>CM076582.1:1001968450-1002313810 GCA_034641835.2 Pinus albicaulis
CAATTTCATATTAGAAATAAAATAGATTACACATCTCGATGTATAAAATTATGTTATTTAATATGGGCATTGAAATATTTTACTTATGATTGACAATAAAATATTTTTTTGTTGTTAATACATTTTTGTTTTAAAAATAATTTGTAAGTTGAACTTACAATGCATTACACATCATTTAATATCAATAATAATAATAATAATATTTTCTTTACTCACCTCCCTATTATGTAGCGAAGAAATTACATTTCTTGGTAAATTAATTGTTTTTACTTTTAGTTACCTTATATATCTATGTAAATTTATGTAAAATTAATTGCTTTTTACTAGTTTCAATTTGTTAAAGTTAAATTATTATTTTACTATTTTTAAATGTAATTTTACATGATGTAGAAGAAGCGAATATATAAAAAGCCCAACTCTATGTGTTGCTATGATTTGAATATAATTAAACATATATATTATATAACTTGATATTATCATAAAAATAAAAATAATAATAATTTAGAATAAATTTTTTTATCTAAGTTTTATAAAAATAATAAAATGGATATCATTCAAAATTATAGATGATGATGGTGGTGGTGGTGGTGGTGGTGGTGGTGGTGGTTAACATCCACTGAGACCAAACTTTAGTTTATGGGACCTAAAGAAACAAAATGGTGATGTTTAACTCGTATGCTAATGTGGGTGTACCCAGGGTATTCTAAGAGGAAGCCATTTTCATCCTCAATGTTCATATTCTCACAAATATGGTAGATCCTTTCCACCCATGGTGTTTTAGGAACTACCCAACGATATGTTTCACTATGGAGCTCATGAAAATTCCTTCTTACCTTGGATATATTAGTTTTTTAATTTGAGCTAGTTAAAACAAAGAGATATTTTTGATCTTCTAGAGTAGGGTTGATGAACTCCTTATATAATCTTAATTTTCCTTTAGACTCTAAATCTTTCTCACACATCATTTTCTCTTTAAACTTAGAAGTAACAATATTTTTAATGTTATTATACCTCTGTCCTCTTGTCATACAGGATCACAGATAATATATACAGGTTTAACCTAGCAGAACCTTCATAATAGAACTAAGGTTAAGAGGCAATCGAAGAATCATATGGCCAAAATTAAAGATAAAGGAAAGCATAAGATTTTAAAAACTACAGCTGAGACTAGCAAGCGAGGCAAGAAGACAAAGAAAAATATATTAGAGAATATCTTGCAAGCTTACTCTATAGGTAATCCTCCATAAATAAGAAATGTAATACAAGGATGGGAAAAAGAAAGTCACAGTAATGAGGAAGATAATGAGGTAGAGGAGGAAATTATGGATTTTTTTACTGATCCAGGTAATACTAGAGGTCGCCTCTCGCTGTTTAACCAAGTTGTTCATACATACTGGATAATGAAAAGTGTCATGGCCAAAGCAATGCAAAGTCTTCATCCAGATCAAGGGAGTACAACACCAACAATACTTGAACTACTTCAGGATATCAACATTCAGCTCCAACACAATAAGGTGTCATAGTATCAAGCAATAGCTCGAATTGGTCGAATTGAAAGGAAAATTCAATAGATGTTGCAAGTGGACATTCCTGGTTCCACTGCAAAGGATCGAGCATCGATAGACTCTTTTGATGTGTAGTAGCCTAGATTAATTTCTAATGAATTTTGCAGATAGTGTTTTTGTTTTCAGTTTTACTTAACTAATGTTTTTGCGGCGAGTAGAAGAAAGAAACAGTAAAATGGCCATTGCAGCAAGTAGAAGAAAGAAACAATATCGATTTTGGATGGATTTCAATGCGTTACGGTGGCCAACAGACCTAGTTTCCTTCGAGCAGGTTGAGGCCACTAACTTTGTATATGATGCAACCTTCCTTTTATGATAAATAAAAATAGTAAGAACCTATCAAATTTACAATATATATATATATATATATATATATATATATATATATATATATTAATGTTATTAATATTTTACCATTCAACATTTTTCATTGATCTCCCAATGGTTTAACGAGGCCTTGGTATATTTATACCAACCTCGTGTGATCCTTAGTTGGTTTTGGCCACCAATATATATATATATATATATATATATATATATATATATATATATATATATATATATATATATATATATATATATATAATATTAATAATATTATATAAAAAAAAACCTATGGAATCCATAACAAAAAACCAAAAAAGATCGAGAATGGCGCTTATCGCTAGGGTTATACTGCTCTACAACTCCAAGCCCAATGGTGCCATGATGCTTGGAGCCCCTCCACACAATACTTGTGCCTTTGGACATGATTTTATTGAATCTACCCCATTCATCTGCAAGGTTTATGGTTGGTGCGAGTTAGTTCTAGGGCCCCAATGTATGGTCTATACGAATGACAAACTTAGGTGGTCAGGCACAATGGACACGCTCTGCTATGCAGTCTTAAGATGGTCTAAATTTTTGTGCATCTATGCATCAAGGGGTCCTGTTGGGCGCAATGTTGAAATTCGTTGTGATTAAAGGACATATTCATTCCAAAGCATCCCTCGTGCTCTACTTAGTGCATCATCTATTAGAATAAGAAAATGATTTAAATTTTTAATTTTTTATTAGAATTTTTAGAGGAAGATCTGATTAAAAAACGCAGATCGGATTATATCTCTAAAATTGTCCGTTGAAAAGAAATGGTGTTTATCTATGAATAATAATGCTTGTATTATGAAGGAAAGGTCCTCCATGAATCATTGCTTAAATAAACTAATATATGGAGAAATTCAACAATAATACTAAGTTTTAGACTATGTGGAAGTGTTTATGGTCCTAGGACATCAAATGGAATAGTTTTATCTTTCAAAGAAGCAATTGAAGGGGGCGTGGGGGGGCTTTGGTTCTCCAATAAGCCCCAATTTGTTCCGGTCCCTATATTGTTGACCAAATGGAACATTCCCAGATCTTAGAGGGTAATAATATAGAGGTTTCTGCTATTTTTTCTAGCCTTCCAAAATGGGAAATTATTTGTAGATTCAATGACTTCTGGCTAAAATTAAAATCCCTTACCCAATGGATATTCTCATTATGGACAGTAAATTGTGATATATACATATGCTCCAATGGATTCTTCATAGTCCAATTTGACACACAAAAGGATACAGATTTTGTACTCTAAGAAGGATCATGATTTTGTGGAATTTCAAGTTTATTTATCACTCCATGGTTTTTGGAGTTTCACTGCTCAACAATGGTGGTCAATTCATTGTTGATTTGAGTGAGGCTTCCAAACCTTCCCATTCCTTTATGAAATCATAAAATTCTTGAAGACATAGGAAATGCATTGGGAAAGTTCAAGGAAATGGATATGGAAAAGACATAAAATGGTATTTTCACCTTTTCGAGAATGTGCATGGAAATAGATTTGAGTAGAGGAATTCTAGATCACATTACTTTGAAGCACAATTCCTTTCAGTTGACACAAATTTTGAACAATGAAAATGTGACATGCCAATGTTGTGAATGTTTCAAAACATGAAATCTACAAAATTCTTGCTCATAGGCCAAGAAAATTCCAAAAAATAAAAACAGGTAGTTCAAAGGATGGAAATTTCCAGAGCCATCCCCTTCTAAGGAAGAAGAAGAAAAAATCAGAGAGAAGACTGAAGAACTACATGATGCAAGAAATATGGTTCACTTTGGATATCAACTGGAAGAGGTATCCTAGTAGCTAAGAGGATCAATTATATAGATACAACAAGCCCATATCCCTAGTAGTATGCAGATTTTTTATGGTTATGGGGAACAAAAAGAGCCCATGTTTAGGAGAGTTCTAATTTTGATACTCTTGAGGGAGTCTTTGAAAATGTTTTTGCAATGGTTCCTATTGTGCCAACACCAAATGTTTGGCACAAGTGCAAAAAAAATAATAGCAAAATGTCTACACTATATATATATATAAACTTTGCAATAACAAATTTTAGTTATGGGATCTTAAAAAATTCAAATATTTTTACATTTATACACTCAATTTATTTATACATTTTAAATAATAAAAATTATATTACCCTATTCCAATAATAAATATTAAAATTACAAAAGCAACTAATTTTTATTCAAATGGTAATATTGTTATCAACATTTCAAATCTGAAATTTCTACAACTCCTATAACAATTATGTTTCAAATCTAAAATTTCTACAACTCCAATGAAAATTCTGTTCATTTTAATAAAGAATAATGAAAATTACAACAAATTTATTTGCCAAAAAAAATACCCATTAAAAAAAATTACCCTCAAATTCCATCCCTATCTAGATTAAACTTTTCATTTTGTTCCCAAAATTTCATCCCATCCCTATATACCCCTATATACCAATTAGATTTACATTTTGATTTTTAAAATTTTTTTTTCCTAACCTACCAACTCAAATATCTTGTCAGCAGACCACCTACAATCTCATCTCTTAAAAAAAATTGTGAATTATAATATAGATGAATTATAAAAAAATATATTACCATACTCCAATAATAATAATAAAAACATACACAAATTTTTATTATTTATTCATATAATAAAGTCATTATATACAAAATCAAATATATATTTTGTAAATTATAATAGCAACTTGAAAACATAAAACATCACATAATAATTATATATATATATAATTAAAAAAAAAAAGCATTCAGCTAATTCAAATGGTAATATTGTTATCTACCTTTCAAACCTGAAAATTCTACAACTCCAATGACTATTCTGTTCATTTTAATAAAGAATAACGATGAGTAAAGAAAATTTATTTGCGTGATAAAATACCCATGAAGAACAATTTACCCTCAAGTACCATCCTATCCCTATCTAGATTACATCTTATCCCTATCTAGAGATTAATTTTTTCATGTTTTCCCAACTTACATACGGACTGACCAAACGTAGATCTATAACAATTAGATTTGCAATTTTACTTTTTGATTTTTCTTTCCCAACCGACCAACTGTCTTGTCAGCCACCTACACGCTCATCTCTTTTTCTTGAATTTATATCTCACAGTCCAGAATTTCACCTCCACTTTCTTGGTATCTCTGCCCCAATTTCCTTTTATAATTTTTTAATTATTTGACATTGGCTTTTCATGTATTATAAATAACTTGTATATGGGTGAATTCCCACGACATTTCATCTCTGTTCCTCACTCGACATTTGCAACCAATATGTACTAGGTTATAAGTCTATTATTAATAATTAACAATGCGCTGGGTGGCATATATAACCTTGTTAATGAGTAGCATTGTATATACTCATCATTGGATTATATAATCTAACACTGTTCATATAAAGCCCAAACAGACCTATAGCCTAATAAATATGAGCTTGTCGATTTTATATACCCATTATCAAATTATATAATTACGTTGATAGGCTTACTCTCTATTGGAATTGGTTTTATTAATATTTTTAATTTGATGGTCTAGATTGAAAGATGTCGGTATATTCTCGTCGTCGCCACTAAATCAATGGGTGAAATTCAAACAACTAACTTCCTTGCGTATCTAAATCACATGTTTAAACCATACTTAAATTAATTTTTTACAAAACATGATTAAAAATTTACTATGCCATTTGTTGAATACCACCTATCAAATTAGGGTGAACTCTGCCACCACCACCTGCCAATTATCATTTAAAAGAAACTGATGAAAATCTCGAGCGCCGATACATGGCCCCTCTTAATGGCCGCCCCTGATTATTCGGGCGCCAGATTGATATCGTGTTTGCAAGGCAGCGGTTTGGAAAATGTGATCGACGCATTGCTTGTTAACGCCTCCGGTGAAATCATGGACGAGCGCCGATACGTGGCCCCTCTTAATGGCCGCCCCTGATGATTCGGGCGCCGGATTGATATCGTGTTTACAAGGCAGCGGTTTGGAATCCAAAAATAAGGCTACAACTTAAGCCACTTCACTCCTTCACAGCCTCGCACTCTTCGAAACGCCGTGCATCAGTGGTTTTGAATTTACTTAGACTTGTATGTTTTTCTGAACGTAGGCTTGTATGTCTTTCTGCATGAAGTCCCTTCTTGCACGCTACAATAAAAGTACAGCAAATGCGTGTGAGTGTTTTAATGTTTTATGATTGCTCATTTCCCTAGCGATGATGTTTGGATTGAATTTGTTTATCAATGACAAGGGTAAGGCTTTACTATAGCATGTAACGTCGAGCCCAATTTTATGTTAAATGTTTTATGTTACGTGAGATTATTATGTTTTGAGTATCGTTGGCTTTACTATAGCATTTAACGTCGAGCCCAATTTTATGTTAAAAGTTTTATGTTACGTGAGACTATTATGTTTTGAGTATCGTTGAGATTGTCCCAATTATTTGTTAAATGCCATAAATTTAGTATAATTTAAAGCTATAATGTAGTAATGCCATTAAATTACTATAATTTAATTTAAAGTTATAATGTATTATACTTAATTGATTTGTTAGCGATTTTGAGTATGTTTATATATATATATATATATTTTATATTATATGAAATTATGATAAAATTGATTTTCAAAAAATTATTTAAGTTAACCGTTATAAAAAATAGATAATTATAAATGTTTATAGGCCACCATTTATGTAGGTATCAAAATATTTTTTTCTTCATATATGTTATATAGATTATAAAAGTTAACTAGTCAACGATTTCGAAATTCTTATGGGAATAAAATATTGCCTTAGCCAACGTTTGATAAGTATTAGATATAAGAAAGTGTTCGTCATTTGAGAGCTCTGTAGAACATTGTAATTATACAAAAATATGAAAGAAGTTTTCTTTTTCCAAATAGGTTAATGTTGTTCTTTTATTATCGGAATTTCTGATTTCATACATGAATGGTTTGATGTGTAATTCAACTATTAATAATATTATTATTTTATGTAATAATTTTAAAAATATTAAAGAATATATAATTAACATTTATAATTTTAAAAGTTTTAATTAAGTTATAATGTTAAAAAATAATAATTATTAATTTATGTTGTTTTTTATTTATTTTACTTAATTTAAAATATTAAATATAATTTATATTTAGAATTTTAAAGTTTAAGATTTTAAATATAACTCATATTTAGAATTTTAAAGTTATCTTAAATCTATTTTTTAAAAGTGAAAAAAAAAAATTGATCTCTTAATTATTAATTCAACTAAATGTATAAAATTTAACTGTGTTAACAAATTAAAAACAATAAAATATAATAAAACATAAAATAACAAATTAGAAAAAATAAAATATAAAATAACAAACTCTTTAACAAACTAGTATTAATATTAACTCTTTCATATTAATATTAAAGTTAATATTAACAACTATCAATGAATATTAATATTAATGTTACTGTGACTATTAATATTAATTAATGTTATTAAATTTAATATTAATTAAATACTATTATTAATATTAATATATTATAATAATTATTAATGTTCATAATAATAAGTCATGTTTAATCATGAGAAATTTAGATTAACAATGGTCAATTATAACCATGTACAATTGTTAACTATAGTGAAAACATAATTAGCAATATTTAAACATGGTGAACATGGACAACTATAATCAACTATGATTAGTCATAATCAAACAATAGTAAAACAAAGTCATTCATAGACATATAATAATAATAATAATAATTAAAATTATTAATCATAATATTATTAAAAATTTACTAAAGCTAATAATATATTTTGATATTAATATTAAAGTTAATGTTAACCACTATTAACAAATATTAATATTAATGTCACTCTTAATATTAATTAAATGTTATTAATATTAGTATTAATTAAATAGGTGAATATTTTGAAGCCTCTTTCTCAAATGTTTTTGGGAAAGTTGTCTGGACATGCTGCCTTCTTGTTTTGGCCGATTTCCAACTCCATACAGCTACACTGAAGCAGTGCAGGCAGTTGCTAGATTAACATCTGTGCCTGGCTACAGCGTTTGTCTTCTTTCAGTTCATTATGGAGGACATGACTTTTTCTTTCTACAGGATGAAACATTCGCTTGCATGCTGAGGGCCGATATGGTATATCTAGTTGGTGGTTGATTTTGTTTACGGGTTGCCATTCCTGTAGAGCGCTTTCACAGTTGTTAGATGCTGCTGTTTGTTAAAATCTGTGTCTTCCTTGACGGTTTTCACAACGAAGGGCTACAACAGCAGGCTGAGCACATGTTTTTAATTAAATTACAGATTTTCTGGATCCCCTGGGCGGTGATCCAAATAGACTGTGGACTTTAATTTGCTGGCAAATCCCGATATGGCTCGGGTGATGGACTGTACAGGTGCCAGTGTTACTTTTGAGTGGTTGGAATTTTATTTATGGGCAGAGGACTTGGTCTGAGCTTTAGTAGAGCAGAATTTTATCTTGTTGTGACATGATAAATCTCATAAGGGTCTTATTGATAGTCTTGATTTTTTGTAACAGTTTTGAACATCTTGTATAAGCCTGACTTCTGGATCTGCATAGGCTATGTTAGACTCAGATCCTGTCTCTGGTAAACAAACTCCGGGGTTTGTTTTTTTGAACACACATCTTTGTGTTTCTTATTGTAATTTTTACACATCTGCTGAATAAAATTATGCTTTTTTCTCGAGGAAAAAAAAGTATTAATTAAATATTATCAATATTAATATTAAAGTTAATAATAATAATATATTAACTATTATTATACTTTTTATATATGTATTACTCTACTAATATTTTATATTAGTATTTTAAATAATTAATATGTAGGAATATACTAATATTAATAAATAAATAAGTTTTACTATTAATATTAATAAATAATATTAGAAACATTTAGTGTTAACAATAATGTTAACAAATTTTAATTTACAATATTATTTATTATTATTATTTTAATTTATTAATATGATTATTATTTATATGAATTAATAAATTTAAATATTAATATCTTTAACATTAAATATTAATATTAATTTTAATTTTAATACTAATATTAATTATTCATGTTAATATTGTTAATATGGATAATAATATTAATATTACTTTTAATATTATTAATATTTCTAAATATTAATTTTAATTTTAACTATTAATTTTCATAACCATGGGAAACCATTGTTAATTAGCATTAGCCATAGTAGATCAATGTCATCCATGATCAAATGTCACATTCTGACAAATATTGTCTCAATATGAAAATCACCCATGGCCAACCATGGTCATAGTTGGTCCAACGTCGCATTGTGACAACAATTTTCTCAATGTTTAAATCAATTCCCTTGTGTTAATCAATTCCTTTGGTTTATAATATTAAACCCTTGGGTTTATTATTTCTTTTGGTTTCTAATATGAATAATCGACCAATGTTATTCATGATCAAATGTCACATTCTGACAAATATTGTCTCAATATGAAAATCACCCATGGCCAACCATGGTCATAGTTGGTCCAACGTCGCATTGTGACAACAATTGTCTCAATGTTTAAATCAATTCCCTTGGGTTCACCAATTCCTTTGGTTTATAATATTAAACCCTTGGGCTTATTAGTTATTTTGGTTTATAATATGAATAATCGATCAATGTCATCCATGATCAAATGTCACATTCTGACAAATATTGTCTCAATATGAAAATCACCCATGGCGAACCATGGTCAATGTTTAAATCAATTCCCTTGGGTTCACCAATTCCTTTGGTTTATAATATTAAACCCTTGGGTTTATTAGTTCTTTTGGTTTATAATATGAATAATCGATCAATGTCATCGATGATCAAATGCCACATTCTGACAAATATTGCCTCAATATGAAAATCACCCATGGCCAACTATGACCATGGTCCCTATTGGAATTGGCTTCATTATCCTTCTGCTAAATAATCTTTTTCATCCGATGGTCTAGATTGAAAGATGCCGGTATATTCTGGTCAACGCCACTAAATCAATGGACGAAATTCAAACAACTAACTTCCTTGCATATCTAAATCACATGTTTAAACCATAATTAAATTAACTTTTTACAAAACATGATTAAAAATTTACTATGCCATTTGTTCACCGCCACCTATCAAATATAATTGATAAATTTTTATAGGCGTCAATTTATGTAGGTATCAAAATATTTTTTTCTTCATATATGTTATATAGATTATAAAAGTTAACTAGTCAACGATTTCGAAATTCTTATGGGAAGATAATATTTCCTTAGCCAATGTTTGATAAGTATTAGATATAAGAAAGTGTTCGCTATTTGAGAGCTCGTAGAACATTGTAATTAGACGAAAAATGAAAGAAGCTTTTCTTTTCCGTGATAGATTAATATTGTTCTTTTATTATCCGAATTTCCGATTTCATACATGAATGGTTTGATGTGATTCAACTATTAATAATATTATTATTTTATGAAATAATTTTAAAAATATTAAAGAATATATAATTACCATTTACCATTTTCAAAGTTTTAATTAAGTTATAATGTTAAAAAATTATTATTATTATCTTATGTTGTTTTTTTTATGTATTTTACTTAGTTTAAAATATTAAATATACCTTATATTTAGAATTTTAAAGTTTAAGATTTTAAATATAACTCAAATCTAGAATTTTAAAGTTAACTTAAATCTATTTTTTAAGAGTGAAAAAAAAAATTGATCTCTTAATTATTAATTCAATTAAATGTATAAAATTTAACTGTGTTAACAAATTAAGAAAAATAAAATATAATAAAACATAAAATAACAAATTAGAAAAAATAAAATATAAAATAACAAACTCTTTAACAGACTAATATTATTATTAATTCTTTCATATTAATATTAAAGTTAATATTAACAACTATCAATGAATATTAATATTAATGGTAGTGTGACTATTAATATTAATTAATGTTATTAAATTTAATATTAATTAAATATTATTATTATTATTATTATCATATTATAATAATTATTAATGTTCATGATAATAAGTCATATTTAATGATGAGAAATTTGGATTACGAATGTTCAATTATAACCATACAATTGTTAACTATAGTGAAAACATAATTAGCAATATTGAAACATGGTGAACATGGACAACTATAATCAACCATGATTAGTCATAATCAAACAATAGTAAGACAAAGTCATTCATAGACATATAACAATAATAATAATTAAAATTATTAATCATAATATTATTAAAAATTTACCAAAGCTAATAATATATTTTGATATTAATATTAAAGTTAATGTTAACCACTATTGACAAATATTAATATTAATGTCACTCTTAATATTAATTAAATGTTATTAATATTAGTATTAATTAAATATTATCAATATTAATATTAAAGTTAATAATAATAATATATCAACTATTATTATACTTTGTTATATATGTATTACTCTACTAATATTTCATATTAATATTTGATATTAAATAATTAATATGTAGGAATATACTAATATTAATAAATAAATAATTTTTACTATTAATATTAATATTAATTTATTAATTAATTTGAATAAGAATAAAAATATTATTTTTAATATTATTAATATTAATATTAATAAATAATATTAGCAACATTTAGTATTAACAATAATGTTAACCAATTTTAATTTACAATATTATTTATTATTATTCTTTTAATTTATTAATATTATTATTATTTATATGAATTAATAATTTAAATATTAATATTTTAACACTAAATATTAATATTAAGTTTAATTTTAATACTAATATTAATTATTCATGTTAATATTGTTAATATGAATAATAATATTAATATTACTTTTAATATTATTAATATTTCTAAATATTAATTTTAATTATAATTATTAATTTTCATAACCATGGGAAACCACTGTTAATAGCATTATCCATAGAAGATCAATGTCATCCATGACCAAATGTCACATTATGACAAATATTGTCTCAATATGAAAATCACCTATGGCCAAACATGGTCATAGTTGGTCCAACGTCGCATTGTGACAACAATTGTCTCAATGTTTAAATCAATTCCTTGTGTCTACCAATTCCTTGTTTATAAATATTTAACCCTTGGGTTTATTAGTTCTTTTGGTTTATAATATGAATAATCGATCAATGTCATCCATGATCAAATGTCACATTCTGACAAATATTGTCTCAATATGAAAATCACCTATGGCCAACCATAGTCATAGTTGGTCCGATGTCGCATTTTGACAACAATTGTCTCAATGTTTAAATCAATTCCCTTGGGTTCACCAATTCTTTTGGTTTATAATATTAAACCCTTGGGTTTATTAGTTCTTTTGGTTTGTAATATGAATAATAGATCAATGTCATCCATGATCAAATGTCATATTCTGACAAATATTTCTCAAAATGGAAATCACCCATGGCCAACCATGGTCATAGTTGGTCCAACGTCGCATTGTGACAACAATCATCTCAATGTTTAAATCAATTCCCTTGGGTTCACCAATTCCTTTGGTTTATAATATTAAACCCTTGCATTTATTAGTTCTTTCGGTTTATAATATGAATAATCGATCAATGTCATCCATGAAAAAATGTCACATTATGACAAATATTGTCTCAATATGAAAATCACCCATGGCCAACCATGGTCATAGTTGGTCAAACGTCGCATTGTGACAATAATTGTCTCCATGTTTAAATCAATTCCCTTGGGTTCACCAATTCCTTTGGTTTATAATATTAAACCCTTGGGTTTCTTAGTTCTTTCGGTTTATAATATGAATAATCGATCAATGTCATCCATGACCAAATGTCACATTCTGACAAATATTGTCTCAATATGAAAAAAAATTGTGACAACAATTGTCTCAATGTTTAAATCAATTCCCTTGGGTTCACCAATTCCTTTGGTTTATAATATTAAACCCTTGGGTTTATTAGTTCTTTTGGTTTATAATATGAATAATCGATCAACTTCATCCATGATCAAATGTCACACCGAAATATACGGTTTCAATATGAAAATAACCCATGGCTAACCATGGTCATATTGGTTTAATTGCTGATCATGGACAACAATCATTTCAATGTTTAAATCAATTCCTTGGGTTCACCAATTCCTTTGTTTATAATATTAAACCTTGGGTTTATTAGTTCTTTTGGTTTATAATATGAATAATCAATCAATTTCATCCATGATCAAATGTCACATTCTAACAAATGACACCTCAATATGAATATCGACTATACTCAACCATAATACAATATCCAATGTCGCATTGTGACAACAATTGTCTCAATGTTTAAATCAATTCCCTTGGGTTCACCAATTCCTTTGGTTTATAATATTAAACCCTTGGGTTTATTAGTTCTTTTGGTTTATAATATGAATAATCAATCAATTTCATCCATGATCAAATGTCACATTCTGACAAATATTGTCTCAATATGAAAATCACTCATGGCCAACCATGGTCATAGTTGGTCGAACGTCGCATTGTGACAACAATTGTCTCAATGTTTAAATCAATTCCCCTGGGTTCACCAATTCCTTTGGTTTATAATATTAAACCCTTGGGTTTATTAGTTCTTTTGGTTTATAATATGAATAATCGATCAATGTCATCCATGATAAAATGTCACATTCTAACAAATATTGTCTCAATATGAAAATCACCCATGGCCAACCATGGTCATAGTTGGTCCAACGTCGCATTGTGACAACAATTGTCTCAATGTTTAAATCAATTCCCTTGGGTTCACCAATTCCTTTGGTTTATAATATTAAACCCTCGGGTTTATTAGTTCTTTTGGTTTATAATATGAATAATCGATCAATGTCATCCATGATCAAATGTCACATTCTGACAAATATTGTCTCAATATGAAAATCACCCATGGCCAACCATGGTCATAGTTGGTCCAACGTCGCATTGTGACAACAATTGTCTCAATGTTTAAATCACTCCCTGGGTCTACCAATTCCTTTGTTTATAATATTAAACCCTTGCTTATTAATCCTGGGTTTATTAATTTATTGAGTTTAAAATATTATTTCATAGGCTTTTTCAATTTCTTATATTTTTTAGTTTAAAATATTAATTCTTAGGGTTTATTAATTCTATTGTTTTTAATATTCATCCTGTTTTGTTTATAATATTTATCCCTCGTCTGGCCGATTCCTTTGGAAGTTTATAATATTAAACCTTGGGTTTATTATTTCTTTTGGTTTATAATGTTAATAATCCTATTGGTTTATTAATATCTTATGTTTAAAATACTGATTCTTATGGTTTATTAATTTATTAGGTTTTTTAGTTTAAAACATCAATTCTTAGGATTTATTAATCTCTTATTTTTAATATTGATCCCTTATGTTTATAATATTTATTCCTTGGGTTCACCAATTCCTTTTGTTTATAATATTTAAACCTTTGGTTTATGAGTTCTTTTGGTGTGTATTATTAATAATCTTTTGGGTTTATTAATATCTTTAGTTTAAAATATTTATTGTTAGGGTTTATTAATTTCTTAAGTTTTTTGTTTTTAAATATTATTTCATTTGCTTTATTAATCTCTTGATTTTAATAAATTAATTCTTAGAGTTTATTACTTTCTTATGTTTTTGGGGTTAAAGTATTATTTCTCAGGGTTTTTTAATCTCTTGAGATTAAATTTTTATTCTTAAGGTTTTTTTATTTCTTGGTTTATAATATTAATATTTATCTTTTGATTCACCAATTACTTCGGTTTATAATATTAAAACCTTGGGTTTATTAGTTCTTAAGTTTTTTGTTTTTAAATATTATTTTATATGCTGTATTAATCTCTTTAGTTTAATATATTAATTCTTAGAGTTTATTACTTTCTTATGTTTGTGGGTTTAAAGTATTATTATTTATGAGGGTTTTTTAATCTCTTAGATTAAATTATTTTTTCTTAGGGTTTTTTTATTTCTTGGTTTATAATATTAATATTTATTCTTTGCTTCACCAATTACTTCGGTTTATAATATTAAACCCTTGGGTTTATTAGTTCTTTTGGTGTAAAATATTAATAATCCCTTGAGATATTGGTAAGAGATATAAACTTATTATAATATTAATAAAATATTATTATTATGTTATAATAGAATTATATTATAGTTTGAGTTAAAACTATTAATGTATTGAAATAATTTAATAATATATTGTTATTATATATCTTACTATTGAATAATATAATATTATTCAAGTTAATATATAGTATGTATATAGTTAATATTATTAATATATTATAAGTAAATATATAAAATATTTTGTAATTATAAATATATAATATTTATTTTGGTGAAAAATATGTGTTGAGTAGTGGATATCGGTCTCTGGTCGTATATCAACCACATTGGTGAATGTGGTTGTAAATCTATTCCATATAAATCTATAGAGGTATATCAATTATATTGGTAAATGTGATTGTACTAGCCTAACAATGTTCATATACAACCTATATAGTCCTGTAAAATATGATAACAGTAATCTAATCAACACAACCTATTTTTTTAAGCCCTAATTTAATCAATCTAATTTTTTTTTTTTTCACCCATACCTTTGTACTTAAAAATCCAAGTTACAAATATCAAGATTCAAGATTTCAATATGATATGCGTCCCCTTATCCAGATCCGCACTTCCCTTTTTATAGTCTTTTCACATTGACTTGTCATGAATCGTGAATAGGTTTGGTGTACATCAAAGAATCTCTGTAGCGCACTTCACGAGGCAATTCCTGATTCTCTTTCAATTTTCCGGCTGATTTCCTTTTTCACACTGCCTTCCGTTCCGTAAGTGTATTCTGCAAATGAGAGAACGGCTATATATTTCTAAGAATCTGCTCAGGCAGCACATATCTTTTTCTTTCCACTTGTCCTTTTATTAAAAATCTTCATATGCCTGTTCTGATTTCTGTTTCTCTGATTACCACTTCCTCGTGATTTCTACAGAGGCTGGTTGTCTGTCGAAGACTTTGTATGATCCAGTTAGCTCCCCCTCCCTGTAACTTAACTCGTCAATAGGCGATAGATTGGACAGTTGTGAATCTATCGGCACTTCCAACTCCATTTCTGGAATCGAGTATGGATCCCTATATAGGTGCAGTTATGGGTGTAGGTCTGGACAAAGCGTTAGCCGCGCTGATAGGAACTGTTAGAATCATTGTTTCCAGCAAAAAATGCGGTAAGGAACTGAATGAGATGCTCGAGTGGCTAAAGCCTATCATTGACGAAATAATTAGTATAGAAATTTCCGAGTCGGATTCATCGTTCCAGGTAGGTAGCCAGTTCAAAGAGCTTCTGAAAGAGGGTTTTCGAGAAGTGGAAAAGATAGCAGGAACACACCGGTTTGACTTAATCTCAAGGTTCCGGTATGGAAAGAGAATCCGAAAGTTTCTAAAGAAACTCACAAATTTCATTACTTTTAAAGGTCCACCCGGTCTCATCCTTACAATGAAGAAATTACATGAAGATCACGGGGTACCAGATGCAGATTTCAGGTGTTACTTTCAACGACTAGTTGCGATTGTCAATACTACCAATATGCTTCAACAGAACAATACTACTAATTATTCAGTTTCCAATACTACTAATATGAAGCAACAGAACTACATAGCTATTGTATTGAACAATTCCGTTGATGGAACGCTTGATGCTACAGACTCTCAACAGTCGATCAGCTGCACCTACAAAGCCCCGGAAATACGTCGAAGCTATGCAGTGGATTTGGCTAATCGTGTCAAAGATGTCAAACAAATTCTATTGCAGGATGATGTTAATATCTTTGGAGTTAGAGGAATGAGTGGGAGCGGTAAAACTACTCTTGTATCAGCCCTTTGCGAAGATAACCAAGTCAAAGGTAATAACATTTTTCAGTCTTTTTTTTTCTTTCTGTTCACTACACATCTATGTTATGTTTTTCCTTTTCTCTAATTTGTGATGTTTACTGGCTTTGTGATTTTCAGAATTCTTCCCAAACAACAACATAATTTTTATTATCGTTTCACAGTTTCCAAATGTAAAATATCTTTTGGACACTATGTGGGATAAGATAATCGGCCTCCGGCCAAAGCCTGATTTCCAGAGCAAGGAGGATGCACACAACCAACTGCAAAAAGCTCTTATTTTAAAGAATGGTAGTTCAATAACATATCAGTCAATTCTGGTGGTATTGGATGATGTTTGGTCTCAAGCAGATCTGGAATACTTGTTGTTCGAAGCAAAAGGATACAAAACAATTTTCACGAGCAGAGAGAATTCCATCATTCCAATCAGAGCTGATAGTCGTCCATATGAGATGCCTGAGTTGAGAAACGAGGATTCCGTGAAACTTTTCTGCTTCTGGGCTTTTGGTCTGCCTTCGATTCCAACAAATTATGAACATAAGGATCTTGTTCAACAGGTATGAATTCCAAATATTCATAATCTCATATCCTGACCATTTCTCTATCCTAAGCATGTTATCACGAATCGAAAAGCATTTATGCGTAATAGAACTCCAGCATAGCTGTATGCTGTTATGGATTTATTTAAAACAATAGCATAAGTTTTAAACAGTATTATATTTGTAGGTTGCAGAAGCGTGTGGCGGTTTACCACTTGCTCTCACGGTGATTGGAAGTTGTTTGCGTGAGAAACCCTGGCCATTTTGGAGAAGTGCTAAGAAGAAACTCTCAAAGGCAAAACCTATATCATCCTATCACACACAAAATCTTCTTAATCGCTTGGAAACGAGTACAGGTGCTCTCGATCGCGACTCAAAACAGTGCTTTTTGGACTTGGGGGCATTTCCTAAAGGAAAAAAATTCAGCGTAGAAGCACTATTGGACATATGGGTGTATGTACGTGGCATGGAATGGGATGATGCTTTTTTGGTCTTGTTAGAACTTGCACAAAAAAATCTCCTAAATCTCACTAGCGAACCAGGGTATGGAAATTATTTACATTTGCTTCGCCGTCTTTACATATGTTTTCATCATACATTCGTGTGTTTTTCGCATTCCTTCTTGGAGAATGAATTTTTAATCAAAAGAAAGGAAGGTAAGGCCGCTTGAGTTTATTTAATACGTGATTTCCAAAAGAGTTAGAAACACAAACCAGGACGCGATCAGATGAATGAATATGTTCACCATTATTGTTTTGGTTTTGATATGTAATTACCATCTCAGATTATGGTTGTGCATCTGGGATCTCTTTTTCTCAACATGACGTAATGCGAGATTTAGCTTTCCGTCTGGCAGACAAGAAGGAGAATAGTAAGAAGAAGGATGATAGTACCATTCAATGCAGCCGTCTATTCATGCCAGACAAGGAGGATAGTATTCCTACAAAATGGATATCTCTCAAAAAGCGAACATCAAAGGCTCAATTTGTTTCAATTCATACAGGTCACCCCTGGAGCATACAATTTTAAGCTGACTAAGAAACTGAATAATGGTTTGTTAATTCACTATTCGTTTAATTTACAAATTTTCAACACATGATCCTGACTATTACAATTCTGGGAATTCCAGGTCCAATGGAGAAGCAACAATGGGGTCAAATACAATTTCCTGAGGTGGAAATTTTGGCTCTATTCTTTGAAGCAAGTCAATACTGCCTTCCCACCTTTTTACACACCTTTTTACAATTCAAAGCGTGCAATACTTCACGGGCTTCCCAACTTTGCCTTATTTACTCAGATTAAGTCTCTCGTACTTGAAAAGTTGAATGTGTCTGCTCTTTATAAGTACTGTAGATCGTCGAAGAGCTTGGAAAAGTTTTGTGTATGCCTATGTGAGGGTTTGGGAAGTACGCCTCCATTAATGAATAAGGAACCAGTCAAGTTTACAAAGGTCCTAGAGTTTCCAGGATTTATAGAAATTAATTTCGACCATTGTAGTGATTTGAGACAATTGCCAAAAGAAATATGCAATTTCACTTCCCTCCAGAGATTGTCTGTCACCAATTGCCATCTTATCCAAAACTTGCCTGATGACCTAGGGAAGTTAAGAAAGCTCAAGGCGCTGAAATTGTCTTCATGCTTAAACTTGTCAAAGCTTCCACCTTCCATCTGCAAACTTCACCATCTAGAATTTCTTGATATTTCAATGTGCACGTCTTTGAAGGACATTCCGATGGGGTTTGATCAGTTGTCAAACTTAAAGATGCTGGATATGAGGGGGTGCTCTCGGCTGAAGAAGCTGCCAGCTAAGGTATTTTGTTTAGATGAAGATATTAGTTATAGATTACAGCGTAGGAAGAAGAAAAAGAGATAGGTTTAGATGAAGATGCTAATTATAGGTTGCAATTTGGGGAGAAGGGGATGCACCACCCTTTGGTGGGGACGTCATTGTCCTATCTCGTACTTGAATTGGGTATGGTATTTTATTATATAGTTTACATTATGATAGGAGTGAAATGGTATTTTCTTACCTAGTTTATATTTGTGATAGTGAGTGAAATGAATTTGGTATGATATTTTATTACATAGATTGGTGTCATGATAGATATGATATTGAGCGAAATGGTATTTTATTACCTAGTTTACATTTGTTTGGTATGGTATATTTTTATTATATAGTTTACATTTGTTGGTGTCACACTGAAATGGTATTTTCTTACATAGTTTACATTTGTTGTAGTATTGTGATCTTGAGTGAAATGATTTTGGTACGATATTTTATTGTATAGTTTACATTTGTTGGTGTTATAGGATATTGAGTGAACTGGTATTTTCTTACATAGTTGTATTAATATGATCTTGAGTAAAATGAATTTGGTATGGTATTTTATCACATGGTTTACATTTGTTGGTGTCATATGATATTGATTGAAATGGTAGTTGTAGTAATCTAATCTTGAATGAAATTGTTTCCTTAGTTTTCAATGGTAATACTTTTTGTTTTTAATTTTTTTATAAGAATATATTTATTATTGATTTTATAATAATTGATTTTTTTTGTTTTTGTTTATATATATAGATTTTGTAAATGTTATTTTAATTATCAATAATTATTAAATAGATGGTAGGGATTTAATTTCACAAAATATTCTAAAATATTTGTAATATAGTTACAAATCAAACATTGAGATTTATCTCAAAAGTAATTATACATTTTCTTCCCTTTTAATTAAATTGTTTAATTAAAAAAACATCCCATGAACAAGTGTCATATGAAATTAATTGTGGTTTTTTGGGCATGTAATATTGATAAGCCATGGTATTGTCAAAAAAGTCTATCTATAAGTTAAGAATTTCCATTTAAAACTCGAGGAAAATATTCATAGTTAAGAATTTTGTTACATGTTTTTTTAATAGTTATATACATGTCTAAGCTATATATTAATTCTGATGATGTCTAGATATCGAAGTAGGGAGGGTATCATTGGTCTTGTGGAGCTCCAAACTTAGATTTGATACTTAGATCCTTGGGTTGGTGTTATAGCTACAGGCGGGTGGTACCTATAGTGGCTAAAGTCGTGAATACACCTTAGTCCCAACTAATTAGATACCTTGGAAAGTTTCTATCTGTAGCATTGAGTGTGTTATGACTCTTCATATAAAATATCATTTGGATTTCATCCGTGTACCTATATACCTATGTAATTATGAATACCTCCCTATTTAAGAGAGTTTTGAAGAATGTAACTATTATCGGTCTTCATAATTGTATTTGAGTCATGATGTATTGTATTTTTCAAAAGTAAGAAAATAAAATATTATAAAAGAAAATTATTTATTAGGATTGGTTTCATGCTCTTATTATTTTATATTTAGGTCAAATCCTCCATTTTAGGCTTCTATGGTTTATGTCATGAGTCCTAGTCTTTGTCATCATTTAATAGACATGTCTTGGGCTTTGTATATTAAGAAAGAAAAATTATTTTGATACAAATTGAGTCAACCTCCACCAAATTAGCCTCAAAGAAGATAATTCAACCTAATTATGAGCCTCAGAACACTAATTTCTCTCTCTTTTGACTCACATGTGCAAAAAATTAAAATTGCAAGAGGGCTGCAATCACAGATCTAAAGCTGGGTTAAAATTCTTGAAGTAGTAGGGACGAAATTTTGTGTTTGATGTGTGTATTCATGCAATCTTGTTGCAGTTAACTTTTTATGTTTGGAAAAACATCTTGGACGTTGACTTGGTGGATCAAAGGAGGTTCTTTGTCTAGGTAAAAGGTTTTGGATTGTCTCAGTTTGATTTGAATCTACTTGTGGAATATTTTGACTGGGTTTTCCCCTTCATATGGGTTTTTCCTGGCTGGGTCCCTATATCTAGAGTCAATGATATTCAACTTTTGATTTGATGATTTATTTATGTAAATAAGATAAAATAAGAATATAAATAAAGTTAATAAGAATTCAAGAATATCACAAGTAATTTTCAAGACAAGAAAAATATTTCTTCCTTTCTGATTTTCTAAGAGCATTGTCTTTTAATTACAGTCTTGATAGATCTAGAATTATGGATTATTCTTGGACATGACCATGATGTAGCCTCACAGTTGCTAAACTTACAAGAAAAAAAATGTAATCCTATTTTTTAATAAATTATAAGAATGCCATTTTCCTTGATTATCTAATGATTTAACCAAACATTACTTGAGAAAAAGTGGTTTTAATTTGATTTTTTTTTACTATATTATTTATCTTATTCATATACATTAGGTACCTAATCATAATTGTATCTTCAATAACGAATACACTCTTTTATAAAGAGTATAAGACAAAATATGTTTCTTTTTATTTTAATATTATATGTTTTAGAACACTTTCAAATTTACTCTTAATCCATAACTATTTAAAAATTAAAAATGTTACAATCTAAAACTTTTCAATACATAAAATATAAAATGACAAGAGTTATGAGAGTATCAAGATATAATTAATTCTTCTCTATTACAACTATTTTAAATTCATAACTAATGCTTTCCATCATCTATTATTAATTTTTCAATATTATAATTATACTTAATCAATAAAAAAACACTTCTTCCAAATTATTATTATCATATAAAAATGAATATAAATAATTTTATAAAATTTAATTATTATATAACTTATTTTATTGATATATAAATTTTAATCAACGTCGAGAAATTTTTTTAAAAATATTGAGGCTAACATTCTAACATATTAAGTGAGATGTGGTGCAATATGTAGCATAATCTTGAATGGTCATAGTGAACTCAACATAATAACACACTAATACGTATGAAAATATGTGTTTGATTTTAAAAGTAATTAACACAATTATATAGGGGGAGATGTTTTATTAGAGTATAGATAAATAAAGTGTGAGATATAAAATTAAATTATAATAAAAAAATAATGTTATTTATATTTATATTTCATGTTACATATATTTTATAGTTTATATAGTTTTAAAGACTAGTTAGAATAGTTTAGAGTTAGATGTGAAGTTTTTTGGTATTGTTGTCTTTGGTTTTGCTATAAGACTTGGTAATTAGGGTTGTCGACTTACAATTACTAGGTTTATCATCTAGTAAATATTGGGAAATGCTTTGAGGTTTCTTATGCTTTCATTCCAAGTAGAAAAACAAAATCAAAATAAAACATACACTAGCTGAGCAACATAATTTAAATCTCTTTACCTCATAATTCACCCCAATTTATTATGAAGTTTTTTAACTTATAAATATGTTTTGTTACAATATCATAAGCCAATACCACTAATCAATACCACATCTTCCAAAAAAACATAGCATATTTTAGAATCAAATTATTTTTTATATATTGTATTTTAATTTAATTTTATAACATTTATTATTTAAATTGGAAGGTGCAAAGAGCACAACTATTTCTCAAATAGTCTTTATCCCTCCATCTTTAACTATTATCAAAATATTCAACCTTCTAAAACTAACTATTATTTGAAATATTTTGTAGATATTAAACCTTTAGTTATTTCAAAACACCTTAATTCAATTTATTATATTAAAAAAAAAATGTAAAGGGACCTAACACCCCAAGTTCTATGCTTTTCAAATGAGACATTTGAACATAAATCCAACTGTGAGTGGACCCCAATGGATAATTATTGTGTGGATGTGGTTAACTAATTATTTATGAAAAATAAATAAAATATTGTGTATGCACTATGACCAGATGAGAAAGTGAGATCACCTGCCTAATCCATGAGGTAATGGAAAAGGAAAAGACTTTCCCCAAAATCTTTCAAAAATCCTTGAAAGAAATTAATTCTAATTTAGATTTTTTAGGAAAAAATCTAAATTTCCCCAATGAAGAGGAGTAGTTGGGAAGAGGTGAGAAAAAGTTGGAAAAGCTAAGGAAAAGCTTAAAGCAACTTTAAATAATTCCAAAATGGGAAGCCTAGGCTAAACAGGAATAAAGCATCCTGAAATTCTGGACGCAGAATTGGAAACAGGCTTTGGGGAAAGCATAGCTTAAATAAGCTACTCCAGAACAGATTGAAGTTAGTCTGTTCTTGGAGGATCTCAGCTCGGGGGTGAGTTCTGGAGATAAACGAACTCTAAGGTTGGGTGGACTGGTCATAGTAGAGGTGTGCCTGCATAAATTTGGAAATTTCTGTAAGTCTGTATTAAACATATCTCTGTTTTATGAAATTTGATGTTATGGTTCATTATGCAATTTATGAATGGTTATGTTATGGTACATTATACAAATGTTAGATTGATTAATTGTGCAGTAAATCATGAAATTACAAACTAAAGCTATTGATAGCAGAGACAAATGGTTGGGTTGAAGGAATGAATACATTGTAGTAATGAGGTTAGAGATGATAGATCAATTGAACAACAAATCTACTAACTATGTATAGGTATAGCTTGCTATCTTTTAAAGGAATATTTAAATTCTGTGTGTATAAACAGAAAATGTTAACAGAACAGTACACATGAACAGCAAGCACCAAACAACTAAACTTGTCATAACAATACTGATGGCACAGAATTCCCTGTAACCAATAACAGAAAGTAGGAAACAACAACCCTGTGATCGCAGTATGGGGTTCAGTATGTCAGCTGTGTTACAATGGAAAGAATTGTAAAATTTAGAATTTAAATTATTCTATTATATGTAAGTGTAAACATATGAAGGCAGAAGTTGAATCCTAACTAAGGACGAGGATCTAACACTAGGGATTCTAAACTATCCAGTTCAGTATTCTCTACCTCCATTTGATTGAAGCAAGAGGATCTGTTTCCTAGTTTTCCCATGGAACAGTTGAATCTGTACCAGAGTGTCACACATGTCGAATGCTTGTAACAGTAAAATAAGGGGGGAATCCTATTGAACAATCTATTGTGTGATAAAAGGCTGGGTGAGGGAAGATTGCAAGCATATGTAAAACATACAATGAACAGAGCATCTGGTTACCGTCCATATAAACTGCTGGGAAAGTAGTTGGAGCAATGGAGGTTAACTGAGTATAGATAGATGTATGCGAGGAGGCATACATCTATACCTCGATGCTGCAACTTTAAAATGTTGAAAATTTTATAAGGCCTGCAAACTGGAAAGTTGAGGAAGGGCCTAGCAATCATCTAGAGTTGGACAAAACTCTGAAAAGAAAAACCTGAGAAATACAAAGTAATATATATATAGATATATAAGTCTACTAGATGGACTGAGAAGAGGGGAGGTCAAGCCCAAAAATTCTCATGGAAATTATTATATTCCATGACGGTCTATAAGTACTGAAAAGAATTTAAACCCCGGATAACAGTCTAAATTTGTAAGTGATTCAGTATAAAAACTATAAATGTTATCTGGCGCATAGTTTTGAGAATATCTCCAAGTTAGTTTATATGTAGAAAGTCGTGTATGGAGAGACGTGACAAATGGGTATCGGGCTCAAGTTGAGAAAATGCAAGTTATGTGCCCACTCAAAAAAAATGTTGAGTCACTAAACATTGAACAATACTAAGGATACTATCAATTACAAACCATGATTAAAGAGAACAAGCCGTATGTAGATCTGGGGTTAAATAAAATATTAAGGAGAAACTCCTAAGATATTTACAAAATTAACTATGTGCACTTGTGTAGGTGATAAATGGAAGTTAGAACTGATTATTTAATTTCCACATTACATATAACTATCCTCAGATTTGTTTTAATTGAACGAGTTTGAAGTTTTAATGAAGTATGTAGTCCATGCATTTAACAAAACTGGTCTAGTAGAAAATTTTGAGTGCTAGAGTTGCATGGGAGAAGGCTGGGAAGAACCATCTCCAAAAATCTCTAAATCTGTGATGGATTTAATCTGAGGATAGGTATCTTCCAGCATTTTTAATGAACATAGTCTTAAATAAAACTCTAAAAATAAATCTAAGCTTTAATGTTGCATATTGGAATGAGAAAGTATTTCTGGTAGAAAAGTAGCAGATGTTTCAGGAATTACAAGTCTACATGCTATAATATATTATGCAAAATTTAATGATACAAATCTGTTAAAGTGGAGGCCAAAAAAGATCTTCTTGAGGGTGGAAATCAGTTGCTGAGACATTGTGGAGTTCTCCGCTTGTAAGATTTCTATATGTATACATGAATAAAAAAAAAAAAAAATCTCAAAGCCGCGCATCAAAGTAATAACAATACATAGATATATTTTGCAATGCTTTAAAACGTAAAACGGAAGTGCGGTGAGTTCAATAAAGGGCGCATTCACAATCCACAAGTGCCATAGTATATGATGGTGAAAATATGTACGATGAACAATGGAAGTATTCTTAGTAGAAATAGCACAACATAAAACGCCCGGTTGCACCAGTTAATTATTGACATATGCGAGTTCAACGCGTTAAATGGTCGATAGTTCACGGTGGGCAATTAATTAAACTTGAGCTAAAGAAAAATAAATACCATGCTGACCTAAATGCTGAGAGCTCCACCAAAAAGCTCGTTTTAATATTGCATGCGATACATTTATATGTAAGAGTAAAGCAAGAGCATAACGCAGGTGCCGAATAGCAAACGTAATGGCTCCTGTTGATATCGGTTTCAAAGAAACAGGGGATTTAATGAAAAGTTCATTCCATGAACCATCTAACACCTGTAACTGCATTCAATCAAATATCCATACATTAATAAGCAATTAAACCCTGTGCTTTTGCAAATAAGGGTTTGAGCGAAAAAAAAAAAAAATTTAACAGGGAAAATTGGATGAGCGCCGAGGCCGAATCATTCGGCGGCAACCTTGTGCATACCATGATTAGGTCGTGGTTTCTACTGTCAGTAGATTACCATTAGTGCGCTAAATAATATCATTCCGAAAAACAAGATTTGCAGAGCAGAACCAACTTTCAGTAAACAGGAAGCAAGGATCTTATCAGAGTTCCAAGAATTCAAATGATGAATCTCCGTAAACCTGGTTAATATGGCTGTATATACAAGGGAAAATAAGTAAACATAGGTATGGAACAGAAATCAACATAACTAGGTTATAAAACTTATGAGAAACGCTACACTAGAGCGAGAAAATTCAGAGCTACAGTATATAAAGCTTCGTGTGATACTAGACACAAATAACCGCGCTGAGATCGGGTGGACTCCCTTACTATGCAACCAGAGCGCGTGAACTCAGAACATCATTTTAACGGATGCGGGATGCACGAAACCAGATTTAAGTTAGTAAACGCAACCATTACCAGATGTACACATATATATGTAGATAGGCAACACGGTTGAACCCTGTCGAACTCCACTACACCACTCTACGTAAACTAAGCCGTGTAGCACGACTAGCCACAGACCAATGTATCAAGTCAACTCAGCAACGTCCCCTGTAATAACCGGTGCACCGGACTCCAACGCGTTAAAAAGATGCGAGGAGAAGGCGAGTTAAATGATCAAACAACTAAACGATAGGAACCCAACAATAAATTAATGTTAACCTTCCATTCTGCTCACGCTGATGCAAAGGCATAACTCCAAACGTTACTGTAACAAATCGGAGCACGAACAGAGTCGATGAGGAGAGTGGCTTCTCCATCGACCCTTTGGGGAAAATGGGGAAACAAGAGCTCGTACCTCAAAACCGTCTGAAACCTGAGTAACAACACGTGAAAATAAACGCTGAATGTTAGCTGTATAACACCTAAAATAAACACAATTGTATAGAAAAGAGAAACCGAGAACACTGTAAGCAGACTTACCTGTCGAGTAAAAGCATTGATATGTCACCATGGAAAAACCTGAGTCAAAGATCTAGAACCCTTATGATGTCTGCGCCATACGTTCTGAAATGGTTCATATAAATTTATTACACCAAACCAAGGAGAAAGAAACAAACAGATCTCTAGACGAATCCACAAGAGAATTCATTCTTCGCACAAGAACAGACAGATTCGAGGATCAAACTTATAAAAGAAATTGAAACCCCGCACCGGAGTTTATGCGTTAACCCTCAATACTAGCGAACTCGCCAAAAATCTGAGGGTGATTATAACCATTTCCTCGAACAAGAACATAGGTACCAGGCCGTAAGAGTTAACATTTTCTTTATCCTTGTCAATGTACCAGGAAAACCAAATAGTCGGCGAAGTAGTAAACTGTTCAGGCTGATAAGACTTCTTACCCACTGCTCCTCCAGCTGGGGTTGAAGACCTGCCAGGCGCGACCGTCACCGTACCACTCTTGTGACAGCAAAACTCCAGTAGCGTGCACCAAAAACATACAAGTCGGGACGCAACGGATTTCTGCGTACAAACACTCCATAACTCTGCGTGAGACGTGGCCGGAAGTACCTTCCTGCGCAGTGTAAGATCAACAGCTAAGAGTTGCGTGTAAAAAAACTTCACCAAAGGTCATTCATACTAACGTTAAATGCAGGTTAGGGTTTCGGTCGTATAAACCCTAAAGAAAACCATGCGCCAAAGACGAGTACCCAGAGCACGCACGGTATCATCATTAAATTCCTGCAACTGCAATTGGTAGGTATGTCGTCGGTCTCAGAATTTTGAAATCACCCCTACGCGTGTCCGTTGACGTGGCTGATATCTTAAACGTTACATTTGACGCCCGAATTGATCATCAACCATATACCATAGCTGCTGAATCGTAGCACACGATTCTATGTATACATAGAGGAGCACCTAAATCGAATCTGGGGGACAATATCATGAATATAAGGTTATGGACTTCCATGCATTTTTTCCTACCTTAAGACATAAAATGGGGTCTAAGTAGGATGGAATATATATAACGATAGGTTCAATAAACCTTTTAACACAACAATATATATATATACATAAGTGATTTCACTTATGAGCTGATATACACGCGTTGCCTATGTATTTGAAAAGGAGCGCCAATACTTTGACCAAAATATATATTTATGCATAGGATATCTTTGGATATAAGCTATATATGTAATGGCGCTCATTCAATCCCTTGGATAGAATATGGATATATATATATATATATAAATATATATATATATATGTGTGTGTGTGGGTTTCCCTATAATAATGATATATATATATATATATATATATATATATAATATAAAGTATTTTAAAAAGGGGGGTATTAAATTGACATAAACGTGATATGCGTTATAGGTCTATCACTACCCGTAGTTAGGAAGTGAATCATGTAATAATATAAGTTCACTATTTTATTCTTACGGAAATGTCATGGAGCAAAACTAGAATTAAATATCCCTTCTAAACTTAATTATTCCAAGTAACCAAAGTAACCAGGTAAACACGAGGAAACATCGTAATGTATAAAAAAATTATCCTTATATACATACTCTAATAAAGAAGTTTGATACTCATTTATCCCCTATGTATACTTATAACGGCATAGATAAGCATATTGTGTTATAGGAATTACACTTATGTAGAGAAAGGGTCCCATATTAATAAAGAATGGATCTAAAATTTTTATCCATGGGGTTCCTGTATATATGAGGAATATAAATCTGAAATACTGAAATTAATACTCAAGTAACCAGGTACCATTCTTATTTAAAAACAAAATGAATATTTATAGGATATGGTTTTAGGGTACAATGGGTATATACAAATGAGATATAGTGGATATTGTTAAACAATACCAAGAACCCCGTTATATATATATATGTGCGGTGGACTATATATATATGTGGTGGATTATATTTATATATGGTGGATTCTATATATACATGATGGAGTTTATATTATATATATAGAGTGGTTCTATATATATATATATATGAAAAAGAGTGGAGGATTTAATGATATGAAATATCATGGTTCATATAACAAAGAGATTTATAAAGAAAATGTTATATGTTTCACTCTATTGGAATAGATATATATACAATGTGGTGGAATTAAGCATAAATAATTATGTGTGCAAGAATATATATATCTATAGAAAAATTAACTTTCAGAATAAGGTTAAGAAATGGATATATGTAATTAAAACTGAAATTAAAAGTTGGGGATAAAAGAAGAACTAAAAGTTATATTGGAGTATATAAAGAAAGGGGGATAATAGAAAAATGACAATTTATATTTAATAGAGGTATGTTAAATATAAGTTGTAAATTCTTAATTAACTATTAAAAGTATATATTTATGTATATAAAATAATAATCATTATCATGAGAAATGATAGATTAAAGTTGCACATGGGACATAAGTTAAATCTACAAGTAACATTATAAAGATAGGTGATCTTGTTATAATGTTAACTTTGTTGAGCTGTATGAATATAATACTTTCATACATGATAAATTAGTTCAGTTAGAAAATTTCCAACTTTATACCCACGGGATTAAGGGAGAAGACAAAAAATTCACTAGGGAATATTAAAAGTGAATTTACCTTAAAAGTTGCAAGTAAAGGGGAAGGACATATTTTACCATATGGTCGGAATATTATTACTCTAATTATGGTTAAAAGAGAAATAAACACTATTGTGGTAGATTAAGTGATAAAAGTATAATGTGGAAAAAAAAATTTGATTGGAAAAATTACCAAGATGAGGTTCAAGACAAGTATATTTAATGACTAAAAGTATTTTGTGATAAACATATTTTAGCTCATATGCATGGAAAATAATGAAGTGGTAAATAGTTGGTTTAGTAATTATGGAACATTGCATATTAAATAAGGTAATGCAGATCCCTTACATTGAGTTATGAATAAATGAATGAAGGGATAAATCAAATTTTCCCAGGAAAGTTAGCTAGGGTAGAATTGAAAACCTAACAATTGTTTTTTTTATACATGGGAAAATGATTATGAAAATGAGCATGCATGGGTAAAAATCCAATGGAAAAAAAAAAAAAAACAATTAAGGTAAATTATGGGAATACTTTGAAAAAAGGGAAATTGTGTCAAATTCAATCTTGACATTTTCAAGTAGTAATACTGGCAAATGTGATGAATAATAGTGATTACAATTATTCACACTATAAAATTTTGTTGGGGTAAATTTTATTTAATTTAATTTTCCTGAGCCGTAAATTCAAAGACCGGAAATAGTGTGAGATCACACAGCTACCGACTGAGAGAAAAGAGGATGAGATACATTTGGACGTGGGTGTGGGGGAAACCCATCAGCTCCAAATTTATTCACGTAAGTTTTGAACTAGTGGATACAATTCATAAAAGTGATTAGAGGAAAAAAATTTCATGTGAGGAGTAAGCATGGAATTGTAGAGATTATTAACGAGTCTAGTTATTACTAATTAAATTGATTGACTAACAAAAGAAAACAATGATAAGATACAGGAAGTACGGCTATGAACTGAGAAAGGGTAAGCATAAACATGCATATGATACAATTGTTTTCTTTCATTTATGAGTACTAATGAAAAGTTGTAAAATTGTTTAGTCAAGTGTGTAACAGGAAAGTGTACACTCTGGAACCAAGGAGGAAAAAAGGGTGAAGATAAATCACCTAGAAACTCCAGAAAAGCTTAACTGGACCAAGTTGCGTGAGGGAAGAATCTCACTGAAAAATACAAGAAAGGATAAGTAGTGTACTAAAAGGGCACTAAACTATTATGAACCTGAACGGTTTGACTAATAACTGAATTTCTTAAGTTATTGAAATGCATAATGTTGTTGTGGATTATAAATTGTATGTACCTGATATTACTTACATTGGTATGAATTGTGGACAGAGAAACCAGAATAAAAGATCTTCCAGACAGACTTCTTGCAAAGAAGTAGGAAGAAAACCAACTGCATAAGGCATCAGTAAATAGAGTGGAAGCAGAAGAGTACTCTGCTGGAAACTAATCAGGACGAAGAAGAAATCTTTGTCAAAGTTGAAAAATCAACGTCAAAGTGTAACAATGAGGAAGGTGTTGGAAAGGAGGGAAACTAATGGCTTATAAACTAGCCCTACCATTGCATATTAAATTTCATGATGTGTTTCATGTCTCCTTGTTGGAAATTTTTTTTTTATAATTTTTGTACATGATGCTTCTCACATGATTGATTGGAATGTCGTCCAGGTGGAACCAGAAAAAGAATTTCCTTCCAGAGTCGCTTCAAAGATGAAAGCGGGAAGAAATGGAATTGCGAAATCGAACAGTAGCTAGAGTAAAGGTGCAGTGGAGCACTTTACTGCTGAAAAGCTACATGGAACAGAGAAGCTAAGATGATGGAACATCATTCATAATTATGTTCAAAATAAACTAAGTAGATAGTTGTCAACACCGAGGATGGTGTTTATTTTCAGATGGGGAATATGTAACACCCCCAAGTTCTATGCTTTTCAAATGAGACATTTGAACATACATCCAAAGGGGAGTGGACCCCAATGGATAATTATTGTGTGGATGTGGTTAACTATTTATTTATGAAAAATAAATAAAATATTATGTATGCACTATGACCAGATGAGAAAATGAGATCATATGCCTAATCCATGAGGTAATGGAAAAGGAAAAAGACTTTCCCCAAAATCTTTCAAAAATCCTTGAAAGAAATTATTTCTAATTTAGATTTTTGAGGAAAAATCTAAATTTCCCCAATGAAGAGGAGTAGTTGGGAAGAGGTGAGAAAAAAGCTGGAAAAGCCGAGGAAAAGCTTAAAGCAGCTTTAAAGAGTCCCAAAATGGGAAGCCTAGGCTAAACAGGAATAAAGCATCCTGAAATTCTGGACGCAGAATTGGAAACAGGCTTTGGGGAAAGCATAGCTTAAATAAGCTACTCCAGAACAGATTGAGGTTAGTCTGTTCTTGGAGGATCTCTGCTTGGGGGTGAATCCTGAGAGATAAAGAGGATTCTAAGGTTGGGAGGACTGGTCATAGTAGAGGTATGCATGCATAAATTTGGAGATTTCTGTAAGTCTGTATTAAATATATCCCTGTTTTATGAATTGTGATGTTATGGTTCATTATGCAATTTATGAATTGTTATGTTATGGTTCATTATGCAAATTTTAGATTGATTATTTGTTCAGTAACTCATGTAATTGCAAACTAAAGCTATTGATAGCAGAGAAAAATGGTTGGATTATAGGGATGAGTACCTTGTAGTAATGAAGTTAGAGATGGTAGATCATTTGAACAGCTAATCTAATAACTATGTACAGGTGTAGCTTGCTGGCTTTTAAAGGAATAAGTAATTGATGTGTGTATAGACAGAAAATGTTAACAAAACAGTACCCATGAACAGCAAGTACCAAACAACTAAACCTATCATAACAATATTGATGGCACAGAATTCCCTGTAACCAATAACAGAAAGTAGGAAACAACAACCCTGTGATAGCAGTATGGGGTTCAGTATGTCGGCTGTGTTCCAATGGAAAGAACTGTAAAATTTAGAATTTAAATTATTCTATTAAATGTAAGTGTAAACATATGAAAGAAGAAGTTGAATCCTAACTAAGGACGAGGATCTGACACTAGGAATTCTAAACTATCCAGTTCAGTATTCTCTACCTCCATTTGATTGAAGCAAGAGGATCTGTTTCCTAGTTTTCCCATGGAACAGTTGAATCTGTACCAGAGTGTCACACATGTTGAATGTTTGTAACAGTAAAATAAGGGGGGAATCCTATTGAAAAATATAGTGTGTGATAAAAGTTTGTGTGAGGTAAGATTGTAAGCATATGTAAAAATACAATGAACAGAGCATCTGTGTACCATCCATATAAACTGCTGGGAAAGTAGTTGGAGCTATGGAGGTTAACTGAGTATAGATAGATGTATGCGAGGAGGCATACATCTATACCTCGATGCTGAAACTTTAAAATGTTGAAAATTTTATAAGGCCTGCAAACTGGAAAGTTGAGGAAGGGCCTAGCAATCATCTAGAGTTGGACAAAACTCTGAAAAGAAAAACCTGAGAAATACAAAGTAATATATATATAGATATATAAGTCTACTAGATGGACTGAGAAGAGGGGAGGTCAAGCCCAAAAAATTTCATGGAAATTCTTATATTCCATGGCTGTCTATAAGTACTGAAAAGAATTTAAACCCCGGATAACAGTCTGAATTTGTAAGTGATTCAGTATAAAACTATCAATGTTATCTGGCGCATAAAGCGGAGAATATCTGAGTTATGTTATATGTGTAGAAAGCTGGGTCTGGGAGACGTGACACATACATACATACACACACACACACACACACATATATTTATAATAAACCAGTTTAAATGCATCTTAATTTTGGATTTATCAAGCATCGAGATGGATCAAATAAATTGAGATGCAAACATCTTTTAGAGTAAAAAGAGATTTGATTTCTCTAGGTGGGATCTAGGTTGGTATCATACATATGTAGTTGACATTGAAATATTTTATTTTTATTTCACCTTGTCACATTGAAATGATAAACATGCCTCGTCATATTTTTTTTCCTATATGCCTACATTTAAATATTTTTATCATTAATATTTTCTAAAATATTACATATAAAATCCATATTAGGCATTAAAATTATTACAAATATCTCTTCTACCTTGAATTAGAAAACAACTATTTTTTTTTCTGAATAAGACTACTTCTATTAAGGTAAAAAACAGTATAGTACAATCAAGCTTGCATGCAAGCGAAACAGAGAAGCAAGGGAGTAGTAGGTGAAAGTTTTATCCACCTCTCTCCTAACAGACGATCATGGTAAGAGCAAAGAGAACATAGGAAAACAAAAACAGGTTTGCAGCTAAGGAGCCAACCCAGAGTGGGTGGATGCTGCCAAACGACTTTTTTTGCCTTTTTTCTTGCTTACTTTGACCCATCCAATGGGGTTTGGAAGAGATATAACAAGTTGTTGATTATTCTGCGCTGGCGGCGAAAAATCTTTATCAGAATCTGAAGACGAAGATTCATGAGAGCGTTTCTGGGCAACCGGCTGGGCTGAGGGCATTGTCGGACTGACCGAGGGAGTGTCCTGCGGAATCTCAACTGTTTGTTCATCTGCTTCATTTTCCTCCTCATCCGAACTTGAGGAGTCTGTATCTTCCATTGGGGGAATACATGAATTCCATCTTTTGGATTTAGGTTTGCGGTTCTGATTCTTCTTTTTGTCGAGGACCTGGGAACAAGTACTCTGGAGGTGCCCAGTTTGATGACAGTGTCGGCAACGAAAGGCTGTGTTTTCGTAATCCAAGGTTTGTGTCCAGTGGAAATCTCCAATCTTGAGGTTGATCTGCTCCGGCAGACCTTTACTGATATCTATTTCTGCACATATTCTGCCATAGGTGAAGAGCCCATTTTCCTTTCTTGAGATGTCGGAAGCAAGAAAGCGTCCTAAAGTGTCTCCAATGGCTATGAAGACCGAGGTATGCCACAGATGTGCTGGAAGATTCGGGAGCCTAACCCAAATGGGAAGCTTGGTGATGACGGCTGTTGAAGGGTCGAAATCTGGAACCCAGGGGGTGAGGAAAAGTCCAGCCGTACCCCAGAACCAAGGGCCTCCTGTTAAGGCCTTCTGGTAGTCTTCATTTAATTCAAAAACTACGATAAAGAAACCTTTTGAACATAAGAAGATCCTGCTTTTTTTAGTCCAGTTGGTATGGATCCATTGGTAAAGATCTGCAGTGCGTGGCCATAGCCCATTAAATCGGCATATGATTGCGGATTCTGCAAAAAACTGGCAACGTTCGTCAATCTCAGGAAGAGAGAAACTAATAGTGGGAACATCTTCCGATTTGTCTACCAAAAACGGCTTAGGACCCATTGATGGTTGAGCTGCTTTCGCAGAAGTCTGTGGATGGGCAGCATTTCTGCGGACTGCGTCTTTGAAAGAGCGAGGAGTGCATGAGGAGGCTTGCCCTAAGGAGCCACCTCTCAAGCGAAAGGTTGCTGCAATAGATGCGTCCTTTTGAATACTGTAATGGAAGAGGGGAAGGGTATTCATGAGTTGCTTACCCTTGTAAAGCAGTCTCAGGTAGACAGAGGAGATCCCTAGCTTCCGTTCGAGCTTTTGCAGAAGTTCCTGTACCAGATCTGTTGCATGCACCCAAAGCATTGTCGTTTTACCTGAAAGCGTGATTTGGATCTGAAAAGTGAGATCATCTTCTTGCAGATCTGGCAGATCTGGCTGGTTCGAAGAGGTGAGCTGCCTCCAAGAAACAGAGGACAGATCCGAGTCCAAGCTCGCTAGGCTTCGAGCAATGGCTGTTGGTGGACGGGGAACTCCATTGCCGTCGGCTTGGAAAGGCAACTTTGTCACCTCTGTATTGCTCTTTGGAGGAAGCAGGACGCACAACTGCGATTTGCAAATGCCGGAGAAGGGATCTGAGGGAGTTTCAGGATTGTTCCTAAAAACAAAGAGAACAGCTTCGGAAGCATTGCCAATGATGCCGATTGGAGTTTTTGCCAGGAGAGCAAAGATCCGGACGGCAACGACTTATGTGCTCCTGGTTTCCTTATGCAGAGGCATGCATACCCTTAGGTTCAAATCTACAGCCCAGTCGAAGGGAGAAACGATTTTTGGAGTATCCGCCTTCTGATTTGGCAGATTCGTGAGGCGCAGCCCATGTTGTCTTGCTGCTGAGGCGATATTTGAGAAATCTTCAGAGAAATCCCTTGTTTTTTTTATTCTGCAACCACCAGTGAAGGCGAGGGCTTCAGAGCCGTCTGGATCCTCTGCAGTGTAGATAGATACCCTGACGGCGGCGTGGTATCTGCTTTGGTCTTCCCTGCACAAAGGTTTGCAGGCTTGCCGATTCCGATTTGCATTCAGAATCCTGAGCAGAATGCAGCCGGCCCATTGAGAAGCTGAGCCGGCGCCGACCTGTGGAGCGATGCTGTAAACCCTAATCCCCTCTCAGCCGCCAGACGCTAGTTCTATTGCTAAAAACCACAATTCTGCACTCTCGCTTTGAGATGAGCGAGGTAAACATTAATTAGAAAACAAAACTATTAATGTTATTGAAATATGTTATTATAACCTACGTTAATTTTTTCTTTTTCTTTATATATCAACTCTATATTAGAAATAAATATTTTCTTTGTTATTGAGATTTTTAAAATTTTATATATCAATTTCATATTAGAAATAAAATAGATTACACATCTCGATGTATAAAATTATGTTATTTAATATGGGCATTGAAATATTTTACTTATGATTGACAATAAAATATTTTTTTGTTGTTAATACATTTTTGTTTTAAAAATAATTTGTAAGTTGAACTTACAATGCATTACACATCATTTAATATCAATAATAATAATAATAATATTTTCTTTACTCACCTCCCTATTATGTAGCGAAGAAATTACATTTCTTGGTAAATTAATTGTTTTTACTTTTAGTTACCTTATATATCTATGTAAATTTATGTAAAATTAATTGCTTTTTACTAGTTTCAATTTGTTAAAGTTAAATTATTATTTTACTATTTTTAAATGTAATTTTACATGATGTAGAAGAAGCGAATATATAAAAAGCCCAACTCTATGTGTTGCTATGATTTGAATATAATTAAACATATATATTATATAACTTGATATTATCATAAAAATAAAAATAATAATAATTTAGAATAAATTTTTTTATCTAAGTTTTATAAAAATAATAAAATGGATATCATTCAAAATTATAGATGATGATGGTGGTGGTGGTGGTGGTGGTGGTGGTGGTGGTTAACATCCACTGAGACCAAACTTTAGTTTATGGGACCTAAAGAAACAAAATGGTGATGTTTAACTCGTATGCTAATGTGGGTGTACCCAGGGTATTCTAAGAGGAAGCCATTTTCATCCTCAATGTTCATATTCTCACAAATATGGTAGATCCTTTCCACCCATGGTGTTTTAGGAACTACCCAACGATATGTTTCACTATGGAGCTCATGAAAATTCCTTCTTACCTTGGATATATTAGTTTTTTAATTTGAGCTAGTTAAAACAAAGAGATATTTTTGATCTTCTAGAGTAGGGTTGATGAACTCCTTATATAATCTTAATTTTCCTTTAGACTCTAAATCTTTCTCACACATCATTTTCTCTTTAAACTTAGAAGTAACAATATTTTTAATGTTATTATACCTCTGTCCTCTTGTCATACAGGATCACAGATAATATATACAGGTTTAACCTAGCAGAACCTTCATAATAGAACTAAGGTTAAGAGGCAATCGAAGAATCATATGGCCAAAATTAAAGATAAAGGAAAGCATAAGATTTTAAAAACTACAGCTGAGACTAGCAAGCGAGGCAAGAAGACAAAGAAAAATATATTAGAGAATATCTTGCAAGCTTACTCTATAGGTAATCCTCCATAAATAAGAAATGTAATACAAGGATGGGAAAAAGAAAGTCACAGTAATGAGGAAGATAATGAGGTAGAGGAGGAAATTATGGATTTTTTTACTGATCCAGGTAATACTAGAGGTCGCCTCTCGCTGTTTAACCAAGTTGTTCATACATACTGGATAATGAAAAGTGTCATGGCCAAAGCAATGCAAAGTCTTCATCCAGATCAAGGGAGTACAACACCAACAATACTTGAACTACTTCAGGATATCAACATTCAGCTCCAACACAATAAGGTGTCATAGTATCAAGCAATAGCTCGAATTGGTCGAATTGAAAGGAAAATTCAATAGATGTTGCAAGTGGACATTCCTGGTTCCACTGCAAAGGATCGAGCATCGATAGACTCTTTTGATGTGTAGTAGCCTAGATTAATTTCTAATGAATTTTGCAGATAGTGTTTTTGTTTTCAGTTTTACTTAACTAATGTTTTTGCGGCGAGTAGAAGAAAGAAACAGTAAAATGGCCATTGCAGCAAGTAGAAGAAAGAAACAATATCGATTTTGGATGGATTTCAATGCGTTACGGTGGCCAACAGACCTAGTTTCCTTCGAGCAGGTTGAGGCCACTAACTTTGTATATGATGCAACCTTCCTTTTATGATAAATAAAAATAGTAAGAACCTATCAAATTTACAATATATATATATATATATATATATATATATATATATATATATATATATATATATATATATATATATATATGTTTAATGTTATTATCTTTACCCATTCAACATTTTTAGTGGATCTCCCCGTGGTTTAACGAGGGCCTTGGGCTATATTTACTATACCAACCTCGTGTGATCCTTAGTTGGTTTTAATACGAATATATATATATATATATATATATATATATATATATATATATGTATATAATAAAAAATAATATATATATATATATATATATATATATATATATAATGTAAATATAATATTAATAATATTATATAAAAAAAAACCTATGGAATCCATAACAAAAAACCAAAAAAGATCGAGAATGGCGCTTATCGCTAGGGTTATACTGCTCTACAACTCCAAGCCCAATGGTGCCATGATGCTTGGAGCCCCTCCACACAATACTTGTGCCTTTGGACATGATTTTATTGAATCTACCCCATTCATCTGCAAGGTTTATGGTTGGTGCGAGTTAGTTCTAGGGCCCCAATGTATGGTCTATACGAATGACAAACTTAGGTGGTCAGGCACAATGGACACGCTCTGCTATGCAGTCTTAAGATGGTCTAAATTTTTGTGCATCTATGCATCAAGGGGTCCTGTTGGGCGCAATGTTGAAATTCGTTGTGATTAAAGGACATATTCATTCCAAAGCATCCCTCGTGCTCTACTTAGTGCATCATCTATTAGAATAAGAAAATGATTTAAATTTTTAATTTTTTATTAGAATTTTTAGAGGAAGATCTGATTAAAAAACGCAGATCGGATTATATCTCTAAAATTGTCCGTTGAAAAGAAATGGTGTTTATCTATGAATAATAATGCTTGTATTATGAAGGAAAGGTCCTCCATGAATCATTGCTTAAATAAACTAATATATGGAGAAATTCAACAATAATACTAAGTTTTAGACTATGTGGAAGTGTTTATGGTCCTAGGACATCAAATGGAATAGTTTTATCTTTCAAAGAAGCAATTGAAGGGGGCGTGGGGGGGCTTTGGTTCTCCAATAAGCCCCAATTTGTTCCGGTCCCTATATTGTTGACCAAATGGAACATTCCCAGATCTTAGAGGGTAATAATATAGAGGTTTCTGCTATTTTTTCTAGCCTTCCAAAATGGGAAATTATTTGTAGATTCAATGACTTCTGGCTAAAATTAAAATCCCTTACCCAATGGATATTCTCATTATGGACAGTAAATTGTGATATATACATATGCTCCAATGGATTCTTCATAGTCCAATTTGACACACAAAAGGATACAGATTTTGTACTCTAAGAAGGATCATGATTTTGTGGAATTTCAAGTTTATTTATCACTCCATGGTTTTTGGAGTTTCACTGCTCAACAATGGTGGTCAATTCATTGTTGATTTGAGTGAGGCTTCCAAACCTTCCCATTCCTTTATGAAATCATAAAATTCTTGAAGACATAGGAAATGCATTGGGAAAGTTCAAGGAAATGGATATGGAAAAGACATAAAATGGTATTTTCACCTTTTCGAGAATGTGCATGGAAATAGATTTGAGTAGAGGAATTCTAGATCACATTACTTTGAAGCACAATTCCTTTCAGTTGACACAAATTTTGAACAATGAAAATGTGACATGCCAATGTTGTGAATGTTTCAAAACATGAAATCTACAAAATTCTTGCTCATAGGCCAAGAAAATTCCAAAAAATAAAAACAGGTAGTTCAAAGGATGGAAATTTCCAGAGCCATCCCCTTCTAAGGAAGAAGAAGAAAAAATCAGAGAGAAGACTGAAGAACTACATGATGCAAGAAATATGGTTCACTTTGGATATCAACTGGAAGAGGTATCCTAGTAGCTAAGAGGATCAATTATATAGATACAACAAGCCCATATCCCTAGTAGTATGCAGATTTTTTATGGTTATGGGGAACAAAAAGAGCCCATGTTTAGGAGAGTTCTAATTTTGATACTCTTGAGGGAGTCTTTGAAAATGTTTTTGCAATGGTTCCTATTGTGCCAACACCAAATGTTTGGCACAAGTGCAAAAAAAATAATAGCAAAATGTCTACACTATATATATATATAAACTTTGCAATAACAAATTTTAGTTATGGGATCTTAAAAAATTCAAATATTTTTACATTTATACACTCAATTTATTTATACATTTTAAATAATAAAAATTATATTACCCTATTCCAATAATAAAAAACAAAAAAAAAATACACTACATCTAATTTTTATTCACAAAATAAAATCATTATATACAAGATTTTTATATATATTAAAATTACAAAAGCAACTAATTTTTATTCAAATGGTAATATTGTTATCAACATTTCAAATCTGAAATTTCTACAACTCCTATAACAATTATGTTTCAAATCTAAAATTTCTACAACTCCAATGAAAATTCTGTTCATTTTAATAAAGAATAATGAAAATTACAACAAATTTATTTGCCAAAAAAAATACCCATTAAAAAAAATTACCCTCAAATTCCATCCCTATCTAGATTAAACTTTTCATTTTGTTCCCAAAATTTCATCCCATCCCTATATACCCCTATATACCAATTAGATTTACATTTTGATTTTTAAAATTTTTTTTTCCTAACCTACCAACTCAAATATCTTGTCAGCAGACCACCTACAATCTCATCTCTTAAAAAAAATTGTGAATTATAATATAGATGAATTATAAAAAAATATATTACCATACTCCAATAATAATAATAAAAACATACACAAATTTTTATTATTTATTCATATAATAAAGTCATTATATACAAAATCAAATATATATTTTGTAAATTATAATAGCAACTTGAAAACATAAAACATCACATAATAATTATATATATATATAATTAAAAAAAAAAAGCATTCAGCTAATTCAAATGGTAATATTGTTATCTACCTTTCAAACCTGAAAATTCTACAACTCCAATGACTATTCTGTTCATTTTAATAAAGAATAACGATGAGTAAAGAAAATTTATTTGCGTGATAAAATACCCATGAAGAACAATTTACCCTCAAGTACCATCCTATCCCTATCTAGATTACATCTTATCCCTATCTAGAGATTAATTTTTTCATGTTTTCCCAACTTACATACGGACTGACCAAACGTAGATCTATAACAATTAGATTTGCAATTTTACTTTTTGATTTTTCTTTCCCAACCGACCAACTGTCTTGTCAGCCACCTACACGCTCATCTCTTTTTCTTGAATTTATATCTCACAGTCCAGAATTTCACCTCCACTTTCTTGGTATCTCTGCCCCAATTTCCTTTTATAATTTTTTAATTATTTGACATTGGCTTTTCATGTATTATAAATAACTTGTATATGGGTGAATTCCCACGACATTTCATCTCTGTTCCTCACTCGACATTTGCAACCAATATGTACTAGGTTATAAGTCTATTATTAATAATTAACAATGCGCTGGGTGGCATATATAACCTTGTTAATGAGTAGCATTGTATATACTCATCATTGGATTATATAATCTAACACTGTTCATATAAAGCCCAAACAGACCTATAGCCTAATAAATATGAGCTTGTCGATTTTATATACCCATTATCAAATTATATAATTACGTTGATAGGCTTACTCTCTATTGGAATTGGTTTTATTAATATTTTTAATTTGATGGTCTAGATTGAAAGATGTCGGTATATTCTCGTCGTCGCCACTAAATCAATGGGTGAAATTCAAACAACTAACTTCCTTGCGTATCTAAATCACATGTTTAAACCATACTTAAATTAATTTTTTACAAAACATGATTAAAAATTTACTATGCCATTTGTTGAATACCACCTATCAAATTAGGGTGAACTCTGCCACCACCACCTGCCAATTATCATTTAAAAGAAACTGATGAAAATCTCGAGCGCCGATACATGGCCCCTCTTAATGGCCGCCCCTGATTATTCGGGCGCCAGATTGATATCGTGTTTGCAAGGCAGCGGTTTGGAAAATGTGATCGACGCATTGCTTGTTAACGCCTCCGGTGAAATCATGGACGAGCGCCGATACGTGGCCCCTCTTAATGGCCGCCCCTGATGATTCGGGCGCCGGATTGATATCGTGTTTACAAGGCAGCGGTTTGGAATCCAAAAATAAGGCTACAACTTAAGCCACTTCACTCCTTCACAGCCTCGCACTCTTCGAAACGCCGTGCATCAGTGGTTTTGAATTTACTTAGACTTGTATGTTTTTCTGAACGTAGGCTTGTATGTCTTTCTGCATGAAGTCCCTTCTTGCACGCTACAATAAAAGTACAGCAAATGCGTGTGAGTGTTTTAATGTTTTATGATTGCTCATTTCCCTAGCGATGATGTTTGGATTGAATTTGTTTATCAATGACAAGGGTAAGGCTTTACTATAGCATGTAACGTCGAGCCCAATTTTATGTTAAATGTTTTATGTTACGTGAGATTATTATGTTTTGAGTATCGTTGGCTTTACTATAGCATTTAACGTCGAGCCCAATTTTATGTTAAAAGTTTTATGTTACGTGAGACTATTATGTTTTGAGTATCGTTGAGATTGTCCCAATTATTTGTTAAATGCCATAAATTTAGTATAATTTAAAGCTATAATGTAGTAATGCCATTAAATTACTATAATTTAATTTAAAGTTATAATGTATTATACTTAATTGATTTGTTAGCGATTTTGAGTATGTTTATATATATATATATATATTTTATATTATATGAAATTATGATAAAATTGATTTTCAAAAAATTATTTAAGTTAACCGTTATAAAAAATAGATAATTATAAATGTTTATAGGCCACCATTTATGTAGGTATCAAAATATTTTTTTCTTCATATATGTTATATAGATTATAAAAGTTAACTAGTCAACGATTTCGAAATTCTTATGGGAATAAAATATTGCCTTAGCCAACGTTTGATAAGTATTAGATATAAGAAAGTGTTCGTCATTTGAGAGCTCTGTAGAACATTGTAATTATACAAAAATATGAAAGAAGTTTTCTTTTTCCAAATAGGTTAATGTTGTTCTTTTATTATCGGAATTTCTGATTTCATACATGAATGGTTTGATGTGTAATTCAACTATTAATAATATTATTATTTTATGTAATAATTTTAAAAATATTAAAGAATATATAATTAACATTTATAATTTTAAAAGTTTTAATTAAGTTATAATGTTAAAAAATAATAATTATTAATTTATGTTGTTTTTTATTTATTTTACTTAATTTAAAATATTAAATATAATTTATATTTAGAATTTTAAAGTTTAAGATTTTAAATATAACTCATATTTAGAATTTTAAAGTTATCTTAAATCTATTTTTTAAAAGTGAAAAAAAAAAATTGATCTCTTAATTATTAATTCAACTAAATGTATAAAATTTAACTGTGTTAACAAATTAAAAACAATAAAATATAATAAAACATAAAATAACAAATTAGAAAAAATAAAATATAAAATAACAAACTCTTTAACAAACTAGTATTAATATTAACTCTTTCATATTAATATTAAAGTTAATATTAACAACTATCAATGAATATTAATATTAATGTTACTGTGACTATTAATATTAATTAATGTTATTAAATTTAATATTAATTAAATACTATTATTAATATTAATATATTATAATAATTATTAATGTTCATAATAATAAGTCATGTTTAATCATGAGAAATTTAGATTAACAATGGTCAATTATAACCATGTACAATTGTTAACTATAGTGAAAACATAATTAGCAATATTTAAACATGGTGAACATGGACAACTATAATCAACTATGATTAGTCATAATCAAACAATAGTAAAACAAAGTCATTCATAGACATATAATAATAATAATAATAATTAAAATTATTAATCATAATATTATTAAAAATTTACTAAAGCTAATAATATATTTTGATATTAATATTAAAGTTAATGTTAACCACTATTAACAAATATTAATATTAATGTCACTCTTAATATTAATTAAATGTTATTAATATTAGTATTAATTAAATAGGTGAATATTTTGAAGCCTCTTTCTCAAATGTTTTTGGGAAAGTTGTCTGGACATGCTGCCTTCTTGTTTTGGCCGATTTCCAACTCCATACAGCTACACTGAAGCAGTGCAGGCAGTTGCTAGATTAACATCTGTGCCTGGCTACAGCGTTTGTCTTCTTTCAGTTCATTATGGAGGACATGACTTTTTCTTTCTACAGGATGAAACATTCGCTTGCATGCTGAGGGCCGATATGGTATATCTAGTTGGTGGTTGATTTTGTTTACGGGTTGCCATTCCTGTAGAGCGCTTTCACAGTTGTTAGATGCTGCTGTTTGTTAAAATCTGTGTCTTCCTTGACGGTTTTCACAACGAAGGGCTACAACAGCAGGCTGAGCACATGTTTTTAATTAAATTACAGATTTTCTGGATCCCCTGGGCGGTGATCCAAATAGACTGTGGACTTTAATTTGCTGGCAAATCCCGATATGGCTCGGGTGATGGACTGTACAGGTGCCAGTGTTACTTTTGAGTGGTTGGAATTTTATTTATGGGCAGAGGACTTGGTCTGAGCTTTAGTAGAGCAGAATTTTATCTTGTTGTGACATGATAAATCTCATAAGGGTCTTATTGATAGTCTTGATTTTTTGTAACAGTTTTGAACATCTTGTATAAGCCTGACTTCTGGATCTGCATAGGCTATGTTAGACTCAGATCCTGTCTCTGGTAAACAAACTCCGGGGTTTGTTTTTTTGAACACACATCTTTGTGTTTCTTATTGTAATTTTTACACATCTGCTGAATAAAATTATGCTTTTTTCTCGAGGAAAAAAAAGTATTAATTAAATATTATCAATATTAATATTAAAGTTAATAATAATAATATATTAACTATTATTATACTTTTTATATATGTATTACTCTACTAATATTTTATATTAGTATTTTAAATAATTAATATGTAGGAATATACTAATATTAATAAATAAATAAGTTTTACTATTAATATTAATAAATAATATTAGAAACATTTAGTGTTAACAATAATGTTAACAAATTTTAATTTACAATATTATTTATTATTATTATTTTAATTTATTAATATGATTATTATTTATATGAATTAATAAATTTAAATATTAATATCTTTAACATTAAATATTAATATTAATTTTAATTTTAATACTAATATTAATTATTCATGTTAATATTGTTAATATGGATAATAATATTAATATTACTTTTAATATTATTAATATTTCTAAATATTAATTTTAATTTTAACTATTAATTTTCATAACCATGGGAAACCATTGTTAATTAGCATTAGCCATAGTAGATCAATGTCATCCATGATCAAATGTCACATTCTGACAAATATTGTCTCAATATGAAAATCACCCATGGCCAACCATGGTCATAGTTGGTCCAACGTCGCATTGTGACAACAATTTTCTCAATGTTTAAATCAATTCCCTTGTGTTAATCAATTCCTTTGGTTTATAATATTAAACCCTTGGGTTTATTATTTCTTTTGGTTTCTAATATGAATAATCGACCAATGTTATTCATGATCAAATGTCACATTCTGACAAATATTGTCTCAATATGAAAATCACCCATGGCCAACCATGGTCATAGTTGGTCCAACGTCGCATTGTGACAACAATTGTCTCAATGTTTAAATCAATTCCCTTGGGTTCACCAATTCCCTTTGGTTTATAATATTAAACCCTTGGGTTCATTAGTTCTTACAGTTTGTAATATGAATAATCAATCAATGTCATCCATGACCAAATGTCACGATACAGCTGCAAATATTGTCTCAATAGAAAATCACCCATGGGGCGAACCATAATTGATATTTAAATCAATTCCCTTGGGTTCACCAATTCCTTTGGTTTATAATATTAAACCCTTGGGTTTATTAGTTCTTTTGGTTTATAATATGAATAATCGATCAGTGTCATCGATGATCAAATACCACATTCGACAAATATTGCCTCGATATGAAAATCACCCATGGCCGACTATGGTCATCGGTCTGTGGAAATTGGCTTGATTAATCTTTTTTCTAATTAATCTTTTTCATCCGATGGTCTAGATTGAAAGATGCCGGTATATTCTGGTCGTCGCCACTAAATCAATGGACAAAATTCAAACAACTAACTTCCTTGCATATCTAAATCACATGTTTAAACCATACTTAAATTATTTTTTTACCAAACATAATTAAAAATTTACTATGCCATTTGTTGAACGCCACCTATAAAAATAAATAATTGATAAATGTTTATAGGCATCAATTTATGTAGGTATCAAAATATTTTTTTCTTGATATATGTTATATAGATTATAAAAGTTAACTAGTCAACAATTTCAAAATTCTTATGGGAAGATAATATTGCCTTAGCCAACGTTTAATAAGTATTAGATATAAGAAAGTGTTCGTCATTTGAGAGCTCTGTAGAACATTGTAATTAGACGAAAAGATGAAAGAAGTTTTCTTTTTCCAGATAGATTAATATTGTTCTTTTATTATCCGAATCTCTGATTTCATACATGAATGGTTTGATGTGTGATTCAACTATTAATCATATCATTATTTTATGAAATAATTTTAAAAATATTAAAGAATATATTATTAACATTTACAATCTTTAAAGTTTTAATTATGTTATAATGTTAAAAAATAATAATTATTAATTTATGTTGTTTTTTTTTTTTTGTTTATTTTACTTAATTTAAAATATTAAATATAACTCATATTTAGAATTTTAAAGTTCAAGATTTTAAATATAACTATTATTTAGAATTTAAAATTTAAAACTTAAATCTATTTTTTAAGAGTGAAAAAAAAATTGATCTCTTAATTATTACTTCAATTAAATGTATAAAATTTAACTGTGTTAACCAATTAAAAAAAATAAAATACAATAAAACATAAAATAACAAATTATAAAAAATAAAATACAAAATAACAAACTCTATAACAAACTAATATTACTATTAACTCTTTCATATTAATATTAAAGTTAATATTAACAACTATCAATGAATATTAATATTAATGTTAGTGTGACTATTAATATTAATTAATGTTATTAAATTTAATATTAATTAAATATATTAATATTAATATATTATAATAATTATTAATGTTCATAATAATAAGTCATGTTTAATCATGAGAAATTTAGATTAACAATGGTCAATTATAACCATACAATTGTTAACTATAGTGAAAACATAATTAGCAATATCTAAACATGGTGAATGTGGACAACTATAATCAACTATGGTTAGTCATAATCAAACAATAGTAAGACAAAGTCATTCATAGACATATTATAATAATAATAATTAAAATTATTAATCATAATATTATTAAAAATTTACTAAAGCTAATAATATATTTTGATATTAATATTAAAGTTAATAATAATAATATATTAACTATTATTATACTTTGTTATATATGTATTACTCTACTAATATTTTATATTAGTATTTGATATTAAATAATTGATAGGTAGGAATATACCAATATTAATAAATAAATAATTTTTACTATTAATATTAATTAATTTGAATAAGAATAAAAATATTATTTTTAAAATTATTAATATTAATATTAATAAATAATATTAGCAACATTTAGTATTATCAATAATGTTAATAAATTTTAATTTACAATATTATTTATTATTATTATTTTAATTTATTAATATTATTATTATTTATATGAATTAATATATTTAACATTAAATAATAATTTTAATTTTAATATTAATACTAATATTAATTATTCATGTTAATATTGTTAATATGAATAATAATAATAATATTACTTTTAATATTATTAATATTTCTAAATATTAATTTTAATTTTAATTATTAATTTTCATAATCATGGGAAACCATTGTTAATTAACATTAGACATAGTAGATCAATGTCATCCATGATCAAATGTCACATTCTGACAAATATTGTCTCAATATGAAAATCACCTATAATGACCATAGATTATGGATTGGTCGCGTCGCATTGTGACAACAATTGTCTCAATGTTTAAATCAATTCCTTACTATACAAATTCCTTTAGTTTATAATATTAAACCCTTGGGTTTATTAGTTCTTTGGTTTATAATAGATAATCGATCAATGTCATACGTGAATCAAATGTCACATTCGACAAATATTGTCTGATATGAAAATCACTGGCCAACCATAGTCACTTAGTTGGTAGATGTCGCATTGTGACAACAATTGTCTCAATGTTTAAATCAATTCCCTTGGGTTCTCCAATTCCTTTGGTTTATAATATTAAACCCTTGGGTTTATTAGTTCTTTTAGTTTTATAATATGAATAATCGATCAATTTCATCCATGATCAAATGTCACATTCTGACAAATATTGTCTCAATATGAAAATCACCCATGGCCAACCATGGTCATAGTTGGTTCAACGTCGCATTGTGACAACAATTGTCTCAATGTTTAAATCAATTCCCTTGGGTTCACCAATTCCTTTGGTTTATAATATTAAACCCTTGGGTTTATTAGTTCTTTCGGTTTATAATATGAATAATCGATCAATGTCATCCATGATCAAATGTCACATTCTGACAAATATTGTCTCAATATGAAAATCACTCATGGCCAACCATGGTCATAGTTGGTCGAACGTCGCATTGTGACAATAATTGTCTCAATGTTTAAATCAATTCCCTTGGGTTCACCAATTCCTTTGGTTTATAATATTAAACCCTTGGGTTTATTACTTCTTTTGGTTTATAATATGAATAATCGATCAATGTCATCCATGACCAAATGTCACATTCTAAGAAATATTGTCTCAATATGAAAAAAAATTGTGACAACAATTGTCTCAATGTTTAAAATCAATTCCTGAAGACCACCAATTCCTTTGGTTTATAATATTAAACCCTTGGGTTTATTAGTTCTTTTGGTTTATAATATGCATAATCGATCAATGTCATCCATGATCCAATGTCACATCCTGACAAATGTTGTCTCAATATGAAAATCACCCATGGCCAACCATGGTCATAGTTAGTCCAACATCGCATTGTGACAATAATTGTCTCAATGTTTAAATCAATTCCCTTGGGTTCACCAATTCCTTTGGTCTGTAATATTATACCCTTGGGTTTATTAGTTCTTTTGGTTTATAATATGAATAATCGATCAATGTCATCCATGATCAAATGTCACATTCTGACAAATGTTGTCTCAATATGAAAATCATCCATGGCCAACCATGGTCATAGTTGGTTGAACGTCACATTGTGACAAAAATTGTCTCAATCGTCGTTCCCTTGTGTTCACCAATTCCTTTTTGATTTCTAATATTAAGCCCTTGAGTTTATTATTTCTTTTGGTTTATAAATATGAATAATCAATCGATGTTATCCATGATGAATGTCCTGCGTTACGACAAATATTGTCTCAATATGAAAATCACCCATGGCAAACCATAGTCCTGATTGCATTGGCGAAATCATGTCTGATAACCAATTGTCTCAATGTTTAAATCAATTCCTTAGGTTCACTAATTCCTTTGGTTTATAATATTAAACCTTGGGTTTATTAATTCTTTTAGTTTATAATATGAATAATCGATCAAATGTCACCCATGATCAAATGTACCTTGCATCGACAAATATTGTCTCAATATGAAAATCACCCATGACCAACCATGGTCATAGTTGGTCCAACGTCGCATTATGACAACAATTGTCTCAATGTTTAAATAAATTCCCTTGGGTTCACCAATTCCTTTTGTTTATAATATTAAACGCTTGGGTTTATTAGTTCTTTTGGTTTATAATATGAATGATCCCTTGTTTTTATTAATCTATTGAGTTTAAAATATTATTTCATAGGCTTTTTTAATCTCTTAGATTTTTTAGTTTAAAATATTAATTCTTAGGGTTTATTAATCTCTATTTTTTTTAATATTCATCCGTTAGTTTTATAATATTTATGCCTTCGGTTCTCTGATTCCTTTGGTTTATAATATTAAACCCTTGGGTTTATTAGTTCTTTTGGTTTATAATGTTAATAATCCCATTGGTTTATTAATATCTTATGTTTAAAATACTGATTCGTATGGTTTATTAATTTATTAGGTTTTTTAGTTTAAAACATCAATTCTTAGGATTTATTAATCTCTTATTTTTAATATTGATCCCTTATGTTTATAATATTTATTCCTTGGGTTCACCAATTCCTTTTGTTTATAATATTTAAACCTTTGGTTTATGAGTTCTTTTGGTGTGTATTATTAATAATCTTTTGGGTTTATTAATATCTTTAGTTTAAAATATTTATTGTTAGGGTTTATTAATTTCTTAAGTTTTTTGTTTTTAAATATTATTTCATTTGCTTTATTAATCTCTTGATTTTAATAAATTAATTCTTAGAGTTTATTACTTTCTTATGTTTTTGGGGTTAAAGTATTATTTCTCAGGGTTTTTTAATCTCTTGAGATTAAATTTTTATTCTTAAGGTTTTTTTATTTCTTGGTTTATAATATTAATATTTATCTTTTGATTCACCAATTACTTCGGTTTATAATATTAAAACCTTGGGTTTATTAGTTCTTAAGTTTTTTGTTTTTAAATATTATTTTATATGCTGTATTAATCTCTTTAGTTTAATATATTAATTCTTAGAGTTTATTACTTTCTTATGTTTGTGGGTTTAAAGTATTATTATTTATGAGGGTTTTTTAATCTCTTAGATTAAATTATTTTTTCTTAGGGTTTTTTTATTTCTTGGTTTATAATATTAATATTTATTCTTTGCTTCACCAATTACTTCGGTTTATAATATTAAACCCTTGGGTTTATTAGTTCTTTTGGTGTAAAATATTAATAATCCCTTGAGATATTGGTAAGAGATATAAACTTATTATAATATTAATAAAATATTATTATTATGTTATAATAGAATTATATTATAGTTTGAGTTAAAACTATTAATGTATTGAAATAATTTAATAATATATTGTTATTATATATCTTACTATTGAATAATATAATATTATTCAAGTTAATATATAGTATGTATATAGTTAATATTATTAATATATTATAAGTAAATATATAAAATATTTTGTAATTATAAATATATAATATTTATTTTGGTGAAAAATATGTGTTGAGTAGTGGATATCGGTCTCTGGTCGTATATCAACCACATTGGTGAATGTGGTTGTAAATCTATTCCATATAAATCTATAGAGGTATATCAATTATATTGGTAAATGTGATTGTACTAGCCTAACAATGTTCATATACAACCTATATAGTCCTGTAAAATATGATAACAGTAATCTAATCAACACAACCTATTTTTTTAAGCCCTAATTTAATCAATCTAATTTTTTTTTTTTTCACCCATACCTTTGTACTTAAAAATCCAAGTTACAAATATCAAGATTCAAGATTTCAATATGATATGCGTCCCCTTATCCAGATCCGCACTTCCCTTTTTATAGTCTTTTCACATTGACTTGTCATGAATCGTGAATAGGTTTGGTGTACATCAAAGAATCTCTGTAGCGCACTTCACGAGGCAATTCCTGATTCTCTTTCAATTTTCCGGCTGATTTCCTTTTTCACACTGCCTTCCGTTCCGTAAGTGTATTCTGCAAATGAGAGAACGGCTATATATTTCTAAGAATCTGCTCAGGCAGCACATATCTTTTTCTTTCCACTTGTCCTTTTATTAAAAATCTTCATATGCCTGTTCTGATTTCTGTTTCTCTGATTACCACTTCCTCGTGATTTCTACAGAGGCTGGTTGTCTGTCGAAGACTTTGTATGATCCAGTTAGCTCCCCCTCCCTGTAACTTAACTCGTCAATAGGCGATAGATTGGACAGTTGTGAATCTATCGGCACTTCCAACTCCATTTCTGGAATCGAGTATGGATCCCTATATAGGTGCAGTTATGGGTGTAGGTCTGGACAAAGCGTTAGCCGCGCTGATAGGAACTGTTAGAATCATTGTTTCCAGCAAAAAATGCGGTAAGGAACTGAATGAGATGCTCGAGTGGCTAAAGCCTATCATTGACGAAATAATTAGTATAGAAATTTCCGAGTCGGATTCATCGTTCCAGGTAGGTAGCCAGTTCAAAGAGCTTCTGAAAGAGGGTTTTCGAGAAGTGGAAAAGATAGCAGGAACACACCGGTTTGACTTAATCTCAAGGTTCCGGTATGGAAAGAGAATCCGAAAGTTTCTAAAGAAACTCACAAATTTCATTACTTTTAAAGGTCCACCCGGTCTCATCCTTACAATGAAGAAATTACATGAAGATCACGGGGTACCAGATGCAGATTTCAGGTGTTACTTTCAACGACTAGTTGCGATTGTCAATACTACCAATATGCTTCAACAGAACAATACTACTAATTATTCAGTTTCCAATACTACTAATATGAAGCAACAGAACTACATAGCTATTGTATTGAACAATTCCGTTGATGGAACGCTTGATGCTACAGACTCTCAACAGTCGATCAGCTGCACCTACAAAGCCCCGGAAATACGTCGAAGCTATGCAGTGGATTTGGCTAATCGTGTCAAAGATGTCAAACAAATTCTATTGCAGGATGATGTTAATATCTTTGGAGTTAGAGGAATGAGTGGGAGCGGTAAAACTACTCTTGTATCAGCCCTTTGCGAAGATAACCAAGTCAAAGGTAATAACATTTTTCAGTCTTTTTTTTTCTTTCTGTTCACTACACATCTATGTTATGTTTTTCCTTTTCTCTAATTTGTGATGTTTACTGGCTTTGTGATTTTCAGAATTCTTCCCAAACAACAACATAATTTTTATTATCGTTTCACAGTTTCCAAATGTAAAATATCTTTTGGACACTATGTGGGATAAGATAATCGGCCTCCGGCCAAAGCCTGATTTCCAGAGCAAGGAGGATGCACACAACCAACTGCAAAAAGCTCTTATTTTAAAGAATGGTAGTTCAATAACATATCAGTCAATTCTGGTGGTATTGGATGATGTTTGGTCTCAAGCAGATCTGGAATACTTGTTGTTCGAAGCAAAAGGATACAAAACAATTTTCACGAGCAGAGAGAATTCCATCATTCCAATCAGAGCTGATAGTCGTCCATATGAGATGCCTGAGTTGAGAAACGAGGATTCCGTGAAACTTTTCTGCTTCTGGGCTTTTGGTCTGCCTTCGATTCCAACAAATTATGAACATAAGGATCTTGTTCAACAGGTATGAATTCCAAATATTCATAATCTCATATCCTGACCATTTCTCTATCCTAAGCATGTTATCACGAATCGAAAAGCATTTATGCGTAATAGAACTCCAGCATAGCTGTATGCTGTTATGGATTTATTTAAAACAATAGCATAAGTTTTAAACAGTATTATATTTGTAGGTTGCAGAAGCGTGTGGCGGTTTACCACTTGCTCTCACGGTGATTGGAAGTTGTTTGCGTGAGAAACCCTGGCCATTTTGGAGAAGTGCTAAGAAGAAACTCTCAAAGGCAAAACCTATATCATCCTATCACACACAAAATCTTCTTAATCGCTTGGAAACGAGTACAGGTGCTCTCGATCGCGACTCAAAACAGTGCTTTTTGGACTTGGGGGCATTTCCTAAAGGAAAAAAATTCAGCGTAGAAGCACTATTGGACATATGGGTGTATGTACGTGGCATGGAATGGGATGATGCTTTTTTGGTCTTGTTAGAACTTGCACAAAAAAATCTCCTAAATCTCACTAGCGAACCAGGGTATGGAAATTATTTACATTTGCTTCGCCGTCTTTACATATGTTTTCATCATACATTCGTGTGTTTTTCGCATTCCTTCTTGGAGAATGAATTTTTAATCAAAAGAAAGGAAGGTAAGGCCGCTTGAGTTTATTTAATACGTGATTTCCAAAAGAGTTAGAAACACAAACCAGGACGCGATCAGATGAATGAATATGTTCACCATTATTGTTTTGGTTTTGATATGTAATTACCATCTCAGATTATGGTTGTGCATCTGGGATCTCTTTTTCTCAACATGACGTAATGCGAGATTTAGCTTTCCGTCTGGCAGACAAGAAGGAGAATAGTAAGAAGAAGGATGATAGTACCATTCAATGCAGCCGTCTATTCATGCCAGACAAGGAGGATAGTATTCCTACAAAATGGATATCTCTCAAAAAGCGAACATCAAAGGCTCAATTTGTTTCAATTCATACAGGTCACCCCTGGAGCATACAATTTTAAGCTGACTAAGAAACTGAATAATGGTTTGTTAATTCACTATTCGTTTAATTTACAAATTTTCAACACATGATCCTGACTATTACAATTCTGGGAATTCCAGGTCCAATGGAGAAGCAACAATGGGGTCAAATACAATTTCCTGAGGTGGAAATTTTGGCTCTATTCTTTGAAGCAAGTCAATACTGCCTTCCCACCTTTTTACACACCTTTTTACAATTCAAAGCGTGCAATACTTCACGGGCTTCCCAACTTTGCCTTATTTACTCAGATTAAGTCTCTCGTACTTGAAAAGTTGAATGTGTCTGCTCTTTATAAGTACTGTAGATCGTCGAAGAGCTTGGAAAAGTTTTGTGTATGCCTATGTGAGGGTTTGGGAAGTACGCCTCCATTAATGAATAAGGAACCAGTCAAGTTTACAAAGCATGCAATATTTGCCGGGCTTCCAAGCTTTCGCGTATTCGCTCATATTATGTCTGTCGTACTTGAGAGGTTGAATCTGGCTGCTCTTTACGGGTACTGTAGATCGTGTGTGAGCTTGGAAAACGTCCTAGAGTTTCCAGGATTTATAGAAATTAATTTCGACCATTGTAGTGATTTGAGACAATTGCCAAAAGAAATATGCAATTTCACTTCCCTCCAGAGATTGTCTGTCACCAATTGCCATCTTATCCAAAACTTGCCTGATGACCTAGGGAAGTTAAGAAAGCTCAAGGCGCTGAAATTGTCTTCATGCTTAAACTTGTCAAAGCTTCCACCTTCCATCTGCAAACTTCACCATCTAGAATTTCTTGATATTTCAATGTGCACGTCTTTGAAGGACATTCCGATGGGGTTTGATCAGTTGTCAAACTTAAAGATGCTGGATATGAGGGGGTGCTCTCGGCTGAAGAAGCTGCCTAAGGCATTTGCCGAACTAAGATCTCTAGGACGTGTAATCTGTGATGAGAATGCCCAGCAACAGTGGCAGTGTATCAAAGACTCTTACATGCCTCTTCTCACAATAGTTGTCGTGGATGAATGCTTTAATTTAGAATGGCTTGAAAGTTGAAAAACTACATGATGCATCATCTTGCCCCCCTTTGCAAACACCCCTATGTCGATTTGTGTACAAAGAGCAGGGGGGGCCATGATCTACAAGTATAAATGTTCTTAGCGTGGTGTGATGCTTAAGATTGTAGATTTATTTTGTTTAGATGAAGATATTAGTTATAGATTACAGCGTAGGAAGAAGAAAAAGAGATAGGTTTAGATGAAGATGCTAATTATAGGTTGCAATTTGGGGAGAAGGGGATGCACCACCCTTTGGTGGGGACGTCATTGTCCTATCTCGTACTTGAATTGGGTATGGTATTTTATTATATAGTTTACATTATGATAGGAGTGAAATGGTATTTTCTTACCTAGTTTATATTTGTGATAGTGAGTGAAATGAATTTGGTATGATATTTTATTACATAGATTGGTGTCATGATAGATATGATATTGAGCGAAATGGTATTTTATTACCTAGTTTACATTTGTTTGGTATGGTATATTTTTATTATATAGTTTACATTTGTTGGTGTCACACTGAAATGGTATTTTCTTACATAGTTTACATTTGTTGTAGTATTGTGATCTTGAGTGAAATGATTTTGGTACGATATTTTATTGTATAGTTTACATTTGTTGGTGTTATAGGATATTGAGTGAACTGGTATTTTCTTACATAGTTGTATTAATATGATCTTGAGTAAAATGAATTTGGTATGGTATTTTATCACATGGTTTACATTTGTTGGTGTCATATGATATTGATTGAAATGGTAGTTGTAGTAATCTAATCTTGAATGAAATTGTTTCCTTAGTTTTCAATGGTAATACTTTTTGTTTTTAATTTTTTTATAAGAATATATTTATTATTGATTTTATAATAATTGATTTTTTTTGTTTTTGTTTATATATATAGATTTTGTAAATGTTATTTTAATTATCAATAATTATTAAATAGATGGTAGGGATTTAATTTCACAAAATATTCTAAAATATTTGTAATATAGTTACAAATCAAACATTGAGATTTATCTCAAAAGTAATTATACATTTTCTTCCCTTTTAATTAAATTGTTTAATTAAAAAAACATCCCATGAACAAGTGTCATATGAAATTAATTGTGGTTTTTTGGGCATGTAATATTGATAAGCCATGGTATTGTCAAAAAAGTCTATCTATAAGTTAAGAATTTCCATTTAAAACTCGAGGAAAATATTCATAGTTAAGAATTTTGTTACATGTTTTTTTAATAGTTATATACATGTCTAAGCTATATATTAATTCTCTATATAATAATCATAATAATAATAATATAATTTAAAATAAATTATCTTGAAGTGTTTTAATACTTATCATAGATTGATGCCTATAGAAATTTACCAACCATTTAATTTATATGGTTGCCTCTAATCTCAAATTGACATGCATCCCTTTAAAATAAAAATAAAATATACTACAGATGAAAAACAATATTGCTACAATAAAAATAGAAATGAATATACATTTGGTTAGTTTCAATTAAAAACATTTTAAAGTATCAATAATCTCACTTTCATGAGGAGATGTAGTAAAAATATTTTGATTACCTCTTAAAGCAACCAATAAAATATTTGGATATATATGTTAAAGAACATAATTATAAACAAAGTAATTAAAAGTTCAAAATAAAAATATTATATTTTCCTTCTCAATATTTTAATATAGCACTTAACCTCAGATCTATCAATTATATGAAGGGGAAAATTTATTTTTGAGTGTAACACTTGAGGAAAGGTTTGAACTTCAGGAGATTTAACCTCTCTCGACACTTGATAGATCCGGAGTTAAGATGGATCTAGGTTGGTTTCAATAGTGTGTGATCAGGAAAAATTTGTTGAACATCTAATTATTCTGACCATTTAAAATATGCTAAATATGTCTAAGATTAATCTGGTCATTTTTAATTTTAAATTTGTTCAACTTAATTTGTTGAGATGATAAATATTGGTAATAACTTGAATGCTCATAAATGATAAAATAATTTTTTTGAATGCAAAGTGACAATGTAATAGTGTTGAATGATAAAAAATGTTAATAATAGGAATGTAGTCAATTACAAATAGTCTTCATTGTAATCAATTTCAAACTATTTCTTTCTATTGTTCTTATTGTCACACCTGTAATTTTTTTTTCCAGATTTTCATATTCATCATATCAAAAGGGTGTTTGAAATCATAGACCATTCAAATGTTTAAGTTGAAATATTGTGATAAACTTCATACATTGTCTCTTTTTCTCTTCAATATTAATAAATAGTAGCTTTCTCCAAAGTCAATAAGTGTGATTTATGGAATGTTAAACCCCAAGTAAGTTTCAATGGTAGTTTTTTTCGATTACCTTGTTTGAATGCAAAGTGACAATGCAAAGGGACTAACAATGTTGAATGATGGAAAATGAGAATAATAAGAATATAGGCAATTAAAAATAGTTTACAGTTTTAAGAAGAAAGCATTTCAAGTAAGTGAAAATTTTATTTAAGATAAAAGTTCAAGTATATTATTTATGGCTGAATTACTGTAACAAAAAAATCAATTAACGTTGTCAATAATTTTTTTTATTCTTACATTGAAATCAATGCACATTTTTAATCTAATTAATTCGAGATTAATGTAGATTATACATCTAGCTAGATCAAATCAGAAATCATCATCTACACTAAAATGAATGCATGTAGTGCAAAAAATCAAATTAGATTAGAAATCAACGTCTACTCTAAAATCAATGTATCTAATGCAAGCAATCAAATAGGATTTGAAATAAACATCTTCATTCAAATTAATGCATCTAGTGCAAGCAATCAAATAGGAATAGAAATCATCATCTACACTGAAATCAACGCATCTAGTGCAAAAAATCAAATAATATTGGAAATCAATTTCACTAAAATCAACACATCCAAGCAATCAATCAAATATGATTATGAATCAACATATACACTAAAATTAATGTATTTATTTTAATTAAAACCTAAAATATTCACGGATTTGTGAATCTAACTTCTTTTGTCTTTTGTAAGAGTCTTACTCCCTATTCCAATATAGTTAATAATGTTCAATATTATATAATACTATATAATATATGTATTTTTCTATGTGTGTTTCTTTATTCTTCCCTCTCTCTCCCCCTTCCATCTCTATGTCGATCTCCCTCCCTCTCTCCTTCTGTCTCTCCCCCATCTCTCTCTCTCTCTCTCTCTCTCTCTCCCATCATCTATATCTATATCTCCCTCCATCTCATATTACTTGTCTCTCTATCTCATGCCCCCAAATACATACACACACAAAATCTCTCTCCATATCTACCTATCTCTCCCCCCTCCATCTATATCTCTATCTCCCCTCATCTCTCCTTCTTTGTCTCTATATCTCACCCCAAAGCATACACACAGTATCTCCATAATTTTCTATCTGTGTCTCCCTCCCTCTTCCTCTCTCTCTCTCTCTTCCCCCTATCTGTCTCTCTCCATCCCGCTCTCCACTCTCTCTCACTCTCTCTCACTCTCTCTCCATCTCTTCCTTGTCACTCACACACTTGTTGAAAAGTGTGTAACTAGTTTCGGTCTTCATAAATATGAAATTTATTTTTTATTCTTGTATATTGTAAAATGAACGAAAAATTATTATTTCTATTTTGTACCATGGGTTTCATGCTCAAGGTATTTTATTTTAGAGCTCAAGCACCAATTGAGTGTTTCTATGTTTTTTCCTAGGTTAAGAAGTCAAAAGAGTCATTTTCATATGTTGAAGATCCCATCGGGCACATTGTGTTAGGTCCCTATATTACTGGTATAGTCCCTTATTGTTGTTAATGTAACTCCCTTATTGTTATTTTTGTACCACTGTAACCCCCATATTGTTATTATTGTGCCCTTACATTATTATTGTTAGGTCGGCTAGGATTACATTGTGGCCCCATGGATTCCTATATATAGAAAGGAGGTTTTGTCATTTGTATCATCCAAGAATTATTCATTTATGTAATGTATTGGAGATTCCCCCCTCGGAGTGGATGATTTCTAAGGCATTGATCCCTCTTTTCTTCTATTTTTAGAGTTGGTTTCATAACATTTGCTATCAGAGCTTTGGATTCTCAGGTTTCGTTGCTCCAAACAGGTCATCATGGCATTTTCGCTATAACATGTTTTCTATGAAGATTCAGAAGTTGAAATTTTTAGAGCACAAAGCCAAAATCCTTAGGAACATTGTTGCAAAACTTCAGAGCTTGGTTCACAATATTTTCGGAGATATGATATGTGGAAGTTAGGGCTTTTTGCAAGCTCCTGAATTTAACATAAACAGGTAATTGCGGAATTTTCGCTACAACTATTTTTCTACGAGGGTTCAAAGGCTGAAAATTTCACAGAGCGAAGCCGAAGTGACTAGGAATGTTGTGGAAAAATTTCAGAGATTGATTCACATTAGTTTGGGAGGTGGGATCTGTGGAAGTTAGGGTTTTTTAGGCTCCCAAATTTCATCTCAAAGAGGTGATTGTGGGAAAATATTCATAAAAATCTCTCCGAGCATCGGATTGGAATTATGTAAAGCGTGGCCGCAAGTACACGGACTGTAGTTTCTTGTCTATCAATTTCAGAGCCAAAGGAGGAAACAATGACATGTGGCAAGTCGTACAAGTTCTATCTACTGGACAAGTCCATAATTATGTCATTGTGGGAGATTGGACATAACTTTGTCTTGAAGAATCCAATTCAGGTCAGACCCGTGGTATTCAAAAGAGGATTCATAGGGCTACCTCAGGGCCAAATTTCAGATATTAAAGATCTGAATTCACATAGATAATTCAGTTTCAATATCGAGCTCTTCAAAAGCAAGAAAAAGGTGTTTATTTTTTCTTTCCGAATTGCATAAGTCTTGTGTAAAAAATCAGTTTGAAGTGATTCCAAGGGTCTATTTAGCATATATTTTAGTATTGGGTTCTAAAATGCCTCCTAAAAAGAATTCAACACCCATTAAGCCCTCAGAATACTCTACTATGACTCATGAAGATGAAGAATTGCAACATGATCTATCAAAATTACAAGAGCAAGTGCACCAAATTTTGCTCTCGCAAAGAGAAACAAAAAATGAAATGGAAGTTTTGAAGAAAGGCGTGGAAGCAAAGATGGATGTTTTGAAGAATAATATGGATGGTTTGAAGAAAGGCGTGGAAGCAAAGATGGATGGTTTGAAGAAATTCGTGGAAGCTAAGATGGATGGTGTGGAAGCTAAGGTGGAGCACATGGAAGAAAAAATGAAAGACAACATGGAAAACATGAAGAATTATCTAAAAGAAGACATGGAAGGTTTGAAAAAGTTGATACAAGAAATTATTCCTAATGGCGAAAATATAGTAGAAGAAACTCATGATGAGAACAAAATAGATGTTAATCGTGATTTCATAAACTCTAATGTTGGATGGAAGAACCACCATATTCCAAAGATGGATATGAGGAAGTTTGATGGGAAGGATCTCGTAACATGGATACGACAGATGGAGCAATATTTTGATCTCATAAATGTGCAAAACACACAAAAGGTACGCATTGAAACTTTACATTTAGAACATAATACATTTGTATGGTATCGATGGCTTTTCTCCCATAAAAAAATTTCCACTTGGTCAATTTTTACGGAGGAAATGATAACACATTATGAGGATACAAAGAGCAACGCCTTCTTTAGCCAATTGATAAATCTCAAACAAAAGGGTTTAGTGTGGAGCACATTGAGGACTTCCAAAAATCGAATATAAGGGTAATTGATATTCCAGAGGAACAGAGGATTAATGTCTTCATAGGGAATTTAAAGGATAACATCCAACATGAAGTTCACGTTTGGGAACCTGATTCATCGGAGAAGGCATTTAGGTTGGCAAGAAAAATTGAATGTAAAATTATGATGACAAGGAAGCCTGCCACTCACATCTATAAAGATTGAAGTGTTGCTACTCCTAGACTTCCAGAACCTGCAAGGTTGAAACCACAACAATTGGAAGAAAAAAGAGAAAAAGGGCTTTGCTAAAGTTGTGATAGAAAATACACTAAAGGCCATAAGTGTGCTGAGAAGAAATTATTTTACATAGATTGTGAAGAGGAGGAAGAAAATGAACAACAAACTTCAAAAGAAGAGGATATACACCAGGAAGCAACCCTAGAAGAAGAAGAAATGAGTCCGACCATATCATGTAATGCATTGGAAAGAATTACCACTCCTCAAACTCTCAAGATAGAAGGACATATCAAGAAGAAAAATGTAATAGTGTTGATCGATTCGACTAGTACCCATAATTTTATTCATTGTAAGGTAGCTAAGGAATTGAATTGTTTCCTATACCCAGCACCAGAATGTCAAGTGATGGTTGCAAATGGAGGAACTATAAATTGCTCGGGAAAATGCCATAATATCAAGCTAGCCATGGGGGAATATGTATTGAATAGTCCAATGCTTTCCATCCCAATTGGAGGTGCTAATGTTGTACTAGGAGTATAATGGTTACAATCTTTTGGGATGGTAGCTTTTAATTTTCAAGAACTTTTCTTGATTTTTTTTTTGGAAGGAAAGGAAATCGAATTACGGGGTATCATAGGGAAGCAAGGAAAGATAATAAGCTCTAATGTCATGACAAAGCTTCTGAAGAAGAAAAACAAGGCGTAATTGCACAATTATGCTCACTAGAAGTTCCAACATCAAAATCATCTATTTCTCCAGATCTTCAAAAAGTCTTGGACAATCATTCCGTTGTCGATCCTAGAGACAATCCTGAGTTGTGAAAGACCAGTGCCTAGGACATCTTAGATAGCAGAGAGAAAAAATAATATATTATGATAGGGGTGACTGGCAGAACGGAGCTCTCATGCTATTTCTTTGTAATTAGGAAGTTTAACTTGAATGGGACCAAAAATTTCGAGAAGTTACTAACAGAGAAAGCAATATTGCAGAGGCAAGATGTGAAACTCTAGCACGAAATGTAGCAGACAATTCAAAAGCAGCTTAATTTGCAAAGAGGGCTGGATTCTAAACACTTCACAGAGATTGGTAATCATAGAGTATCTATAGCATTCGTAGAATAAAGAGGATATTAACTCCTATTAAGATAACATCCAGAAACATATACCAGCATGTAGTGGGATTAATAAAATAAGAATCCACTCATGAAGACAACATTTTTAAATAACATCTCATTAGCAGTCAATATGGAAGAAATGCGGATGAACTGGAAATGAAACAGTATGTCACACCAGAGCCATATTTAAAGTGCCGAAAATCTTGTGACATAAGTATTGACAAGGATAAATTTATATTAGAAACAGTGGGCTACTCGCATTCCAGAATGTGACATAAGATAAATGAATATAGACGGAACTAATGGCTAAGCTACAACACATAAGAAAGAAGTAGGCGTGTCTTATACTCTATCAACGGTCGTAGCACGGAAGGAGTGGCTGGGTCCCAACAAGATGGCAGTCCAGCTGTGGTAATTTCACCCCATACTGCGTCGAAATGGCCCACGTTTTCTACCACCTGCTGCAGGGCTCTCGAAGCTGTAACTCAGGCCGCCTCCTTGTCAATGATTTTCTGACATTCAAAGACTTCCATGAATCGGCTTGGTATGCCATGCTTCTCCACCTCATCAGATTCCAGCTCCTTCAAGAATGAAATATAGTTTCTGGCATGCTAGGCTCTGATGGACAAGTTGAGGTCGGCCTCCTGCAATTTCTTGTTGAGATAGGGTATAGCAGATTTATTTTCTCCCATCGTTCTTAGGAAGCCCCACTGTTCCATCACCGCTGAGATTATGTCCGACCAGACTATACCTCTCGCTTCACTGAGGGTGATATTACCCTTCATGCGGCTTTTGAGGTCAGTGATGGTTTTCTGCTGGTTGGCTCTTGTCTTCTTTTCCTGCTCAATCTCTTTCTGAAGTGTCTCTATTTTCCTGCTATTCTCAGTTAGGAGATTTTCCAAATCAGTGATCCTCTGCCTAGCGGTGGCTGCCTGCTTTTCTAATATATCATTTGCAGATTTTGTTGCATTCAGTTTATCTAAAAACAGACTTGTCTCTGGTGGAGTTGTAGCAGGCGTGCAACTGTGCATATCCCATGTGTTCTGTAGCTCCATCAACCTATTCTGCAAAGTGGCGATTGTTTCAACCATTTTTTCTTTTTCCTCCCTCTCTTTTGCTAGTGTGTTAGCCAGTTTAGCTTTTCCTTCTCTTCTTGCGCCAATTCGGCCGTTTGCACATGGTGGGAGGCCGGTATGTTGACCTTACCTTTCAATGACGTGACCTCCTCTGCAATCGTTCTATCAAAGCGTGCTGCGGGTTTGTTTCTCCCGTATTCTTTCCCTTGATTAACTCCTGGAGGTCGTGTACTTGATTTTCCTGGGCGCGAGTGTTTTCCTGTTCATTCTTTAGGGTTTCCCTCACCTGTTCATGTTTTTTCTCTAACTTTTTCAGTGCAATGGTGACCCCCATCACCTCGTCCTTCAACATATTGCCCACGACCTGAAACAGGTTACACATATCGGTTGCTGGCACCTTGGCCATGTCAGTTGCATGTTCGAGCACCCGGTAACTAGTGGTACTTGTATTGGGATCCAAGATGGCCTCCGCCATAGATAATACCAAGTGTTCGGTGTCCACATTCATGGTGGCGGGAACCCTGGTGTGATATTTCTCTACATATCCTTCCAGCTCGGCTTTGTACTTATCCCTGATCATTCTATTTTCCTGGTTCCTTGCAACTGCACTTGGTGAGGTAAGATCTCTGATGGCTTGTGAGTCTTCCGAGAAGTCAGAAGAGGTGGTGCTGTCTCTCAACACTTTTATCCCAGCTTTACTCTTGTCCAGCTGACCATACGGTGTAAATGGTTCTAGCAGTTGCTCTTACCCTATGACTTCTACCTCACTGGAGGCTGTTTTCTGCTTTTTGTGAAAGGGAGAGCCTGCTCCTAAGGTACCTGCTTCTTCCCCGCCTTGGCCTTTATTGACGTCCTCTTCTTCTTCTATGGCAGATGAATCGGTCTCCATATATGAAATCAAAGGCCAAGTTTCAAGGTTAGCCCCCCACTCCATGAAAGGCCTTGATTCATGTATATAAGGTGTGGACCTATTCCTCTTCCTTCTGTTTGAGATAATTTCCCGAGGATCATAGGCCCAACCCTTACCCAGCCTTAGGTCCAGGCCTTGCAATATTTTTTCGACAATGGGAAGGGCATGTCTCGAATTCACAACAAAAGGGCCGATTGTGATGGGGAGTCTCAGGATGAAACCCTTCTTTGCAGGGATCAAATGGAGTTTGACAGCCTTGAGGGTCTGCCGAATGTACTCCAACGCATATACTCATCGAACAGGAAACACAGGCAACTGTTAAGGGGGAACCTCGGCTCCGTAGACCCAAATTTCAGTGTAATTATCAAATAGATACCAGTCCCTAGTGCTCTGGGATTTTCCGGCTTGTAGCCAGCTCTTCATCTCAGGAAAAAATCTAGCTGAGGGTGAATCGTGGATAATAGTATAGGCAATGGACATGAAATTATTTATAAAACTGGAGTAACCCTCCCCCTTATGTAATTGGCGTACAGAAAAATTCCAGTTCGAAAACTAGTCGAGGTTGGGAATTCACATCATATACCCTATCTAAACCCAAACCCTCAAACTTCTCAGCGTGCTGATGTAAGAAAAGATAGAATACCATCGAACAAAAACGGAAGTGACTGGCTTCTGAAAGCTCCCAAAACTGGGTCCGAATGTTGGCCGCAAGGAAACCAGGAATATCTAACACTACCCCCCTTTGAGACATTAACCACAAGAAATAAACACATAGCCTGGTGATTTCCCCCAAAGCTCCTACACTTAAAAGACCAGCAATGAGGGCAAGGATGGGCTGCACTTCTTCTTTGAACAGGCTCAGTGGGAAAGGGTCTGCAGCGGGGAGTGAAGCAGCTTGGTTGCTGGTGATGGAGGAAATGAAGTCGTTTTGGCGCTCTGAAGGCAGTTTGGTGAACTGGGAGGTTAAGGCCACTTCACTGAAACTGATATATGTGTCGGTGGTGGGAAAGCAGAGGGCTTGCCTGATAATGTCGTGGGAAAGAGAAAATATCTTATTCTCTTGAGGAGAGGTAAATGTGCCTCGCTGCTCATCATAAGCATCTCTGAGCCAGCAAATAAAATCAACCACAGAATAGACTTGGGGAGTAATTTGATGGTATAAACCAGATACAACCACTCGGTATCGGTCTCTATTCTCAACATGTCGTCTAAAAAGCACGGGTTTAATGGTGTTGATGTGAAAAGGGTATTGGGGGTCATGGATACCGGCTTGTAGGTCGATGAAAGGCTCAAACCCGGGAGGGTTTCTGGTTTCTCGGACCTGAGGGGTTTCTGGTTCAGCTTTCTTGGGCGTGCCCCTTCCCATGATTGACATATAAAAATTTTAAAAGACGAAAGGAAAGCAGAGAGCAAATGAGGGACGGAATACCTGTGCAATAGGGAGATATACTCAGGAAAATGACGCGGGGGTGTTGATAGCGACTGGGTAGACCTTGGCTCCGATTCCCACTTAGTTTATACCGTAGCTGGAATACCTGTGACTTTTACTGGAGTAAACTACGGGAAGACTGTTGTTTTACAACTGAGCGTTCTGAGGTAAAATGAGGGATAGGTAAAATAAACGGGGGAAAGTGTCGTAAGGACACTGACAGTGGAGCATGCCATGAGTAGGGGTTGGGCGTCAGCTGGGGACAGGTGAACACCGCGTGACGGATTTAATATTGGTACGGGCCTCTGTACCAGTTAGCCTAGAGACATACCTTACCTTTCTGCTGCAATGAGCCATACGATTCTCGAAACCTCTTATTCGTGAGCCAGGTTAGATATACTGCATACCAGTCTTTAGGGCCCATGTTCCGATTTGCCACATTGCCAAAAACCCAATGCTTTGATCTGCCATGTTGCTCTTTACTTTGGGCCCACACCATGGCGCTTCAATATAACTCCGCAGGGGTATGGGTCTGCCCCCCCCTTCACCTCTCAACCCCCGCGGAAATTCCCGTATGGAGAATTCACTCACTTGCCCATTTGAGGGGCGGCCAACGTTTAAATTATTTTTCTTTGCATTCTTTGCACCGTTTCTTTGCGCTTTTTGAAGTACCGTTCCCCCCTTTGCCTTGTATTTTGACCTTTCTCATACACATGTTTTGTTTTGAGCGCAATACTTGTCTCATCATCGTTTATCACCAATCAAATTTTTTAGATGTTTCACCGTCTGCCATATCATTCAATACCTATCCATCCCAAAGTTAACTCGGAAGAATGACTAAATGTTAATCAATGATCAACATTGGCTCCACCTGGGGACGACACGTTCATCCTCGGACGTGTCCAGAACCTTGCAGACCGCTTGTTTATCTTCTGCGAACACCATTCCTCTTCATGATTCGTCATGATCCACGCAGACACATTACTAAAGCAAAAATAAAAACAGAGACTAATATACAATATGATAAAGCAGGATTTCTCGGCCAAACTCAGAACTGGAAATAGGGCTTATGAAACTGGCCGTTTACAGGGGCGTCAAGCATATCTCCCTGTAAATTCTCCAACCTGAAAGTATTGTTTCCACCTTGTTCTACAATTTTAAAGGGGCCGAACCAGAGGGGATCAAATTTACCATGTTTACCTTTATCAGCCCTTCTAATGTCCCATCTGAGCACTAAATCTCCAATTTGTAATTTTCTATCCTTGGCATGTTGGTCGAAGAGATTCTTCATTTTCTCCTCGTATTCAACTAGTCTCTGATTCACCCGGTTCCTCATTTCTTCTAGCTCCACCAGCTGGTTGATTCTCCTAGTTACGTCATCCGGTCCTTCCTGACTTTCTTGCATGAATTGAGCCAGTGGTAATGCTAGCTGCACAGGGAAAACTGCTGCCCTCCCATATACTAATTCGTATGGGGACTTCCCGGTTGCTCTCTTGCTAGTGATCATGTTAGCCCACAGAGCAAATTTTAACTGGGAATCCCAATTCTTCTAGTTTTCATTTATAGCCTTCTTTAGTGCCCTCACCAGCGTTTTATTTGATGACTCTGCTAGGCCGTTACCCTATGGGTAATAGGCTGTTGAGTGGCCTAGTGCTATGTTGTACTGTTGACAGAAGCTGACAAACTTTGCAGATTTAAAAGCCTGTGCATTATCGGTCACAATCTTAGCAGGACAACCAAATCTGGATATGATGTTTTCTTCTATGAATTTCATTACTACGGTGTCTGTTGCGTTTCTGGCAGGTATAGCCTCTACCCACTTTGTGAAATAATCCGTGGCGGTTAAGATCCATTTATGCTGACCGCTGGATGGGGGGTGTATTTCTCCGATGAAGTCGATTCTCCACTGCTGTAATGGTTCATCTACATGGACAGGTATCATGGGGAGAGGTGCCAGCTTCTGTCTCTCGGCAAACTTTTGGCACTTCTCGTAGGCTCTAACTCGGGTAAACACATCTCCAACATAAGGGGAATTTTGAGGTCTAAAATGGGCCTCCTAAGAAAATTGTACAAAAAAAATAAACTTTATAACAACCAATAGGATTCAAGATGATGATGTCAACCATGGGGGATGATTTACCATTTTTTAAAGAAAAAGGTAAAAATATTAAAAAATAATAAAATAATAAAACTACTTTTTCAACTCGTATTTTCAACTTATCTCCCAAAATTTTTACTCAAATTTCGAGTGGGAGTACTCTTTGGATGCAAAATTTAATTCCTCATCCAAGTAGTACCCATGTTGCATACTTTCGATGAACTCTACTACACGAAAAATGAGAAATACATAAAAAATGTGATTGTAATCACGTGTTTTTATGTATTTTTCATTTTTCGTGTTGTAGGACCCATCAAAAGTATGCAACATGGGTACTCCTTGGATGAGGAATTAAATTTCGCATCCAACAAGTACTCCCGCTGGAAATTTGAGTAAAAAATTTGGGAGATAAGTTGAAAATATGAGTTGAGAAAGTAGTTTTTTCATTTTTCCCTCTAAAATTTGATGATGTCATCAAATATTATTTGATTTTTTCCACTATAATTTTATAATTTCCTTAGGAGGCCCATTTTAGACCTCAAAATTCCCCTAATGAATAGTTTAGGCCAGAAGAAACCAGCCTTCAGGATCTTGTGAGCGGTAGCCCTCCAACTGTAATGGCCTCCACAGTTTCCTTCGTGAAACTCAGCCATTATACCTTCTACCTCTTCCTCTGTCAGGCATAGGAGCAGGATGCCTGAGGGGTCCCTCCGATATAGCCGACCATTTGCAATTACGTACTTCTATGACTTCAATCTCAGTGCTCTGTATTTAGCTCTTTCACAGCTAGGTGGGCAACTTAATGTTAGCAGATATTCCACTATCTCCTTATACCACTGACTGGTGAGGTACTTCATATGTGTCTTCTGGGAAGCCATCTCTACCCCCACTAATTCCTCTTTCCCTTCATATGCCTCGTTTGCCACCATGGATAGTTTTATACCCAAAGCTTGGCAATTTGACTCAAATAAGATTTTGGCTAACCACTGCCCCTTGATTAATTTAGTAGGGCGGATGTCTAGCTCATATTCCTGTATTTTGGCTATCCATTTCCCTCTTTTACCTTCACTATCTCCCTGAACAAGGATGTCTTTGATGGCTGTTTTGGGCACGAATGCAGTGATGTGGGATTGGAGGACATACATACGAAAAGCTTTGAGGGATTTCACTAGCGCATATGCCTGCTTTTCCAATATGTCATATTTCAGCTCAGCATCACGAAGCACCTGACTGAAAAAGGCAATAGGTTGTTCATACCCATCTTCATTTTTTTGCAACAGAACTCCTACTATTGTATGAGGTGATGCAAAGGAAAATATCATAAAAGTTTTGGTGTAGTCTGGCTCGGCTAACACAGCGGCTTCAGAAAACGCATTCTTAATCCTGGCAAAAGCTTCTCTTGATTCTTGTGACCACTTAACCTTGTTGTTCTTCTTTAGCATATTAGTAATGTGCCTAACTATCTCAGCATAGTTAGGAATGAATCTCCTCAGGAAATTTATATGACCTAGGAATACCTAAACTTCCTTCTTATTTCTGGGGAGGGAAATATCGTTTATGACTTCCACTCTCTTAGGATCTATCTTTACTCTGTCTCTGGTGACAATATGTCCCAAGAGCTTTCCCTCCTCTAGTGCGAACAAAGATTTTTGTGGATTGAGGGAAAGGCCATACTTTCTGCACTTCTCAAAAGTTCTGCGTAAGTGTTCAATATGTTCTACATCATCTTTTGAAAATACAGTAATGTCATCCAGGTATACCACCACGAACTTATCCCGCTCTCCGATAAAAGCAATATCCATGGCCCTCTGGAAAGTGGCCCCCACGTTAATCAACCCAAAGGGCATCCTGGCATACATAAACGTCCCCCATGGAGTGGTAAAGGCAGTCTTCTTTTGATCTTCTGGCATTACAGCCACCTGATTGTACCCAGAGAATCCATCCATCATCGACATTCGGGATGCTCCTACCACTTTCTGCAAGATGTGGTCCATCTTTGGCAGTGGATAATTATCCTTTAAGGATGCTCTGTTAAGATTCCTGAAATCAACACACAGCCTTATTACTCCATTTATCTTTCGCACAGGGACTAAATTTGCTACCCACTCAGAATATCTCAAGGGTACAATGATTTTAGCATTTAGCAATTTCTTAATTTCTTTCTCAATTGAGCGTAGAAACGGTGGATTTATCTGCCTAAGCTTATGCTTATGAGGTTTGGCATCTCCCTTCAGTGGAATTTTATGTTGCATAATGCTAACATCAAAGGTTTTTAAGTCTTGGTAAGACCAGGCAAACACGTCTTTATAGGACTGAAATAACTTCTGGTAAAGCTGTTTATATTCATCCGGGACCTTCTTGGACAGCTTCACGATCTTGGGGCCAACCTCGGTGCCAAGATTAAGATCTTCTACCTAATTCTCTTCCACAAATTTGTTCGGCTGTAAGGGAACATCATTCTTGTTAAATAGCCTTTCTAAGGGCACTAATCCTAGAGGAATGACATTCCCTTTCAACTGCAGAAATTTGTGGCCAGCTACCTTTTCTTCCCACTTATCTCCTGGGGTAACCTATGTCTCTTCCTCTTCACAACTATCAATCTCCATGTTGGAGAATTCCCCAACTGTTTCCAAAAATCGCTTCACTTGCTCTTTATCTTCGAACACTTGCCAGTGTTTGATATTGTCTGGGATTGATGGCCGATATCGTACCTCAATTTCATATCTCAAGAGAGGATTCTGAGGTGGAAAAAAAGTGCTGGCGGCCACTGCAAGGGAGTCTGCCATTCTATTCCGCTCCCGGGTCATGAACTGGATATTAAATGCGAAGAGGAAATTCTCCACTAGATCCCAAACTTCATTTCTATAAGCCCTTAACCTAGGATGTTTGGCTTGGCACAGATTTCTCACCTGTCTGACTAATAGTTCTGAATCTCCCAAAACTTTCAGACCTTTTATGTTCATACTCCGGGCTATCTGCAGCCCCAGCATAAGTGCTTCATACTCAACCACATTATTTGTGGCTTCATACTCTAGCTTGAAAGATAAAGGGACCCATTGGCCTGTAGGGGAAATCAATAACACTCCAGCCCCATTACCTTCCCTGGAGTTAGCCCCATCAAAATGAAGTGTCCAGAGTTATGATTCAGGACTTTGTATGGAATGTTCTGTCCTGATATGGCAGAATGAAGGTTCATGAGCGTACTCTTGATCTTCCTCCAGCATTAAACATGAGAAATCCCCCTCCCTGTTATAGACTGGAGAATTTACTGAATCAGCTGCCTTGGTAACTGTCTTTACAAATATGGTTTCTCGATACAGCCTCCTCTCTTGACCACCAAATACAGGGATAGTGGCATAGGTTAGGTCCAATTTGATCGATCCCCCAATTTTGGTTCCCCAAGACCTTGACAGTAGCATGCCAAAGCGAGCTGGGATGTCAGCTACGACTATATCCATCACTACACTTTTTGTTGGGATCTGAGCCAAGTTAACCACTAAGTCCTTTATCATGCCCAGGCACTTAACTCTTTTGGAGTCAAATGAGTATAGGTCTTTGTATGGGCGGGTGATCTGTAGTCCTAGTTGCTCCATGACTGAGAGGGGTAAAAGATTATGAGAGGCTCCCGAATCTAACATGCAGTTGTGCAGCAGCAGGTCATCTATTACTAAAGACACATAAAAAGGGGGAGTGGCAGCATCCAATTCTTTGACGTGTGGACCAAAAAAAACCATAGGTCTTTCTTCCTGAAGGTTCAGACTATCTGGAATGTTTATTACTTCTGGAGGGAGCATAAAGGACGTGACCTGGGACTGATATGCAGGTTTTTTTAACAACTCTGTCAAGGGGACTGGGATTTTCACTTTCTCAAGCTCCTTTTGCAAGCTGAAGGCAGAGGAAGGCTTATCTACCAACACCTCTTTTGGTTCTTTATCTTTGGAGTCTTTGTTCTGAGGGGGAGGTTTGACTTCTTTTAAGATTGGTTTGACATTGGGGGGTGTAGCCACTTATGAATATGAAGGAATTTGATCAGCAGACTGTAAAGATTGGTTAAGGTACCTCTTACCTTTGTCCGGGGCCTTTTGAGGAGTTGCTTCCTTCCGAACAGGTGCTTCTTCTTGGGCTACGTCCTCCTCCTGGTCCTGAGTGCGAGTTCTCTTCTTGGAAGATCTGAGGTCATATCCCCTATTGAATTTAGCTTGCATGAAATCGACGAACTGCTTGCAATAGTCATCAATCTAAGGGTCTTCAGTATATTTAGTAGCTTTCCCTTCTGTGTGTGCTTGCATCTCCATTACACCACTCTCATGTAAGGGACATTCAACTTCATCACTATTTGAGAAAGCAAGGTATGCCTCTTCTTGCTCATAAGCAGTGTCTTTGGTAGAACCCTCTACTTTCCCTTCCAAGTATAGGGGGTGTGGTACCTGCTCTTGCTGCTCCTTTTGTTCCCTCTGCAATATCTGCAAGGGTGGCTTTCTGTATTGAGAGTTAAAGCCTCTATTAGTATCATTTTGGAAATTATCGGAGGATGAATTCTTTGCCTCCATTTCAAGCTTCACCAGCTTTCTTGAGATATTCTTGATCATCTTGTTCATTTCCTCAATCCTGTCATTAGCTGAATCTCTATCTTGGCTCGATGTGGATACCTCTTCCTTTCCCCTTCTTCTTGTATCTTGCTCAGATTTTCACTTGGATTTACTAGTGGAGGAAAAGTTTTCCTCAAGCTCCAGTGCATCTGTCTGAGCATCATCCAGAGTGGCTGGCTTTCTTTCTCTTAGAGAGAATCCGAATTCAGAGTCAAAGGCTTCTACAAACACCACCTTGGCAACAGTTTGGTGTGGTTTCATTTCGGTGGGAAGGCTCAGGTATAACTTGTTAAATATCTTAATAAACTCGGCCACTCCTTCATTGTGCCTCTTATTGAGTGTATTAAACTCGGTCAGACAATGCCCGTGGTCTTTCTTCTCTCCCCATTTCTTGAGAAAAGTGTCTTCCATTGCTTCCCATTTGTTTATGGAACGGTCTCCTAACGTCTTGAACCACTTTCTAGCTTCACCGTCAAGGGATTGGACAAATAGTCTTAGGATTACGTCAAGATGTTCTACGTTGAAATTTTCCGTGAAGGAGCAGAAGATCTCAAGGTGCTTTTGAGCTTCAATCTCGTTCTCTCCATTGAAACGAGGCAAGATCTTTAGGTAATCCTGTGGCAGGTCGTTCAACGCTTGGGGTAATGCCAGGGGGGCATATTTATTCAGCAGAAAGCCCGGAATGTTTGCCATTGGAGGAAGAGGTGGAGGTAACAGAAGGGCTTGATGTGTAAGTGGAGGGGGAGGAGGAAGTGAGGTGTGGATGATGATGGGAATATAGTGAACAGCTGCTTGCGGTGATGGAGACAGAGGAGTGTTAACAGCAGATACCTCAGTGACTTCTTTTATTTCCTCAGCCTCTGCACTGGGGTGAAATTTATACCGGGTGGTGTCTATGGATTCTACCTCGTCTTTAACTTGGATGTTTCCAGGAGGTAAACTATCTGAGTAGTAACCGACTTCTCCCACAGCGGAGTCAGAATCTTGTACTTGGGCCACTTGAGAAGAGGAAGAAGGAAAGTCTTCTAAAGAGAAATGTGGAACCTCAGTATGGATAAATTGTCTCTCCCTCCAATTTATTCTATGCAAAATTATTTCTGGGTCAGACACAGAGGGGGTCTTTGGCTGGGACGTATCTGACCTGAGGTGTGGCTTCTGAGGAGCCAGGACTGCAATTAGATTTATCTGAAGAACGAATGTGGAGTCGCCAAGGTGAGAGATATACAACTCTCAACTCTTCATGCTCACCTAATTGAAGAGTGACAAGGGTTTTGTCGAGGCCCAGGGATTTCAGTTATTCTCAATTTCGATCCCCGACAACGGCGCCAAAAAGATGTTGTCGATCCTAGAGACAATCTTGAGTTATGAAAGACCAGTGCCTAGGACATCTTAGATAGCAGAGAGAAAAAATAATATATTATGATAGGGGTGACTGGCAAAACGGAGCTCTCATGCTATTTCTTTGTAAATAGGAAGTTTAACTTGAATGGGACCAAAATTTTCGAGAAGTTACTAACAGAGAAAGCAATATTGCAGAGGCAAGATGTGAAACTCTAGCACGAAATGTAGCAGACAATTCAAAAGCAGCTTAATCTGCAAAGAGGGCTGGATTCTAAACACTTCACAGAGATTGGTAATCACAGAGTATCTATAGCATTCGTAGAATAAAGAGGATATTAACTCCTATTAAGATAACATCCAGAAACATATACCAGCATGTAGTGGGCTTAATAAAATAAGAATCCACTCATGAAGACAACATTTGTAAATAACATCTCATTAGCAGTGAATATGGAAGAAATGCGGATGAACTGGAAATGAAACAGTATGTCACACCTGAGCCATATTTAAAGTGCTGAAAAGCTTGTGACATAAGTATCGACAAGGATAAATTTATATCAAAAACAGTGGGCTACTCGCATTCCAGAATGTGACACAAGATAAATGAATATAGACGGAACTAATGGCTAAGCTACAACACATAAGAAAGAAGTACGCACTGTAAAGCACCAAGATCAGAATCCTCCTTAAAGATCACAACTCTTTCTCATTGAAAACCCAACGGGCTCTTCACATTTGTATTAAAAATTTCACAAAAAGCATACAAGACATTCTTTTACAGTCAATTCTTCAGAAAATTTGGAACCCGTTTTTCTCTTTAGATCTTTCTTATATAGACATCTTCATCATTGAGCAAGAAGATATTTCTGGGAAAAATATCTTCTTCACATGACCAAAATGTGTTAAAGGTCCTTATCAAAATAAAAAAATTTATGATGAGGAATAAAGGCCTCTCATCATGGATAGTCAGGCACTCGGCCGTTTTTAAAACAAAATACGAAACAACAGTCTGGTTAAAAGTAAAATGCTGAAGTGGAACATGAAGCCCACTTGAAACTTGAAAAGTAGCCAACTAAGTAAAAAGTAAAAAGTCCACTGAGGCCAAATCATGAGTTGACAGTGTTTCAAAAATGTGAAGGGGTTGAGGCAGTTGCAGATGCTGGTGGTGGAACATTGGCGGACGAGCTGGCGATCTGACTGGTGAACTGAGTGCATCTTTGCTGGCTGTCTGCTGATGGTTCAGGCGTCGCTGCGAATTTTTCCACCTTGACATAGGCCTCTGTGAGGTTGTTGAAACTTGCCTCGGTGGGGAGCTTATGATTTATAAGATGAAGAAGGGCGAACTCTTGGCGGAGGGATGAAACAATTGTTTCAGCCTTTAACCGAGCGGTTTTATCCGACAGGATGTCTGTCCGGTCTTTTTCTTCCTGTAGGCGTGTCTTATACTTTGTCAACGGTCGTGGCACAGAAGGAATGGCTGGGTCCCAACAAGATGGCATTCCAGCTATGGTAATATCACCTCATACTGCATCGAAACGGCCCACGTTTGCTACCACCTGCTGCAGGGCTCTCGAAGCTGTAACTCGGGCTACCTCCTTGTCAATGATTTTCTGACTTTCAAAGACTTCCATGAATTGGCTTGGTATGCCATGCTTCTCCACCTCATCAGATTCCAGCTCCTTCAAGAATGAAATATAGTTTCTAGCGTGCTGGGCTCTGATGGACAAGTTGAGGTCGGCCTCCTGCAATTTCCTGTTGAGATAGGGTATAGCAGATTTATTTTCTCCCATCGTTTATAGGAAGCCCCACTGTTCCATCACCGCTGAGATTATGTCTGACTAGAATATACCTCTCGCTTCACTGAGGGTGATATTTCCCTTCATGTGGCTTTTGAGGTCAGTGATGGTTTTCTGCTGGTCGGCTCTTGTCTTCTTTTCCTGCTCAATCTCTTTCTGTAGTGTCTCTATTTTCCTGCTATTCTCAGTTAGGAGATTTTCCAAATTAGTGATCCTCTGCCTAGCGGTGGCTGCCTGCTTTTCTAATATATCATTTGCAGCTTTTGTTGCATTCAGTTGCTCTAACAGCGAACTTGTCTCTGGTGGAGTTGTAGCAGGCGTGCAGCTGTGCGTGTCCCATGTGTTCTGCAGCTCCGTCAACCTATTCTGCAAAGTGGCAATTGTTTCAGCCATTTTTTCTTTTTTCTTCCTCTCTTTTGCCACTGTGTTAGCCAGTTCAGCTTTTTCCTTCTCTACTTGCACCAATTCGGTCATCTGCACATGGTGGTAGGTCGGTATGTTGACCTTACCTTTCAATGACGCGACCTCCTTCTGCAATCGTTCTATCAAAGCGCGCTGCAGGTTTTTTTCTCCCGTATCCTTTCCCTTGATTAACTCCTGGAGGCCGCGTACTTGATTTTCCTGGGTGCGAGAGTTTGTCTGTTCATTATTTAGGGTTGCCCTCACCTGTTCATGTTTTTTCTCTAACTTTTTTAGTGCAATGTTGACCCGCATCACCTCGTCCTTCAACATATCGCCCACGACCTCAAATAGGTTACACATATCTGTTGCTGGCACCTTTTCCATGTCAGTTGCATTTTTGAGCACCCAGTAACTAGTGGTACCTGTATTGGGATCCAAGATGGCCTCCGCCATAGATAATACCAGGTGTTTGGTGTCCACATTCATGGTGGCGGAAACCCTGGTGTGATATTTCTCTACATATCCTTCCAGCTCGGCTTTGTACTTATCCCTGATCGTTCTATTTTCTTGGTTCCTTGCAACTGCCCTTGGTGAGGTAAGATCTCTGATGGCTTCTGAGACTTCTGAGAAGTCAGAAGAGGTGGTACTGTCTCTCAACACTTTTATCCCAGCTTTACTCTTGTCCAGCTGACCATACGGTGTAAATGGTTCTAGTAGTTTTTCTTCCCCTATGACTTCTGCCTCACTGGAGGCTGTTTTCTGCTTTTTGCGAAGGGGAGAGCCTGCTCCTGAGGTACCTGCTTCTTCCCCGCCTTGGCCTTTATTGACGTCCTCTTCTTCCCCTGTGGCATATGAATCGGTCTCCATCTGAGAAATCAAAGGCCAAGTTTCAAGGTTAGCCCTCCACTCCATGAAAGGCCTTGATTCATGTATATAAGGTGTGGACCTGTTCCTCTTCCTTCTGTTTGAGATAATTTCCCGAGGATCATGGGCCCAACCCTTACCTAGCCTTAGGTCCAGGCCTTGCAATATTTTTTCGACAATGGGAAGGGCATGTCTCGAATTCACAACAAAAGGGCCGATTGTGATGGGGAGTCTTAGGATGAAACCCTTCTTTGCAGGGAAAAAATTGAGTTGGTCAGCCTTGAGGGTCTTCCGAATGTACTCCAGCGCATATACTCGTCGAACAAGAAACACAGGCAGCTGGTAAGGGGGAACCTCGGCTCCGTAGACCCGAATTTCAGTGTAATTATCAAATAGATACCAGTCCCCAGTGCTCTGGGATTTTCCGTCTTGTAGCCAGCTCTTCATCTCAGGAAAAACTCTAGGTGAGGGTGAATCGTGGATAATAGTATAGGAAATGGACATGAAATTATTTACAAAACTGGAGTAACCCTCCCCCTTATGTAATTTGCGTACAGAATAATTCCAGTCGAAAACTGGTAGGGGTTGGGAATTCATGTCATATACCCTATCTAAACCCAAACCCTCAAAATTCTCAGTTTGCTGATGTAAGAAAAGATAGAAGACCATCAAACAGAAATGGAAGTGATTGGCTTCTGAAAGCTCCCGGAACTGGGTCCGAATGTTGGCCGCAAGGAAACCAGGAATATCTAACACTACCCCGCTTTGAGACATTAACCACAAGAAATAAAAACATACCCTGGTGATTTCCCCCAAAGCGCCTACACCTAAAAGACCAGCGATGAGGGCAAGGATGGGCTGCACTTCTTCTTTGAACAGGCTCAGTGGGAAAGGGTCTGTAGCGGGGAGTGAAGCAGCTTGGTTGCTGGTGATGGAGGAAATGAAGTTGTTTTTGTGCTCCGAAGGCAGTTTGGTGAACTGGGAGGTTAAAGCCACTTCACTAAAACTGATATATGTGTCGGTGGTGGGAAAGAGGAGGGCTTGCCTGACAATGTCGTGGGAAAGAGAAAATAAATTATTCCCTTGAGGAGAGGTAAATGTGCCTCGCTGCTCATCATAAGCATCTCTGAGCCAGCAAATAAAATCAACCAAAGAATAGACTTGGGGAGTAATTTGATGGTATAAACCAGATACAACCACCCGGTACCGGTCTCTATTATCAACGTGTCATCTAAAAAGCACGGGTTTAATGGTGCTGATGTGAAAAGGGTATTGGGGGTCATGGATACCGGCTTGTAGGTCGATGAAAGGCTCAAACCCGGGAAGGTTTTTGGTTTCTCGGACCTGAGGGGTTTCTGGTTCAACTTTCTTGGGCGTGCCCCTTCCCATGATTGACATATAAAACTTTTAAAAGAGGAAAGGAAAGCAGAGAGCAAATGAGGGACGGAATACCTGTGCAAAAGGGAAATATACTCAGGAAAATGACGCGGGGGTGTTGATAGCGATTGGGTAGACCTTGGCTTCGATTCCCACTTAGTTTATACCGTAGCTGGAAGACCTGCGACTTTTACTGGAGTAAACTACGGGAAGACTGTTGTTTTACGACTGAGCGTTCTGAGGTAAAATGAGGGATAGGTAAAATAAACGGGGGAAAGTGTCGTAAGGACACTGACAGTGGAGCATGTAGTGCGTAGGGGTTGGGCGTCAGCTGGGGATAGGTGAACACCGCATGCCAGGTTTAATACTGGTACGGGCCTCTATACCAGTTAGCCTAGAGACATACCTTACCTTTCTGCTGTAATGAACTATACGATTCTCAAAACCTCTTGTTCATGAGCTAGGTTAAATATACTTTGTACCAGTCTTTAGGGCCCACATTCCGATTTGCCACGTTACCAAAAACCCAATGCTTTGATCTGCCACGTCACTCTTTACTTTGGGCCCACACCATGATGCTTCAATATAACTCCGCAAGGGTATGGGTCTGCCCCCCATTCACCTCTCGACCCCCGCGGAAATTCCCGTATGGAGAATTCCCTCACGTGCCCATTTGAGGGGTGACCAATTTTTAAATTATTTTGCTTTGCATCCTTTGCACCTTTTCTTTGTGCTTTTTGAAGTACTGTTCCCCCCTTTGCCTTGTATTTTGACCTTTCTCGTACACATGTTTTGTTTTGAGTGCAATACTTGTCTCATCATCGTTTATCACCAATCAACTTTTTTAGATTTTTCACCGTCTGCCATATCATTCAATACCTGTCCATCCCAAAGTTAACTTGGAAGAATGACTAAATGTTAATCAATGATCAACACATTCAAAGGTGTTTGATACTCCCAAAGAACTCCCACCTATTTGTGATCATGATCATGCTATTCATTTGATTCCAAGAAGTGTTCCTCCAACTTTCAGGCCTTACAGATATCCTTATGTCCAAAAGAGAAAAATTGAACATATGATTGCCGAAATGTTAGAGGCTGGTATAATTCAACATAGTCAAAGTTCTTTATCTGCCCCAGTAGTATTGGTGCATAAGAAAGATGGATCATGGCGCATGTGTCCAGATTATAGGGAGCTCAATAAGCTCACTATTAAAGATAAATTTCCCATTCTTGTGATTGATGAATTATTGGATGAATTACATGGAGCAATTTATTTTACCAAGTTGGATCTTCGTTCACGATATCATCAAATTAGAATGAAGACTGAAGATATTCCGAAAACAACATTTCAAATTCATGAGGGTCATTATGAATTTTTGATCATGCCTTTTGGCCTTACCAATGCACCTTCTACTTTTCAAGGGTTGATGAATTCCATTTTCAAACCCTTCCTTAGAAAATTTGTGCTAGTATTTTTTAATGATATACTAATCTACCACAGGTCTTGGAAGGATCATGTTCATAATGTTGATAGGGTGCTCAAACTATTGGAGGAGAAATAATTATATGCAAAAAAATCCAAATGTTTATTTGGAGAACAAGAGGTGGAATAAAGATGCATTTATGACTTTATGACTAATGACTGTGGTCAAAAAAGAGGTTTGCACCTCAAGATATTTGATCTCTCTCGGCACTTGATAGATCTGTAGTTAAGATGGATCTAGGCTGGGAATAATGACTAACTTTATGACTAATTGTGTCACAATATTATATACAACTTGAGTGGGCCTAATGGTTAAGAGCATGTGTTTCCTCCTAAGAGGTCACAGGTTCAAAACTAGAGGGGGATAGAGTGTGTATATTTTTTTAGACTTTGATTGCATGAAAGTGGGTCCCTTGTCCCACAAACAAGGGGGTTCTTATACACCAATTAGACTTGATTGCGCGAAAGTGAGTCCCTTTTCCCACAAACAAAGGGATTCTTATAAAAAAGTGAGTTCCTTGTCCCACAAACAAAGAGATTCTTATACATCAAATTGGTGTATTTGGTGGCTGGGCTCATAGCATAAGATACCTAGATAAAAACATCCTTACCGATATTTATGATACACGAGAGAAATTATTTTTCACGTGTTAATAAATTTGACCATATCTAAGAAACGAATATACCTGAATTGAGCTCTTCGGCCAAAAAATAAAATGTTGGGCAACTGTTCACATGAGGATTTCTTCATCTCCGGGGCAGATTTTAAATAACTTTTTGCCACTTCATTATTTACCTAACGAATACTCACACGTGGACAACCAGGCTTGACTGCGAACATTATCCAAAGTATTGACTTAGGCCTTTGAAATATTGTCGCCCACTTCACCCTATCCATTCTTGCCACGTGGACTCACTATGCCAAACCAATTTATTTGCTAAATGTGGGTCTCGCCACAATATTATTTACTTCTCGCTAGTTTGGCTGCAATAGAATTCTTTGCTTCCCACATGAAATTTTATTTTCCAACTTGTTTTTATTTTTCGTGTTAAACAGTTTTTACAGGAATTTATTTTATTATTGATGTTTTTCCTCTTAGTTTTAGAATGTTTGCTATGATTTGCAATGATCTCAAACAAGGAATAATTAAATAAAACATTAGATTGAGGAATAATTGAATAAAGCATGAAATTGATGAGTAAGATTGAAATATTTAGACCTAGAATTCACACTATATATATAGTGTGAATGTATTGTCAGTTCCATCACCAAATCATCTCATTCTCTGGACTCTACTTTTCTCAGAAATCTCTATAGCTATTGTTGATTCAATTTTGATAAACCACTCTCAATTGGTTTTCATTGTCTGGCCACCCACATATTTTTTGACTGATAACAGTCTCTTCTTATATCAAGCTTGAGTCAGAGTTATCAATTTGCATCAGTTAATTGAGTTATGGCCATCCATGTACAGAGAGCTGACAGTATGGCTGACAGGCTGCCAGAAGCAATGAGGCAGAACCGTTTGCAAATTAAAAAGTGCTTCTCCAAGTGAAGTTCCATTAACAATCATTAAATGCATCGAATATTCCTCATTTAATCTCTAATTTCCCAGTGGTGTCTCATTAATTTCATGTCTATACCATTAAATTCATGTCTGCAGATGTTTGCATCTATGCTGTAAATATGTTTTTGAATATGACCTTTATATGCATTTATATGAGATTTTACAAATGTACTTTTAAAAGGAACATTTAATGGAAAACTTCTGAGAATTTCCTTATTGTATTGATTTAGTAAAAATATTGAGTAAGGCAGGTAGGAAAGTGCAGTTAGTTCAATGAATCCATCAAAAACATGAAACCACCCAAATTATATATATAGGAAAGAAATCAATTTCCCTGGCAGGAGTGGTAGAGTGAGGTTAACAGGGTATTATCGCAATTTTGTTAAGAATTATGGGATAATAAAAACACCTCTAACAACATTATTGAAGAAAGATGCATTTTCATGGACTCCTAAAGCAACTAAGTTCTTTGAACATCTTAAAGAGGCAATGTGCCTAGCACTAGTCTTAGCTATGCCGGACTTCACAAAAACCTTTATTGTGGAATGTGATGCCTCAGGAAATAGAATTGGGGTTGTTTTAATGCAAGAAGGAAGACCCATTGCGTTTTAAAGTCCTTCAATCAAAGGAAAGTATTTACAAAAGGCTATTTAGGAGAAGGAAATGTTGGAAATACTACATGCACTAAAGAAATGGAGACCTTACCTAATGGGAAGACACTTCAAGGTAAAAACTGATCATGATAGTCTTAAACACTTTTTGGAACAAATACTATCTTCAGAAGAGCAGCAAAAATGGGTGACAAAGATGTTGGGTTATGACTTTGAAATCATCTACAAAAAGGGGAAGCTAAATGTTGTTGTAGATGCACTCTCAAGAAAGGATGAAGAGGTGGAAGCGTTGCTTTGTGCCATTTCTATTATCCAACCAGATTGGATAACTGAAGCAAGGGATGAATGGAATAAGGATGAAGAAGTGTGGACACTCATTCAAAAGTCGCGGCAAGATCCTAGTACATCTGATACATTTAGTTGGAAAAATGATTCCTTATGGTACAAAGATCGCTTATATATTTGCAAGAATTCCCAACTAAAAAAAAATATTCTTTTGGAATTGCACACTTCCCCTTTAAGAGGACACTCAAGATTTTTAAAAACTTGCCACAGGGTGAAGAAAGAAGTTTTTGGGATGGCCTTAAATCTAATATTCAAATGTTTGTGGCAGAATGTTTGGTTTGCTAGCAAAATAAAGTTGAGACAATTAAGATCTCGGGTCTTCTAGAACCTTTATCCATTCCAGGTCAATGTTGGGAGGAGATTTCAATGGATTTTATCATAGGGTTACCTAAGTCCAAAGGAAGGAGTGTAATCATGGTGGTAGTTGATAGAATTACCAAGTATGCAAACTTTTGTGCATTATCTCATCCATTTAAAGCAAGTACAGTTGCTACTACATTTATGGAAACAATTTAAAAGCTACATGGAAACTCAAAGATTATTGTAAGTGACAGAGATCCCATTTCTATAGGAAATTTTTGGATGGAATTATTTTCTTGCTTGGGTACTCAACTAGCTCATAGCTCATCTTATCATCCACAATTCGATGGTCAAACAGAGATAGTGAATAAATGTTTGGAAGGATATCTTCGTTGTTTTGTATCTGATAAGAAAGCACAATGGGTCAAGTGGTTACCTCTCGTTGAATGGTGGTATAACACTTCCTTCCATACTGCAGCAAAAATGACCCCATTTATGGCACTTTATGGATAACGTCCACCATCCATCACATCTTATTTAAGGTAAAATTCTAGGGTTCAAGCAGTGGAGGATCACATTGAGCATCTACAAAAAGTTCTCCAACTCTTAAAGGATAACCTAAATTTGGCACAAAATCAAATGAAACAACAGATAGATCAACATCGCAGTGAGAGAAGTTTTGATGTGGGAGATTGGGTACTTTTACGGCTACAACCATACAAAAAAATGTCCCTCAAGCAAGCTAAGAAGGAAAATAAATTATCGTGAAAGCACTATGGTCCTTACAAGGTGTTGCAAAAGATTGGTACTATGGCATAAAAATTGGAGCTTCTTGCTTCTTCACGAGTGCATCCAGTTTTCCATGTTTCATGCATAAAAAAGGTTATAGGGGACAAACTTCCAGTTCAAACAATATTGCCAGAACTTGATGAGGAAGGAAAAACCATATTGGAACTTGAAGCAGTCATGGAAATAAGAACTCGATAGCTATGAAATCGATCAATTTTAAAGTATCTAATCAAATGGAAGAACTTACCCACTGAAGATTATACATGGGAGGATGAGAATTTTATACAAAAGCACCTAGAGCTACTCAAGCGTTGAGGAAAACACTTTTTTGAAGGAGAGGAGCATGTTAGGTCCCTATATTACTAGTATAGTCCCTTATCATTGTTAGTGTAACCCCCTTATTGTTATTGTTGTACCCCTGTAACCCCCATATTGTTATTATTGTGCCCTTACATTATTATTGTTAGGTCAGCTAGGATTACATTGTGGCCCCATGGACTCCTATATATATAAAGGAGGTTTTTTCATTTGTATCATCCAAGAATTATTGATTTATGTAATGTATTGGAGGTTGCCCCCTCGAAGTGGCTAATTTCTAAGGCATTGATCTCTCTTTTATTCTATTTTTGGAGATAGTTTCACAACACATCGTAACTTATATAAAAAAAAAAATTTATATTTAAAAGGTGTTAAAATTATACCCTCCAAAGCCAAGTCAACATGCAAGATAAGAATTCAACCTAATTTTAGGAACTCCATCCACCTTGGAAGCCTATATATAGGAGGAAACTCAACCTCCTAGAGACAATTCATTATCTCATCAAGAAATCGAATGAGAAGAAGAAAGAGGCTAGTGAAGGAAGAAGGAGGAAGAAGATCAAGTGATTGGGCTATTTTTTTTCTCTCTCTCTCTCTCTCTCTCTCTTCACACATGTGAAGGATGGAAGCTAGGATTTTTTGTACTATGTTAGGGTTTTGTTGCTTTAAGATTAAATTTTGAGAAAGTGCAAAAATAAGGTCGAAGGAAGGCTCATCAGGTCATCCTCAATCCCTAGAAGAAGAAGAAAGTCAAGCGCAGGTCTAAAGAAATATTGGAATCCCTAAATAAGCTCACATGTGTGGAAGCGAATTCTACTGAGAGGTCCAAAAACTTTAGACCTACATTAGAGGCTGAAATTTTGTAGCTAGTGGTCGAAGTTGTGCTACTCTAAGAGATTTGAGTGGGTTTTACTTGGAAAAAGGAAGCACATCATCAAGGAGAATGGACATGGTGTTTTAAGGGTATTGGTATTGGTCTATAGGTCTTGGAGTTCTTCAATTGAAGAATCTATAAGAATAGAGGAGATTTGTGGGTTTTCCTCTCAAGGGGAGAGGTTTTGACCCTGAATTGCAACCTATATCTTGTGTTCTTGTGTATTTTTGATCTTCTTGTTTTGATAGTTTTTTAATGATAAGAAAAACATAATGATAATGGAATAAGCATTTCTCCAATTATAATGGTTCTTTGCAAATCATTTTTGCACCCTCATTTTTTTTATTCCTTCAGTATCTTTTTCCCATCCCAAGGGCTTCCTGCTTGAATACCAAGATATTTGTGTTGCTGAGCTCTAGCTAAGACCACTTCAAGACTTTCAATTTGCATAGGAGGTATTGCATTGTATTCTTTCTGTCGGCAAGCTGTTTCTAGACTGAGGATGTCCAGATCCCCCAGATCTATACTCTCTGGTTCTTCTTCCATATGCATCGGTAGATTCTGTTCTGCTGTGCTTTGCTTTTGATGAATTGTGAGAGAGAGAGCGGCTTCTAAATCCATGTTTGAATCTTTTGGATCTGGATCTAGATTTGTGTTATCTGTGGGGAAGGAGGCGGGGATCTTGTCAAGATCAGAGGCTGAAAGTGGGGCAGAAGATTTAGGAGGGGGTGTTATAGACGTGGAGGGCCGATCTGAAGAAGAAGGATTTGGAGGAATTCTTGTCTGATCGCTTTGAGAGGACAGGATTTCAAAGCTGTTATGAGTGGCCGGTTTGCTGGGAGGGTCGTGCCCAACTGGAGATTTTTTTGCATGCTTTCTTCGACTAGTAACCTTGGTGAATCCTTCCGCATCTTTGCTGGCCTCAGTGACAGGAGCTTTGGCTTGGCTATTCAAGGGGCAGTCCCTAAATAGATGGCCATGTTCATGGCATTTCCTGCAACGAAAGGGTACATGCTCGTAGTCTATTGTTTGGATCCATTCAAAATCGTCATGAAATAGACTTACCGAATCAGTGAGAGCTTTTGCCAAATGCATGTGAACACAAATTCTGGCGTATGAGGTATATCTGCGGAGTTTAGTTTCCTCAGCGACTTTGATGAAGACTCCCAATCCGTTGCCTATATCCCTCAGGGTCTCCTCATCCCAATACTCCAGAGGCAAAGAATACATACGGATCTAGACGGGAGCCCAGGTGAAATCCTCTTTGTCCGGATTGAATCTCTCAACCCAGTCACGCAGGTACAGGCTTGCGGAGTTGAAGAAGTATGGGCCTCCCTCGAAGATTCATGTTCGATCCTCCAAGTAGTTAAAGATAGCCGTGAAGAAACCTTTGGGGCCAAGCTGCAGAGTAACTTGTCCTTTTGGCTTCCATTTGGAGATGATCCACCCCTGCAAGGCCTTTTCAGTTGGCTAGAGACCTAAGAACTTTCCAATGAGCGCATGATCCCTCATATATTGTATTTTTCCATTGATTCGATGAATGGGGAGATCTATTTTGGTTCTTTCAGAGGTTCTTGGAATGCAAGTAGCTGAGGACTCCTTTGTCTATGCCGCAGAAGCTTGCTGGTCAGAGGCGTTGTCTTTAGTAGCCGTAGTGCTGTCAACAGGAATCTCATTTTTGTCTGTAGCGGTAGGGGTGCTCTCAACCTGAATAGGTTCGTTTGAATCCAGGGGAATGGATCCGTGCCTGGCAAAAGTGTCTGCTCTTGCAGAAATGTCAGCGGATGGACCATTGGGAGGAGGGGGGGCCGCGCCCACCCCTCCAACAACCAGATTCATAAAGGGGAGGTCAATCGGAGGGCCAGAGATCATAAGCAGTAGCGGTGGGACGGTAAACTCTGCGGATCAGAGTTACAGAGATGGAGCATAAACCCTAGCAGAGTCGAGCGCTTAGTTGGATCTCGAGTCACAAATATAATGGAATAAGCAAATAAGTAAGAAAAAAAAAAATCACAAGAAATTATCAAGAATAAGAGAAATCACTCTAACCATTGCCCTATAGATATTGACATGGTATCATAGATAAGGTTCGCTAAGGGAATGATGAAGATCTCTAAAGAAGTGTACTATGGTGGAAAGACATCTCAAGAAGTGCATCAAAGAATTACGAGATCTCCTATTATCTCTTAAGAAGGATATGAACAAGACATCTATAAAGAACGAATGATCATTCTAAGAAATGATTGTTACATTTGAAGATGATAATATTTGGGTAAGTGATAGTGGAGCATGAAGACATATTAATAGTGAGCAAAAGAAACTACAAACCTTATCGAGAGGAAAATATTCCTACTGCGTTGAGATTGGTGAAAAGAAGATCAATCCTATAAGAGGAATCAGATCAACCTCACTAGAGCTGGAGAATGGAGGAAATATTCATCTCAACAACATCTTATTTGTTACAGGTTTGCATAAGAATCCAATTTCCATTTCATGTCTAGAAGATAAAGAAGATAGAGTTTATTTCCTAGATGGAAAGGTTATAGTAAGGGATAAAAACTCTAGCGTCAAAAATGCAAAGATGATTAGGATTCATGAAGGAAGACTCTACAGTTTTTTGACTCCCCTCTCTCAAGCTTTGGCTCACATTGAAGTTATCCCATGTGAACTTTGGCATAGAAGTTTTTGTCACCTTCACTACAAAATCTTACCAAATCAAAATTCAATGGTGAATGGAATCCCTGAACTTAAATAAGATCATGAATGAGTATGCAAGGGATGTGGTGTGGGTAAAAATACCAATATACCATTTGGAAGTAGTGCTTCAAGGTCAAAGGAAATTTTGGATATCATTCATTCCAATCTCTATGATCCCATGTCTCCAAATTCTCTTAGATGTCATCTATACTATGTGACATTCATTGATGACCGTTCAAGGAAAAATTGGGTTTATTTGATAAAATCCATGGATTAAGTATTCATCAAATTTCAAGAATTCAAAGTTGAAGTGGAGAACCTTCTAGAAAGAAGAATAAAGATATTAAGGTCTGATAATGGAGGAACATATAATTCAAAAGAAATCATATATTTCTGTAAGGAATCTGGGATTAAGAGGGAGTTGATAGTCCCATGCAATCCCGAAAAAATGGAGTTGTAGAATGAGAGATTCAATCTATTGAAGGAAGTGTAAAAGGCATGTTACATCATCAAGATTTGCCAAAATTTCTATGAGGTGAAGCAACAAATATTGTTGTATATATTCAAAATCGAAGTCCTCACAGATCAATAGACAAAACAACTCCTTAATAATTGTTCACTAGGAAGAAACTAAGCATGTACCATCTTCAAATTTTTGGTTGTCTTGTCTATATTCATATACCAAAGGATAAGAGAAAGAAATTGGATCTTTCAAGCATGAAGCAAACTTTTTTTGGCTATAGTAATACTTCAAAGGCATATAGTACCTACATAAAGGAAGGACACCAAATAGAATTTAGTTAAGATGTGATATTTGATGAAAGTATTGCACTTAATAAATCAAAGGATCTCTCGATGGACTCTCATGATGAAGAAATTCCTATATTTGAAGAGAAAGGTAAGAGGAAATAAAAAAAATCAAAGAATGATGATGAAAGTCTCAGTGAACCCGTGCAACCTATCGTTATCCCTGAAACTAGAAAGAGATCTAACTAGTGAAAATATACTCGTTTAGAGGTAGAGATACGTGGAGCAACCAAAGTCACATTCAAGGAAAGTAAGAAGCCCAACATATTTTCAGGGTATGCAACATATATGACAAAGCTAATAGAAGTAGATCCATCCACCTTTGAAGAGGTTGTCAAACACCAATAATGGAAGGATTTCATGAATGAAGAGTATCAATCAATAATAAGAAATGGAGTTTGGGAGATCATACCTAGGCTCGAAGACAAATTTGTGGTAACTTACAAATGCATTTACAAGATTAAACATGTGCTAGCTGGAAGTATTGATAAATACAAGGCAATATTTTTGGCTAGGGGCTTCTCTCAACACAAAAGCATTGATTATGAAGAGACATTTGCAACTACATAAAGGTATACAATTGTACATTCACTTATCTCTTTGGCAGTATCAATGGGATGAAACATCGATCAAATGGATGCCAAGACTAAATTCTTGAATGGAATTATTGATGAATAATTATATAGTGATAAACCCTTGGGATTTGAAGCCAAATATAGAAAGCCTTATGTTTGCAGGTTGAATAAGGCATTATATGACCTTAAGTAAGCACCAAGGGAATGGTATGTAAGGATGGATGCATACCTACAAATATTGGGCCTCACAAAGAGTTATGCTGATCTGAATCTCTATATCAAGGTTGTGAAGGATGATACTATAATAATAATTCTATATGTGGATGATCTCCTCGTGATAGGTGTGGATGGTCAAATCCAAGAGTGCAAGAAGCAACTAGAAGCAGAATTCGACATGAAGGAGCTAGGGTTGATGCCTATTATTTGGGACTAAAAGTTTGGCAGGGACTTGATGAGATTTATCTAGGTCAAGAAAAATATGTGATAAAAATGATGAATAGGTTTGACATGATGGATTACAAACCTATGACAACCACCATGATAAAAAAATTGAAGAGGTTAAGAAGTTCTGAATTGAGCCAAGTGTATCTTACCATGTATGGATAATTGATTGGCTCACTGATGTACTCGATGAATACTCGCATTAGAGAAATTTTGAGGTATAAAATGGGCCTCCTAATAAAAATGTACAACAAAAATAAGCTTTATAAGAACTAATAGGATTCAAGATGATGATGTCAACGATGGGGGATGATTCACAATTTTTGGGGTGGAAAAAGTAAAAAAGTACAAAATAATAAAATAATAAAACTACGTTTTCAACTTATATCCCTAAGGTTATACTAAAATTCTTTGCGGGTGTACTCGTTGGATGCAAAATTTAATTCTTCATCCAAGGAGTACCCATGTTGCATATTTTCGATGGACCCTACTACATGAAACCCATTTTCACGTTTTTCATGTATTTCTCATTTTTCATGTATTTCTCGTTTTTCATGTATTTCTTATTTTTCTTGTAGTAGGGTCCATCGAAACTATGCAACATGGGTACTCCTTGGATGAGGAATCAAATTCTGCATCCAACGAGTGTTCCCACTCGAAATTTGAGTAAACCCAAAGGGAGATAAGTTGAAAATACGAGTTGAAAAAATAGTTTTTTCTTTTTTCCCTCTAAAATTTGATGATGTAATCTAATATTATTTTATAATTTACACTATTATTTTATAATTCCCTTAAGAAGCCCATTTTAGACCTCAAAATTTCCCTAATAGACAAAGCATATGTTTTTCAGTAAATGTTCTTAGTCAATTCCAGGTTGAGCCGAAGCATGATCATTGGATAGCAACCAAGAATATACTAAGATATATGCAAGGAAAAATCAACTACTACCTGAAATATGATAAGAGGAATGATTTCCACTTGATTGAATATATAGATTCCGACTAGGGAGGAAGTGAGCAGGATTGAAGAAGCACTATTGGAGGGTGTTTTAGCTTGGGATCCTCTATGGTATCATGGATGAGAAGAAAGAGAGAATTGGTTTCTTTGAGTAGTGAGGATGAATATATTGTAGCCTATGAAGTAAGCATAGGAGTTGTCCGGTTCAAGAAGTTGTTGTCCAATTTTTTTAAGTACCAATGGACCCTACAATGATACATTGGGATAACACTAGTTATATAAGGTTGTTTGAAGACCCATTGTTTCATCGAAATACAAAGAATATAAATAAAAAGTATCACTACATTCGAAAGTTGGTGCAAGATGGTGTTTTGTAGCTATGGTATATCTCCAGTAATGAACAAGTAGCTAGCATCTTGATAAATTTTCTTTCTAATAAGAAGCTTGTGTACTTGAGAGACAAGCTTGGACTCATTGATATATCCTCCCTTGTTGAGAAGGAGAGATATACACACATTCTTGTCTTCATTTTGGGAAGAAAGAATGGATGATTGAGTAAGCATATGGGAAGTGATAATCTTTGAGGATGAGGTATGGAACCCAAGATAATAATATTCATAGAGGATTGATATTCTTTGAGGATTGGGAATCCAAGATAAGAATAGTCCTAGAAGGACATACCTTGTGAACACTGGGTGGGGTATGTTCATTTAGAGATAATGGTGATGGTGTCTATAAATCATTGATCTCGCCACAATTTTTCTATGATATTATGGATGATATCCATAAAGTGCCATAAATGGGGCCATTTTTTCTGCAATATGGAAGGAAGTACTATACCACCATTTAGCTAGAGGTAGCCACTTGACCCATTGTGTTTTTTTATTAGATACAAAGCAATGAAGATATCCTTCAAAACATTTGTTCACTATCTCAACTTTCCCATCATATTGATGATGATAAGATGAACTATGACATAATTAAGTACTAATATAAGACAATAATTCCATCAAAAATTTTCTAGTGAAAATGGGATCTTTGTCACTTACAGTAATCTTTGGGTTTCCATGTAGCTTTTGAATTGTTTCCATAAATGCAGTAGCAATTGTACTGGATCTAAAAGGATGAGGTTGATCCAGGTGGATATTGGTGGCCACCCACCTATTACACTTGGGGCCCCACCATTGCTTCTTTCAGTTTTTTAGTTTCCTTAATTGTAGCGCAATTTACTATTTTTAGCAGTTTTTCGGGTCCTGAACTTCCGAAGCCGTTTTAAGGCCCTAAACAACATTTTTTGGAAAACCTGGGAGAAACATGGAAATGCCTTCGATGTTTTTCACATAAAAAGTTGTAGTAATCGGATATATCTTTGTAACTAGACATTGTGTGCGTTAAATGAAGACTGTATGCCAAAGTTACATCCCCGAGAAGATTGCTATACCAATTTACCCAAACAAGGCCCATAGTTTTGGTACTTCATCTCCTAGAGTTAGGTTTTTGGATTTTTAGGTTTTTCCATTATTTCTCAATAATAAATAGGCCCTCAAGCCTCATTGTAACACAGTTCAGAGGCATGTAGCTGCCACATCTCTTCTCAAAGATAAGCTACCAATGTCCTAGCTAGTTTATTTCCATTCCGTCTGTAAGAATATTTCAATTATCTATTATTAATGAAATGAAGTTTTATTTCTGCTGCATATCTGCTTTTATGTGTATTTATGTATTTCATTGTGTTCCTGCATAAATCTGGATCAGTGGTGTCAGAGCAGTCTTCTTTTTCTCGATCCTTCTTTGCATGTCACCAACGAGGTCGGGGTATAAGGAGCTAGGAATCGATCTGGTTGAACCTTTGCAAGATCAGACTCACAAACCCCGACGGCCACCCATGGGGGAAGAAAATAAATATGAGGGAGCAGGAGGTCATATCAAAATATTGCTCAAGGAGGCCCTCGATAAACAAAGAAATGCGATCATGGATAACTTTTCCGAGATCCTTCGACGACTTCCTTCTGACGACACATCAACATCTAACAGTGACTCTAAAGGCACCACTCCTTTTAAGGTACAAGTAAACTTTGACATTCCCATATTTGAGGGCCAAATAGATGCGGATGTCATAGATATATGGTTGAAAATATTAGAAGGATATTTATCAGTTCATGAATTTTTTGACCGGGAGAAAATTATTTTTGCACTCGTCAAAGTTGTCCCCCATGTCAAGGACTGGTGGGAAACATACTGTGAGAAAAAGGACAAGGGGGAACCCTCTCTTTTCTTGTCTATACCCACTTGGAATTATTTCTAAGATTCCATCAAGGAACAATATTATCCCGTGGGGAGCTATGAGGACAAGGACATACAATGGACTATGCTTCGGCAAAAAAGGTATAAAGATGTGCATGAGATGATGAATCTGTTTCCATACCTTGTGCACAAATTTGGGTATCAAAGATTCAGAGAAACATTTGGTGTTGAAGTACCACAGTTTTCTGCATAGATACAGTCAGGAGGGAATGGATTTCCTCGACATTTCCTCCTTTGGTATGACATACTGGTATGTTACGAAGATTGAGCAGAAATTCAAAAAGAAGAAGCGAGACTTTGGATCTACGAATTAAAAGAAAGGGAAAGGTACCCCCGAACTACATAAAAAAGGACAAATCCAAGGCATGGTGGCCCAATACAACCTGCCAAATCCATAAGAAAATAACAACACCACAAATCCAAAGAAGGACACGAGGAAGTGGTGTGTGTTCCATAAGAGCTCCAATCCAAAATAAGTGAGTGTCGGGCCAAGATGTCACTGGTGGAAGAGATGGAGGCTTCTGATTCAGATACATTCGTCTACTCTAAATCAGAACCCAACAAGAGGAATGACTAAGGGAAGAATACTATCGATGCAGAGCCCAACGCCACTGTTTCCACCACGAAGATCCACAAGGAGGAACCAAAATATCGAGAGGAGGAGGAGCGTCTTTTCCACTCCTAAATGTGGGTAAAGGGTTCCCCGCTATAGTTCATTGTCAACAGTGGGAGTCAAAAGAACCTCATTTTAGCAGAGTTTGTGAAGTAGTTGGGCTTGCCGACCATAGCACAACCACAACCATACACAACTGAGTGGCTTTACCAAGGATGGGATCTTCGTGTCAGCAAACATTCCCGCCTTCCCTACAACATCAAGCCCTTCACGGATGAGGTATTATGTGACATTTCTCCTCTTGATGTTTGTCATGTATTATTAGGCCTATCATATGTGTGGAAGTGACATGCTGTGTATGAGTCCCAACCTCGCGTTGTTATTGTTACTTTGGGAAATAAGTTGTACAGGATACTAGAGGTACGACCGCCTGTCGATATCTCTTTGGTTATTGCAAAATAATGTAGTAAGCTCATTTCCAAAACCGGGAAATTTTTTTCTTGATGATCTGCCCTCAAGGAAAGAAGAAGACTGTGGCCATGACCTCCAAATAGGGCTCCTCTACACGACAAAAAAAAAATGAACAAGGGCGTGGAGTAGTGCGGGGACACCTTCACCTCACCTGCAGGGGTACCACTGTAGTGCTAGGTTAAGCACCCCATCGATCTGACCCCAGGTGCGCCGGTTCCCAATGGACTGATCTATCGGTGCTTTGTTCTAGAGAACGATAAAATCAAGAGGCAGATTCAGGATATTTTTCACAAAGGTCAAATCCAACCGAGTTCATCTCCCTATGGGAGCCTGATCATGTTGGTGCAAAAGAAGGATGGGACTTAGAGACTTTGTATTGACTGTCAGGCACTAAAAAAGATCACTGTATGGAATAGGGTCCTGATCCCATGGATTGAATACCTTCAGGATCAACTCAAAGGAGAGAAATATTTCAGTAAGATCGACTTGAAATCTGGGTATCACCAGGTACCAATAGAACCCTCTGATGTGTGGAATACTTTCGTCAAAGCCAAGGAGGGCCTTTTCAAATGGCTGGTCATGCTTTTCAGTTTGACGAATGCTACCGCAAAATTCATGAGGCTGATGGATGACATGTTGTGGCCATTCACCAACTCATTTGTAGTAGTGTACTTGGATGGCATCTTGATCTTCAACCAGACTTGGGAAGAGTGCCTCCACCACATTCGATAGGTCCTCTAGACACTGCGACAACAAAAGTTGTGTGCCAATTTGGAGAAGTGAACTTTTGACATGATTGAGGTTCAATATCTGGGATACATTATTGATGAGCGAGGGGTGAATGTGGATCCAACCAAGATCGAAGTCATTCTGGATTGGTCGATCCCAACCACTCTAACAGAGCTTCATAGATTTCTGGGTCTTGCTAATTTCTACTGCAGGTTCGTGTTGGGATGATCTCATATCAGTTGGCCCTTGATTCAAGTAACCAAGGGAGGAGCGAAAGAAAAATTATTTTGGTCAGAATCTCAATAGAAGGCATTTGTAGAATTGAAACATGGTCTCTACTCTGCCCCAGTGCTCACATTACCAGATTTGCAACAACCATTTGAGATCGAGACAGATTGCTCTGACTATGCTATCTGGGCAATTCTTACTCAACAGGGGCACCCAATGGCATATCACAGTGAGACACTGTCTGACACAGTCTGGAAGTATCCCACTTATGACAAAGAAATGTATTCCATTGTGCAATATTTCTAACAATGGAAGAATTTTTGGGAAGGAAATGGTCATCCACACTGACCACCAACCCCTTTAGTTCATACTGACGCAAGGGAAGTGGCAGAATGATCACCATAAGAACTAGTCCACATATCTAAATCATTTTCATTTGAACATCAAGTACAATAAGGGAAACACCAATAATGTTGCAGACTACCTCAACCAACCATAAAACTCGACACTAACCACTGTTTGCAACTCTTGTGGGCACGAGACTTCTGATTGGATTCTTCTCTATAGGAGCGATTTGGAATTCGGCCACACATAGAAGAAACTCTTCGAGGGTACGCAAGTTCCCAATTTTAACCTCCAGGATGCATTTCTATGTCACCTGGGACACCTTTGTGTTCCTTCAAGTGAGCGTGTCGAGACAATTTTGGAAGCGCACTATAGTCGGGTCGCTGGGAATTTCAGGGTAGAGAAAAAAGTGGCAGTACTACATAAGTATTTCTATTGGCTAAAAGTTTGACAAGATGTTGGGAAGTACATCATATCCTACACTGCTTGTGCTATTTCCAAACCAACCATCAAGAAGCAAGGCCAATATACTCCGCTACCTACTGTGAGTCAACCTTGGGAATCCATCTCCATGGATTACATGTTGGGCCTTCCTTCTACTAAGAATGGAAACGATTGTGTTTTAGTGGTCGTCGATAGATTATTGAAGATGGCCATTATGGTGGTCTATAAGAAAAATATCATGGCAGAAGCCATTGCTAAACTATTCTATGAACAAGTGTGGGTGCACTTTTGGATCCCACAGTCTATCATCTCAAATCAAGACAACAGGTTGCTAAGCACATTTTGGTCCAGCCTTTGGTCAATGCTGGACACCAAGCCCACCAAGTCCACAACTTTCCATCCCCAAAATGATGGCCAGACAGAGGTCATTAATAGGATGATCGTACACATTCTGCACATGTACAATTCAAAGCATCCATGACCATGGGATGAGAGCCTTCCCTGTTTACAACATAGTTATAACCGGGCTCTCCACAGCTCAATTATCCACAACCCCTTTCAAGTGGGATTTTGATTCCATTCACTATGTCCCATTGATGTAGCCATGCCATTTGCGGCTACTGAGGCCGATTTGGATCATGTCCAATCTAAAGTTGATAAGGCGAACACGTTCATTGATTGCATTTAGCACATCTGCCAACAAGTTCATGACATATTGGACAGAGCCAATGCTAAGTACAAGTAAGGAAATTATCAACATCGAGTGCCACACAACTTCTAGGTGGGCGACAAAGTGTGGCTACATTTGTAGAAGGAGCGCCTCGCTAGACCCCACCGCAAGCTTCACCTACTCCGATATTGATCTTACACCATCACCAAGGCTATAGCGGCCAATGCCTTTGATCTCAGTATTCCACCATTCCTTGGTTTGAACCCAGTGTTCCATGTGGACTACCTTCAGGCTTACTTCCCACCTTTACTGGACACCTCCGGCATTGTAGAACAACTCACAGCACAGATTTAAACCCAGAATGCATGGAACATGCCATCACAGATTGTATCATGGACATGCAAATCAAGAAAAATTGCCAGCAAAAGATCCAACTATATCGGGTTGTCAAAGCTAGCCAACTCCTGCACCAAAGAAAATGGTTCACCAGGGACCAAGTGCAGTAGACGTTTCCTCATCTCATGGAGGAACTCAACGTAATGGGGACCATTGCTTCCTAAGGGGGGAGTAATGACCCAGGTGGATATTGGTGGCCACCCACCTATTCCAATTGGGGGCCCACCATTTATTCTTTTAGTTTTTCAGATTCCTTAATTGTAGCACAATTTACTATTTTTAGCAGTTTGTCGGGTGCTCAACTTCCAGAGCTGTTTTGATGCCCTAAACGACATTTTTTGGAAAAACCGGGAGCAACATGGAATTTCCTTTAATATTTGTCACATCAAAAGTTGTAGTCCTTGTATAGATCTTTCTAACTAGGTATTGTGTGCGTCAAACAGAGATCGTATGCCGAAGTTACGTCCCCCCTAAGATTGATGTACCAATTACCCAAATGGGGCCCATAGTTTTGGTGTTATAATGAGGGTTAGGTTTTTGGATTTTTAGGGTTTTCCATTGTTTCTCAATAATAAATAGACCCTCGACCCTCATTATAACACAGTTTAGAGGCATGTAGCCACCACATCTCTTCTCAGAGATAAGCTACCAGTACCCTAGCTAGTTTATTTCCATTCTATCTGTAAGCATATTTTAGTTATCTGTTATTAATTAAATGAAATTTTATTTCTACTGCAGCTCTGCTCTTATGTGTGTTTATGTATTTCATTGTGTTCCTTCATAAATCCGAATCAGAGATAATGCAAAAAAGTGTGTATGCTTGGTGAGTCTATCAACTACCACCATGATGACACTCTTTCCTTCAGACTTGGGTAAACCTGTGATAAAACCCATTCATACCTCCTCCCAACGCTAACCTGGAATGGATAAAGGTTGTAATAGACCTGAGGTATTAATTGTCACAACTTTATTTTGTTGGAAAAAAAACATTCTTCCACAAACTTATGAATATCAGATTTAACTCCATCCCAAAAAAATTCCTTCTTGACCCTGTGTTATGTTTTAAAAAATATTGAGTGCCCTCCTAAGGGGGTGGTGTGCAACTCCAAAAGAATATTTTTCTTGAGGTGGGAATTATTAAAAGATATAAATTATCTATGTACCATAATGAATCTTTTTTTCAGCTAAATGTATCAGATGTATTGTGATCTTGCTGCAAATTTTGAATGAGTGTCCACACCTCTTCATCATTATTCCATTCATCCCTTGCTTTAGTTATCCAATTAGGTTGGATAATAGAAATGACACAAAGAAATGCTTCCACATCCTCATCCTTTCTTGAGAGTGCATTTGCAACAACATTTTGATTCCTTTTTTGTATATGATTTCAAATTCATAACCCAACATCTTGGTGACCCTTTTTTGTGGCTCTACTATAGATAATATTTGTTCCAAAAATTATTTAAGAGCCTCATGACCTGTTTTCACCTTGAAGTTTCTTCCCATTAGGTAAGGTCTACATTGATTTAGTGTATGTAGTATCTCCAACATTTCATTCTCACAAATAGCTTTGTGTAAATAGTTTCCTTTGATTGGCTGACTTTCAAAAGCAATGGCTTTTCCTTATTTCATTAAAACAACACTGTGTTAGTGTGTTTGGTGCACGTATGTAAAAAATCTCACCAACTTAAGGGGTGTGGTTTTCCCTCTTAAGTTATTGGTCACAGGCAGAAAATATATGGAGTCAAGCAAGTTAGTGGAACATTCTAGAAGATAAACATACTAGATAGAGAAATAACATGCATATTCAAACACAAAAATTAAAATAAAACTAAAACAAATAACACATAAGCTATAAATAGAGTCAAACAACTTCAATAATCCAAACGGCGACGCTTACGTCTCCTCTTATTGAGTGCTGGTAGAACATGAGGATGAAACTTTAACCCACTTACCAAGGGGCCCTTAGAACTAGGGGTTCTAAGTTCCGATGCAGGGATGTCTTTACTTCTGAGCTGCATTGGCGCAAAGTCTCCCTCTCTCTACTATGGTGGACTAGAGTTGTTGGATGGCCAACAACTGAGTCCCATCTATCTCTGCTTCGGATCACACATTGCTGGTATTTCTTGGGGAAATTCTAGACAATATAACAATGTGCTCTCACGTTGTTCATCTCTTGGTGGCCTTTTATAGGAGAATTCAAATCCTTCTTCCCTCTCTTGGTACATTGTGGATAGTGACCCAAGAGATGAGGGTGATTCCATTGTGTGCCACATTTATTCCATTGTGTGCTCCCTTGATGTCCTAAAGAGGCTTGGGTGGTTGTCCTTATGTGGCTTGAAGTGTGAAATCAATGTCTTGGAGTGTGCCTTGTGGTCCCGGAAAGTGACTTTCACCACTCCCAGGATCATGCGCTTTTTGGAGCAAAAGGCACGCAAAGGCGCATTTATCGAAGACTTTTGCGCGCAAAGGCACTTTTGACTAGTCCTTCTTGTACGCAATTTGAATTTTTCCTCAGACCTTAGAGATTTTTTAAATAATTTCAGATTTTCTAATGTCTCTCAGCCCTGTAAATCCTTCTGCCTAACATTAAATAATGTCACCTTTGCTTGTATGATTTTCCAGTGATAACAGTTGCCCCCTAATGTGTGAGGTATAGGAATAACTTTATAGCCGAAATACATTATTGTTTCTTTCCTGTATACTGTGTGTAGAGAGAGAGAGACTTGCGTGTAGCTCAAAATTGGAGACACCTTGCACCAGGTCAAAGAATAACCATGTCCTGTAGGACCATTGTAATCAATGGTATAATACAATATATACAAATTTTCTATGAGGCGGGCATGTCCCATGCTCGTAATGCTTTGGCTAGTTAAACAAATATATTGGACAGATACATGTTCTATTTGTGTCACTAATATGTTAGTGATATCTTGGTTGATGATGACGACTGCTGATGCCCTAAGGGGCGTTTCTTCTTTGACAATAGGTGGAAAGTGGTACCCATATGTGTAGAATTGGTATAGCATATATATTCGCATTGTATGCATAGGTGTTGGTTGGGACCTTCCCGTGCAAGCATTGCTGAAAGAGACGCTTATAAAGGGACGTGTCTTCGACGAATTTGATCAAAGTGCAATGGTTGTAAGGTACGATACCATCCTGACATGAAATCTTATGTTGTAGTCGAATGTCAGGAGGATTGATGACATTTGTGGGCAATGATGTTTCCCACAGTGCCACTTGAGGATGCCCCTTTTATGGAGAGGGGTGATCCAAGGTACCGCTTCCTTTTTGGAAAAGAGGTGTTGATGTCGACAAAAAGGAAGCCTCAACCGAACAAGGGGGTCACTGATATGGAGGATCAAGATCTTGTATATGATGGGTTTAACATAGGCACGATGGCGAGGGGTGATTGAAAACTAATGATGGGGATTTAGTGGACCAAGGTCAGAATATAAAAATCATCTTGGCGGTAGTCATAACTATTTATGATGGGGAAATCCCTAGAGTCGGTAGGACCTCTAGGGTGGGTATAAATTGGTTATGAATGTCATAGTGGATTTTGCGTCAGGGTGGTATACTCCAACCAAGGGTGGTCAGAGACCGCTCCCATGGGAAAAAAATGAATAAGTGGGTGGGGGACATAGTGCACCGTTTGCGGTCTTTGTACACTTACCAAAAGAATAAAATAATGGGGTTTGGATTGTACAAAAAACAGAGACGGGTGCCCCAAAACATGAAAGTGTTGACTCACTAATGATGTGAGGAAGGTGTTTTGCTGAGGGTGGGGGCCCCATTGGCTAGTGTCATGTGTGAGGTTGATGAAGCGGTTGAAAAAGTATTGCAGATGGGTTATGCTGATGGAGGTATGGTGGGCCAAATGCAAGGCACAGTAGTGATTTTTTGATCTGCTTGTACAACCTAGTTGATTGGGAAAGGGGTTTTATTTCATATGGTAAAACTTGACCTTATGCATGGTGAGTGAATGGGCATGAGGTGCTTCCCGAAATACAGTGGAATGGTCATGGCGTCACTATTGTTTGTGATATATGGTCTACTTTGGGTGACGAGCACCATGGAGGGGAGGCTCTACCGACCAACGAGAATGCTTATCATGTGCAAGGTGAGGTGATGATAAACACGGTCGGATGTGTGGAACCTATGGATGATTTCTGATGGAGAAATGATGTCAGGATATGTAGATTTTTTCTAGGACTCTATCATGCGGGGGGTAGAATGATACCTGCTCTCGAAATTTCAGTAGATGGAGTTGTGGATGGTTTGCGTTCTACTTGCAAAAACAACTACCCCAAGTGAAAGCATCTTCTTTATCAAATATTATTGAAATACACATGCTTTAAAAAAGAATATGAGAGAGGGCATACCTGTCTAAATTGAAATATATATATATATATATATATATATATATATATATATATATATATATTTTTGCGGGTGCAAATGTGTGGCATCGCTTTTGGGAGTTATGGGGTGTTGATAATAGTGATGCTTTCAGTCCGGTGATTGGGCCTTCTGAGCTCTTGTTATGGTCCTCCAAAGTTCTTGAAAAGGGAGATATATAGGTGAATATGGACCTAATTCAATTCATTTGTGTCTATTGAGTATTGAGAGGCCAGAGGCTTCTGTGGATCAATTCTTGCTGTTATGGTTAGCCTGTGTACCAGGGATTAGCGATATTATGACCAGGTAAACTCCATGACATCTTGCATTTTAATTTTTTCAATCTAAGGGTGCCAGTGTCAATACAATACTATTTTTTACGGATTCTAAGCCAGTTTTACCCTAGATTGCGCAGGTGATCAGGGTAAGAGGGCACCTTTTGTGCACAAAAATAGGGTTTCGTGCACCTTATGCATGGTTTTCTCAGCCTTGGCCATGCCTATGAGAAATATAGTTGCGTCTTCCGTGCGCATGTCTTAAGGACAAGCGCGCAAAAGGCCGAGGAAGTTTTTGGTCCAAATTTTTCAACATTTTTCTTGTTTTTGATCTTTTCATGCTGCTGATGTGCTCCTGTTTGGATGACAGGATGTTGTGGAGGGAGCGGGATTGGCCTGAGCTCCATATTGCTTTAGCCGTCAACAATTAGGCGTGCCAACAGTTGGCAGAATGGGGTCTCCTAAAATTTGTGGAGAATGAACTTCTTCGGTCATAGGACCAAATCCTGCATTACCTGATCGAGCATTGGAACATGCGACGCAAGGTGTTTGTGCTACGTGGGTGTGACCTTGCTATCCGTCTTGAGACGGATATTTACTTTTTGACCGGGCTTCTGCCTCAAGGTGAGGCACTACGGTTTCCACTCCCTTCTGGGAGGGTGGATTTTGAGCGATTTCTGATGCGTCACTGTGGCGGAACGCTCCTTACAGAGGGGTGCATATCCATTGCATCGGTGATAGATTTGGCCCAGCAATGTGCTCTGGCAGCTATTGTGTGACTAGTAGGGTCGTCAGCTCCATAGGTTGGAGTCTTGCGCCGGCTGAGGGCCAGGAATTTTTTCAAATTTGCCCGTTTATGCCTTGATGTGATGCTGGCACAACTTTACAAGATCCAAGATGGATCGAAGCTATTTTATTATGCTAGTATCTTATGCAACATCATGTACGAGCAGGTGGTGCTGTTGAGACCGGTGGTGGTGGTGCCTACTGGGGGTCCACAGGAGCCTCGCATGAGGAGGTGGGCCCCTGTGATGCCTCGAGGAGGTGGTGGTATGGTGGGGAATGCCACGACGGAGGCTTGGTTTGAGGCAAACCTCCAGATGTTCCTGCCCTTCCCATGTGTATGGATGGACTTTTGGGGGGATCCAGAGATGGGTCTCCCTCCTGGCTATGCTTGGGAGCCAATAGGTATTTCTTTATGTTTTCTGCATTTCTTTGAGTATTTATGTTTATATGTGTATTTATGATGACACTGACATGGTTTTGGTTACTTTTGCGGATGCTGGCGAGGTTGGCTACCCTGTAGCTCAGTTGTTTGGCCATGATCCTCTTAGGAGACCTCAGGGAGCTCATGTGGGACTGGGAGGAGTTCCTGCACAGCCTCAGGGTGGGGGACTCGGTGGTGAGGCTGACCCTTTAGGGGAGGGAAGAAATTTGGCTACTGCTGAGATCGTAGCTGAGCGAGCTCTTACCGATGCAATGGAGGCTCGTGCGGATGCGGTGGAGGCTTGTGCTGCTGAGCTGACCACGTGGGTGTCAGTTCAAGAGGATGCATGGGATCGAGTGGACCTCTTGACCTAGGGGATTCCATCTTGAGGATTATTAGATGACCTTGAGGAGGTATGGCTGGAGACCCTGATGGCCTGAGAGAGGGGCTATCGACTAGGTTTATGTCGGGTGGCAGTCTCAGTGTTGACGACGGCTCTAGTTGTGGTAATAGGAGCAGCAGTTGGTCCAAGTGCTCCGCCTGGGGGAGCACCACCCTAGAGTCATTTTGTACACGGAGAAAGAACCCATTATGAGGACGCTTCCCCTATTTTTTGACGACTTATATGTGTATCTTTTCGGACTAACCGATGGGTCAGGGATACTATTTTTTGTATTGAGACACATACATTTTGATATATATATATATATATATATATATATATATATATATATATATATATATATATATATGAGGGATATGTTTTGCGGATCTACATGGTGTGCCCACTATTTCTACTTATGGATTATATTACGCTGATGGATATCTATGTTTTTGTTTTTTATGTATGATGGTTTATTCGAGATGCATTCTAGTTTAGAATATTGTTAGCTATGCGATCAACTGTTTGGTTTTGACTCGTTGGTACATGTGTGAATGTAATGTAGTCAAATTTTCTACTCAATCTTTTGGCACAAAATTTTTTTCTAAATAGATGTGAATCTCGTATCTCAAATTTTTGGTTTAACTGCGACACTACTAACTGGGAATTGAGGTAGATATGCATGTGGCATATGCTCTTATGGAGGGTGTAGGACATAATTCCGATAACGACGTCATATTCAACCTGATTTTTTGTTGCTGAATCAATGCACAGACCATTGGTGCAGAGTGGTGATTGGTCAGGGTGATAGATGACCCAAGCGGCTACTCCTAAAATTTGAGACCATCGTGATGCTCCATCGGCAAATAGGAAGTAAGGGTCAGGTTGGTAATCCATTGTGACACTCGAGTGTGATTTTGTAAAAATTATCTTGGTCAAAAATTTAAAGTGGTTGGGTTTGTGCACATTGACTCTAGGGTAGGGCCGTTTTTGCCCTTGTGGATAGAATTTCTTGAGGTAAAGACCGTTGATGGGGTTGCTGAGGTATGTCCCATCCAGTTCCATCAATATGTATGCCCCCTTGAGGAGGCAATGTTTTACAATGTAGGGTCCTTTCCACAAGGTTTTTAACTTTCCTGGCCCTAGGGCTTATTTTGCGACATCATATCAGAGGACTAGCTCTCCCTTAATGAATGAGTGGGGATTGATGTGGCGGTCGAACGATGCTTTTACCCTTTTCTTGTGGGCATCTTTATGTTGAAGCGACTGTCATCGGCTTTTGTTGATGAGCTCTAGTTGTACTAGGAAGTGTTCTAGAGGCTAGGTATCATCAAGGAGTTCGATGGCGACATGTAAACTTGGGATCTCGCGGAAATCAATGCAAAAGTGTAAGGAACCCTGACCTTTTATGATAGGAATAAGGTGGGAATCCTAGGATGTGAGGGAGGCTGTAATCATATTTGTGATATACGATGATACAAATCGTATGTGGTGTATTGTGTCATTGGCATTTGGTGGGGGAAAAATTTCCGTGATGGGAGAAATCGTGAGGTTGGGTTCTTTGTTAGGATGGTCAATTCCCTGTTGGTGAAAATTGTGCCTAGTATAGAGGTGCCTGAATGTTACCATTAATGGGCATGCCTCTAGCTCATGGTTGTGGCTAGTGTAGATGGTGCAAGGTACCACTGTTCCAACTGAGTAGATTGTGTGGGAATCATTCAGGTCACATAGTCCGCATATTATCCTAGTTTGGGCTTGGGTCATGCTTGGTTGGTGTGCCATCGCAGTTTTCCCATCACATCGATGTGGGTGTGTGGTTGCTAGCCTGGGGGTGATGTACTTTCTATACCATTTGAGGAGATCGTCTCGTTTATTCTCTAATGTGTGAATCATATCAATTAGAGGATGAAATTGCAGGATATAGGTACACTGCTTTCCACAGTGATTGCCTTGACATACTGGGAAAAATAGCCTAGATATGGGGGTCCCGTCGTGCTCATTTTGTGGTCTAGAGGGGTACAAATGTTGTAATGCTACTAAATTAGGGCAAGTGGTGACCACATGATTGGGCATTTTACATAACACACATGTTGGTATTCTATGTAGAGAGCGGTTGGGGGTAACTAAGGGTTCCCTGATTGGTCCTTTTTTAGCTGACAAGAAGAGGATGGATTTTCTCATCACATCTTCTTGGGTTTTCGAGCTATTCATGGATTCCAAGTCTATGCCATATTATTGGGAGAGGCGGACTATGGTTAAGTGTAAACTAGCTAGCACTAAGAGGAATCGGGGGATATAGTGGAAATTTTCCAAAAGGTGATTGTCGTCACATAAAGGACATGTGAATTGCGCTGCCTGCAAACCAACGTAATAAACCCGTTCTATTGGATACCATCTATGGATCATTTCTAGGGCTGCACATTCTTCGATGAAGTGACCAAATTCATTGCACAGTGTGCAACATATGATATGAGGGGGAAATATGAATGAGAGTCTTTCTGGTGACTATCGCTCGTCTTGCAGGTACATGATGGTATGAGGTTCATATCCAGATGACTAGGTGGAGGGATCCTCTTGATAGGATCATTCGATGTCATGTAAGGGGTCCCTATATCGCGAGATTTCTGGGCAATGATGGGTATAGTGCCCATAATTGCTGCAGATAGCGCATGCATGATTTGTCCACAATGATTTGCCTTTTCCTTTGGTGGAAAGTTCCTTTTTTTGGGAACATGGTGTTGCAATGTTTGCCTCAGAGCCAAGAAGTGGTTTTAGTTCATCCAGCTTTGGGTAGATATGGGTAGGGTGACCTACTATGTCACATATGGCGCAACCAGGTGATTACCGTTGTATGGCGGGAGTCTCCACCCTCTTTCCTGTCTTGGTTTTATTAGCCGAAATCATCAATTTTGTAATGGGAATTTCCTTTGCAGGGATGTTTTTGACGGTTTCCTATATGGGCAGTTCCTCCTCAGGATTGAGGAGTTTTAACCCTGTGGTGGTGATGTGTGTGTGGCTCCTATCCCAGTAGGGGGAACGAGGTACCAAACCGGTATTGCGAAAGATATGTTTGGTAACACTACCATTGCCAAAACCTGCTGGGATACAAACGAGCTAGGGGGTAGAGGAAAGGGGTTTGGGAGGCGGCGTAGGCTAGGGAGGCTGCCGTGGCTGAGGGATCGGTGTCATTATTGCTCGTGTCTGTGTCCTGACTAGCTTCAGCACTTGATATGGAAATCATGCACACCAGAGCTCCTGTGACATCAGGTGATGACTCAGGTATAATGGGGAGATCTCCTAGGAGTGATCTTAGGATGGATGATGGTTTGAAATAGCCATGGCCATATTATTGGTATCGTGAAAGTGCGTCCGCAGATGTATCTTTGTAAGCTAGAATGACATCGATATTTTTTAGGGGCCGCTTTTCACTATGCATCAATTGGTTCATAGTAATGATGCGGTCCTCATGGGGGAACATCATAGTTCGGAAGAAGAAGGAGGCTAAAGCTGACATGGAATACATATAACTCTAACCAAGGAGTATATTGTAGTCCAAGTGGGTGTCCAAGACTTCAATGGCTATAAGGAAAATATTTCCGGCTATGCAGACTAGGATGTTTTAGTAGAGACCGATAGGGGTTGAAGGGCGACCATCGTATGCTATAAGCGTGATGTATGATGGCTTTAGCTCGAGAGAACCTAACTTCTGCCAAACGTTCTTTGACATGATGCATGTGATGCACCCTTGTCAATGACACATCGGTGAATGGTAATGTTTTGGACCGATACTGGTATCTGAAACGCGACCATTGAAGGAAGCCTAGGGGTGGCTTTGTCTAAATCAAAAGCCATTAGGCGTGTATCGGTAGGGTCAATAGCGCCTAACGCAGAAAGAAAGGATTTTTGTTGCTTTGGGCATGCCTGTAATACCTCCAAAGCTGACATAACAACGAGAGATTGGGCTAGATCATCCATGATGCTATAGTTATGGGCTGCTTTGGAATAGTTTCCTACTCACCTAGTTGGTCCCTTGGCCATCTTTGGAAAAGGTTCAATAAGCATCTTTAATATGGTCAAAGGTGCTGTTGGTGCACTAGTACTAGCCCCTGATGCGTTGGTGTCTCGTGGGATGTCATAGTTTCAATTCCGTGTTTGGAAAAACATTTCTTCGCCAGTCATGTAGATTTCGTGGCTATTCTTTCTAGAGTGGCCGAGAGTTTGTTTTTGCGTGCTAATTGTCCCTTGATGGGGGAAAGGTTCTTGTATCAATGTTGGTTTCTTGGAGGATCCCCCTTGTCCATGGTTACTCTGCAAATTCTTCAGCTCAAGGAGGTCAGGACAGCGGTGAGTGTAATGGCAGTACTCACCACATATCGAACAAGAGTGATTTGTTTGAAGAGGTGGCCTTTTGTTCTACCTTTGGGTGTTTCTTAGCTCCTAGTTTTGATTTCGGTTGGAGTTGCCTCCAGCCTAAGATCGCGGAGGGCATTGCTAGTTATTGCCCCCCTATCTAGGATTTAATTTAGGCGTGTTTTTTCCTTTTTTATTAACCAAGTTAGTTGGATAATTCTCCTAGTTATATGGTTGGTGCGGTTGATTTTGGGAAGGTTGCACAAAGTTCACCAATGCATTATTCTGCATGGGCAGGTCTTGTGCCGGGGACTGCGCATAATGCGGTCCCTGGTTTGCAAATGGATGTTGGGGGGGAGCTCTTTTGTTAGTATGTCTATCTGTGTACTGGGTTCCCTAAACCGGAGGATAGTGTCCTCCATGCTGATGGTGATATGATGACGCCCTACTGGTCAAATTTTTCGAGGCGTGTGATGGCTTTGGTAGCCAAGTTGTGGTACGTTCTAGGTAGAATCATATGTGTAACTGAGGTTTTGAACACTGTTGCCTAGGTAAATTTGGGTCAATGACCGAATTAAATTGTCTGCAGAATTTGACGCGCTTGGAAATTATTTGTAAGTTTGCAAGTGCGGGGCTTTTGGCAGGATATTATAAATATACCTAGACTGCATATAGATCAGCTCGAGTTGTTGAGCCTTAGTGATGGCATCCTCTTCGGATATGGGCTTTTGTTGTGCCACATCCTTCGAAATATTTGCAGTGAGAGTTTTCAGGAATAGGTCTAAAATAACTCGATCGTCGAGTTTAGCTTTTCACAAACTATGACACCGCCACCATTCGTAGAGATGGTCCGAGATATGGATGGCGGGGGTTTGCCTAAATTGGGTCAGTAATTCCGTTCCAGAATTGTGGTTGATGGGTAACTGAAAATAGGTCAAGAACATAGTGGTGAGGGTGGTAAATGTTCCATGTGTAGCAGAGGGTTTCTCCACATACCATTTCGCTGTTACTCCGGTTAGAATGTGTTGAAAGAGTCTCAGTTGAATAGTATCGTCAACAATGTTGTTCGACAAACACCACAGGTGGAATGTCATAACATGATTTCTTGGGTCTTCCGCTTACTTTCCTTTGAACTTTGGAATGTCCGAAGGGAGCTTTGTGGGCATGGGAGGCCATATGGGGTTGTGTGCAATGGGGTCGTTTGTCAACTTGGTTAAATATGGTAGATTTAATGAAGCTAGAAAAGGTGATTGCGAGGTTGTAGCCATTGCGACTTGTGAAAACACAATGTTTTGGTTAGGAATAGGGTTTTTCAGCGACGTACCCTGTTGTGCATTCACCTGGCTTCCTGAATGGGTAGCACTTCTTTGCCCTCTAGGGGCTGTGGGAGGAGTGGTGTGTGGTGTGGTGTTGGGATTCCAACCAGGGTTCCCAATTAAATACACCCTAATATGAACCAATAATGGTGGCAGTGTTTTGTATTTGACACTTAAATGGCGAAAGACCTGGAACCCCTCCTGGTAATGGGGGGAGGTCCAAAAGACATCTAGATCAACGGGGTCCCATTGGGTCCATTCTGGCATCGACTAGGTATGGATTTAGAAATATTTGAGAGGATAGAGATTATAATCAAAGAAAAATTCCTATCGCATACATAAAACAAAGAAAAAATGAAATAAATTTTTTCTTTAGATTAATCCTATGTGATCAGTCAATTGAAAAATATTGTTTTTTGTTGTTTGTGTATGATACTCAAATCCTAGAAGACCTAATTGTCCTCACACTCCCAAATGTAACTGGGCCTTGAGAATATATCTTGCGAGTGCTGGCACAATGTCCTATAAGGGTTGGTGATGCCCTGAGTCAGCCGAAGAAAATCCACCAAGGTAAGGGTAGAGGATCTAGTTCTTGTCTGCATCGTCACCTATAGGGAAAGGATGCCCTAATTTTAGTCAGTAAGTACCACCGTCCCACGTGAGAGTTCAAGTCTTGGGTTCTTGGTATTTTAGCTAACAGTACCGAGTATCAATCAGGTCAGGTAGCCCCAACTGATACCGCACGCACTGTGCCTAAGCCTAACCCCCTCTGAATCGAGTCTTTTCCGCGCTCAGGTTTTATTTTCTGTGGGATGATAGGTGGATTTGAAAGCTCCCTAAACAATCAACTTCTATGTTTTAATATGAAGAATGATCAAGGCAGCTTATTGGATGCCTACCCCCTTGATCCTAACTTATACTATAAATTATTTTGTGGCCCTTGTGGGCAAAATTTAGTGAGTTTTGTTAAGTTATTTTTAGGTGTCTTTGCTTTGCTTAGTATGTGGGTGTGTGCGAGAAAAAAGCGAAAAAGCACATAGTTTGAACGTGTGGATATGCAATGATCCTTTTCAAAATCCCCTATTAAACCATGTTCTATTGTTCCTTTCTAAAAAGAAAAACATGCGCGGATATGGGCCGCTTTCTATTTTTCCTAGTTAATCTATGTGATCAGCTATAGGGAGATGGTGATTTGAGAATAGAGAGTGTTCATATGATTTCCTAGGATCACCGGAGGGTGCAAAGGCAACATATATTACTTTCTCTTCTATCGACAATTCAATCGTGGTCTCGAAATCCTAGTGCAAAAATTGAACTAAAATAATGACTTTTACACTAGAAAAATGAACTAGATAAGCATGCATGGACTTGGGCAACTTACTTTGGCTAATTATCTAGTTGTTTTGGTACCTAAATTTGCAAAACATAAATTATTTCAGAATGCAAGTTAATTTTACTCCTACATAAACTATGTGTTAACTTTGTGTTGAGCCTTGCAATAGGTATGTATTTATTCTTGATTACTATCCTTTTTCCTATTCCTTATCCATCTTGTGCCATGATATAATAATATAATGAAAGGATTTTGATGAAGAATGAATGAAAAATGATCTTGATACGATTTAACCGTCAAAACTAATTCTCGTTGCTTTTTATACTGAAAATAACAGATGGATCAACAGCTGTTACCAAGAAGGAACAACAGGACCTAACCGCGAGAAAGAAGACGCGTTAAATGCAGTCGAATTGGAAGACAAATCAGTAAGGATTAGTGCAAGAATGAACGAACTGTCAGAGGATAGCATTTTTTCATGGATCCCTCAGGATCCCTTGATCCTGAGGGATCACATTTATCTTTCCTTTTAGCTATAAAGGGATAGGGAGAGCTAGTTCTTGGGAGTCATGTATCTTTCACTTATGCATAATTTGTAATTTTAATTCACAGAACGTAGTTCTGAACAAAAATATCATATTGTGATGTCAATTGATTGTGATGATTAATATATAATTCACGTTGCTATTCATTTAAATATTCTGGAGTAGTTAAGTAGTATTCACCGGTGGCTAAGGGCCTAGTCTCTGGTGGATCTCATTTCTATTCCCTGTATTATAATTTTCCATTTATTGCAAGTGTATTTTGATTTTCTGCTTTGCAGTTGAAGTAATTTTGATAATTCAGATTTCTGGTATTTATTCCCTTGAATACGCATTTCCAATTTATTTCCTTAAGGAATTAGCTGGTAGTTAAAAGAACTAGTTTTGATTACTTAAAGCATAGACATTTATTTCCAATACTTTCCTTCTGTTCAATAGTTCAAATCCAACTGAAAGAGATCGGTTAATGCTTCAGTGCTCTCAGTTGATTGTCATTTGAATTGGTTGAATTAAGAATGAATCACAGTTTTGGGTTATAATGCTTAGATGAATAACTTTCTTTAAAGCTTCAAGATTTATGATTGCATCTATATGAAACGATTGATTTCAGCATTACTCTTTGTATGTATATATTTCACATATTGTGTACACACTTGAGATAAAAGGACTTACCCAGGTTGATAATTAATGTGAAAAAATTAGGAGTTTTTAAAGACACCTATTAGCACCCAACACTTTGAAAAAATCAACTTGAAATAAAACTAACACCAAGCCTACCAAAAGTAGCTAAGAGTGAGCTTTAGCAAGTTGTGGGGCACCTCAACCAATGCTGGCAGATGTATTATGGGTTGCGAGGAACTTTTACAAGCAGGAAAAGATGGAAATATTGGAGAAAATTCTCATTCTATTTTTTTCATGCAAAAGGCCGAAACATGCGTGATTTCTGCACACAAGTCAGCTCTGAACGCGTGCCTTGGGGCACGCCTATGTGTGAGAAATGCGCGCAAATTCTTGCAATGTAATTTTATGGAGCTCTTCTGCTTTAGTCTGTCACTTGGGATGAATCAGACAATGAAGGAGAGAAAGGGGGAAATTCCAGCCCAACTCCACAGCCAAGACGGAGGTCTTTGCAAATAGGCACAACCACATAAACTTGGAAATAAAAGTTAGTGAAGTCGCCAATCTTGTATAGTGTGTTTGGTGCATGTATGTACAAAATCAAACCAACTTAAGGGGTGTGGTTTTCCCTCTTAAGTTATTGGTCACAGACAGAAAATATATGGAGTCAAGCAAGTGAGTGGAACATTCTAGAACATAAACATACTAGATAGAGAAATAGCATGCATATTCAAACAAAAAAATAAACTAAAACTAAAACAAATAACACGGAAGCTCTAAATAGAGTCAAACAACTTCAATAATCCAAATGACGAAGTTTACGTCCCCTCTTATTGAGTGCTAGTAGGAAATGAGAATGAAACTTTAACCCAGTTGCCAAGGGGCCCTTAGAACTAGGGGTTCTAAGTCTCGATGAAAGGATGCCTTTACTTTAGAACTACCTTGGCACAAAGTCTCCTTCTCTCTACTATGGTGGACTGGAGTTGTTGGATGGCCAACAGCTGAATCCCCTCTATCTCTGCTCTGGATCACACGTTGCTGGTATTGCTTGGGGAAATTCTGGCCAACATAACAATGTGCTCTCATATTTTTGTTCATCTCTTGGTGGCCTTTTATGGGAGAATTCAAATCCTCCTTCCCTCTCTTGGTACATTGTGGATAGTGACCCAAGAGAGGAGGTGATTCCTTTGTGTGCCACATTTATTTCATTGTGTTCTCCCTTGATGTCCTAAGGAGAATTGGGTGGCTGTCCTTAGGCAGCTTCAAGTGTGAAATCAATGTCCTGGAGTGTGCCTTGCAGTCTCGGAAAGTGACTTACGCCATTCCCAAGATTACACTCTTTTTGGAGAAAAAGGCGCACAAAGGCTCGTTTGTTGAAGACTTTTGCACACAAAGGCACTTTTGACTAGTCCTTCTTGTATGCAATTTGATTTTCCTCAGACCTTAGAGATTTTTAAATACTTTCAGATTCTCTAATTTCTCTCATCCCTGTAAATCCTTCTGCCTGACATTAAATAATGTCACATTTTATTGTACGATTTTCCAGTGATAACAGACACCAATTCCATTTTTTGAGGCATCACATTCCACAATAAAGGTTTTTGTGAAGTAAGGTGTAGCTAGGACCAATTCTTCTCGCATTGCCTCTTTAATATGTTCAAAGGCCTTAGTTGCTTCTAGAGTCCAAGAAAATGCATCTTTCTTCAGCAATGTTGTTAGAGCTGTTGATTTATGCCATAATTATTAACAAAGTTGTGATAATACCCTGTCAACCTGAAAAATTCTTGAATATGATTTATAGTTGTGGGGATTTTCCATTCCTTAATGTCTTTAATTTTGATAGGGTCTACCTTAACACCCTCATGAGATACAATAGCACCCAAATATTTCACCTCATGTACTCCAAAGAAACATTTGGAGATTATTGAATATAAGTTTTTCTCCTCCAATAGTTTGAGTATCATCTCAAGATGTTGAACATGATCTTTCCAATACTACTTGTATATTATTATATCATCAAAAATTACTAACAAAAATTTTCTAAGGAAGGGTTTGAAAATGGAATTCTTCGAATCTTTAAATGTCGAATGTGCATTAGTAAGGCCAAAAGGAATAACCAAACATTCATAATAACCTTCATGAGTTATGAATGTTATTTTCGAAATGTATTCAGTCTTTATTCTAATTTGATGATATCTTGAACAAAGATCCAATTTGGTGCAGTAAATTTATCCATGTAATTCATCTAAAAATTCATCAATGAAAAGGATGGAAAATTTATCTTCAATCGTGAGCTTGTTGAGCTCCCTATAATCCAGAAACATACGCCATGATCCATCCTTCTTGTGTCCCAATATTATTGGAGAAAAGAAAGAGCTTTGAATAGGTTTAATTATACCATCCTCTAGCATTTATGTAATGATACATTCAATTTCATTCTTTTGCACATAGGTATATCTGTAGGTTGTGGAAGGATAGGAGCAACAAATATTGCATATTTATAGTTGTGAGTGGTATACTTCCTTGTTGCCATAATTTTTATTTCAAATTTTCTTGCCACCTCGAATGCCTTCTCCAATGAATCATGTTCCCAAAGGTGAACCTCATGTTGGATGTTATCCTTCAAATTCACTACGAAGAAATCAATACTATGCTCCTATGGAATATATTTTACCCTGATATTCAATTTTTGGACATCCTCAATGTGGTCCACCATTGAACCCTTTTGTTTTATATTTATCAATTAGATAACGAAGGTGTTGCTATTTGTATCCTCCTAATGTTCTATCATTTCCTCCATAAAATTGACCAAGTGATAAGTGGTTTAAGATAACTAAGTCATAAATACCATAGAAACTAATTGGTTTCTAAATACAAAGTTTCAATGTGTACCTTTTGTGAGTGTTGCACATCATCAAGATAAAAATATTGCTCCATATGTAGTATCCATGTTACCAGATCCTTGCCATCAAACTTGCTCAATCGATATTTTGGATTTGGTGGTTCTTAAACCCAACATAGGAGTCTCTAAAATAATAATTCATATTCCTTTTTTCCTCATCATGATTTTCATGGATTACCTTGTCACCACTAGGAATCCTTTCTTCTAGTAACTTTTTCAATCCTTCCTTCAACCTCTCTATCTTGACATTCATCATTTCTTCCATGTCTAATTTTAAACCATCATTCATAACTCTCATGTCCATTTTTATGAAATCTATATTAACATTCATCATGGCTTCCAATTCATTTTTGTTACCTTTTGCGAGTGTGAAATTTGTTGCACTTTGTCTCATAATTTTGATTTATCATGATGCATTTCTTCCTCTTCTGCATGTGTCATATAAGAGATTTTTCTTTTCTCACTAGGTGTGTCCATTTTTTTGTTTCGAGGAATTTTGGAATCGAACAATGATATGTGTGCTTCACTATGCCCTTTGAATCACTTCAAACTGAATTTTCAAACAAAAGTTATAAAAAATATAGAAAATACACAATTTTCTTGATTTTTAGGATCTTGATATTGAAACTATCATATATCTATAATTTTGGATCCCCAAGATCTAAATTTTCATCCTATAGCATAAATTTGAGTCTTCTTTCCAACCCCACAATTCAGGTCGATATGGGATTCTTTAAGAAATATTTATGCTCAATCTCCCACTCTGACCTAATTATAGACTCGTTCAGTAGAGAAAAATTGTATGAAGTGCCACCTGTCAGTGTTTTGATATTCAGCCCTAAACATTATACCCAAAACACTACAGTCCATCTACTTTTAGTTAATTTTTACATAATTCAATTTTGATGCTCGAAGATAAAGTTATGACAATTTTCCTTAGATCTCCTGTTTGATATGGAATTTTGGAGCCAACAAAAATCCTAACTTCCTTGGATCATATCTCCGAAAATATAGAAAAGAAAGATCCAAAATTTCTATAAAAGGTTCAAAAATATTTTGGCTCCATGTGGTTGCAATTTCAGCTTCTGAAACTTTGTTGAAAAAAAATTATAGCGAAAATGGAAATATTATTTGTTTGGAGCAAACACCTAGATTCTAATGCTCTGATACCAAATGTTATCTACCCAACTCAAAGAACAGAATAAAAGATAGATCAATGACTTAGAAATTTTCCTCTTCAAGGGGGAAACCTCCTTTACATTACATAAATGAAAAATTCTTGGATGATACAAATGATAAGACCTCCTTGGTACATATAGGAGTCTAAGGGGTCACAATATAATGAGAGCCTACATAAAAATAATAATGTAAGGGAACAAAAATAACAATAGGGGGCTACACTAACAATAACAATAAGGGGAATACACTAATATTATAGGGACCTAACAGAGATAGATTTTTTAGTCAAGGCCTTGCTATGTGACAATGTTGGTTGATATGATGCTAAATAGATGTGTTACCAATTCAAGTATTCTTGTGAGATCTCTTCAGATTGAGAATGCCCATGCACCATATATGAATACCTCCCTAGTTAAGAGGGAGTGTTGAAAAATGTGTAACTAGGTTTAGTATTCATAAATATGAAATGTAATTTTGATTATTTTATATTGTAAAATGAATGAAAAATTATTATTTGTATTTTGGAGCATGGATTTCATGTTGAAGATATTTTATGTTAAGGTTAAGCACCCGTTGAGTGATTATAGGGTTTGTCCTAGGTCAAGAAGTCAAAAGAGTCATTGTCATATGCTGAATACCCCATCAGGCTCATTGTACCTTGTAAAAAGAATTTTTTTTTGTATTTAAAAGTGTAAAAATACACTCCAAGACCAAGTCGTCCTGCCAGCTAAGAATTAAGCCTAATTTGAGGAACTTTGTCCACCTTGGGAGCCTATATATATGAGAGAAATTGATCTCCTAGAGACACAATTCATTCTCTCATCAAGCAAGTGAAGAAGAAGAATAAAGATGCTAGTGAAAGAAGAAGAAGGATGAAGATCAAACATTTTGGATATACTCTTTCTCTCTCTCTCTTCACATGTAAGAAGGAAGGAAGCTAGGGTTTCTACTGTTGGGTGAGGTTTTTACTACTACAATATCAAACTTGGAGAAAGTGTAGAAATAAGGTCGAAGAAAAGCTCATGAGGTCATCCTCAAGCCCTAGAAGAAGGATAAAGTCAAGCGAATGTATGGAGAAGTCTTGGGAGCCCTAAATAAGCTCACATGTGGAATGAGATGCTGCTAGAAGTGCCGAAAATTTTAGACGTGCAACAGAGGCCAAAATTCTGCAGTTGGGAGTTGAAGTTGTGTTGCAGGAAGAGATTTGAATGGGTTTGACTTGGAAAAAGGATAAAAATCATCAAGGATGTTGGACATGGTCACAGAAGGCTATTGGTCTTGGTCTATAAGTTTTGGAATTCATCAATTGAAGAATCTATAAGAAGAGAAGAGATTTGTGGGTTTTTCTCTCAATTGGAGAGGTTTTGGCCCTATCTTGTAGCTTATATGATGTGTTATTGTGTATTGTTGATATTATTATTTTTATATCTATTTGATGTTAAGCACTAGATAATAATAAGAGAAGAAGCTAATAAGTAAGGAACAGTAAAAAGACATCATGAGCAGTTGTCAAGTATAAGAGAAATCATTCTAACCATTTCCCTATAGATTTCTCAACAACTCTATCTCCACCTTTCTCTCTCTATATATTTCTTCTTCTCTCTCTCTCCCCCCATCCAATTCCATATCTCTATCTGTAGCTCTCTCCTTCTCTCACACTAGTCCTCTCTCTCTTATTTCCTTTCTCTCCATTTCTCACCCCCCCATATGTCTCTCTCTCCTCCACTCCATCTCTCTCTCTCTCTCTCTCTCCCACCTTATCTCCCCCTCCCTTTCTCCTTTTATTACCTCTCTATTCTCTCCCTCACTCTCTCACCATCTCTCCCTTGGTACACCCTCTCTCTCTATCCACTTTTATCTCTCTATGTCTTTGTTCTCCCATCCCTCTCTATCCCCATCCAACTACATCTCTCTCGCCATCCCTCTATCCCCTCATCCCTCTCTTGATTCATCTATCTCGCTCTACCCCCCCCACCACTCTTTGTATCTCTAATCTCCACCCTCTAGCTCTGTCACTATCACCATCTCTCTCTCCTTCTTTCTCCCCTCCCCCTCCCTCTCCACCTCCACCTCCATATCTGTGTCTCCATATCTCTCTATTCCTCTTCTTTCCCTCTCTCTCTCCTCTCCTTAAATCTTTCTTCCCTACCCTCTTCTATCCCTCACTCTCTCTCTATCTCCTCCCTGGCCACTCCCCATCTCTCTCCACCTTTATCTCTCTATGTTTTTGCTCTTCCCTCCCTTTGTCTCCCCCTCCAACTCTATCTCTCTCTCCACCCTCAATATATGTCACTCCCCCCCCCCCCCCCAACCCTCTCCCCCTCCATCCATATGATTGAGAATTGTCACTTAGTGTAACCAATAATGTATGGAAAGGTATAATATAATAATAATTATAATTGATATTATTATTATTATATATCGGAATAATATAATCAATATTATTTATCATTATACAAATAATATTATATAAACACGTAATCTATTGGTAGCTTATACCTTACATGCTATACTATGCATTTTACATTTTACTTTATGTTACATGTTAATTTTTACATTTATTTATGTTTTAATTTGAATATTAAATATAGATATTATAGATTTATAATTTCAATTGAGCCGATATAGAAATTCTAATTCTTACAAACATTTACACCACTACAACATCTCCCCGATATTAGACTATAGATCACCTCTTGACACAAAAAAATGATATATATATATATATATATATATATATATATATATATATATATTCTATGGGTGAGTGCATGAAGATGGGTTACACTTTTGGGCCAAATGTGGGGATAAAATTTCAAAATTTTACTCTTTTACAAAATTGAAGCCCTCAAAATACATATAAGAATTGTGAATTTTGATTCAGAGTAAAAATATAATTTGTGGGGATTATGTTGTTGTCCTAATGATATTTTTTTGTAAAAAAAATTAGTGTCATATAATATGTTAATTTTCCATTAGACGAAATGCTTATCGTTTCAAATCTCACACATCTTAAGGGGTATGTGTGTACACAAACACACACACACATATCAATGTTAACTATGCATATATGTATATATTATATGGGTTAACACATGAATATGGGTTACACTTTTGGGCCAAATGTGGCGATGAACTTTCAAAATTTTACTCCTTTATCGAATTGAAGCCCTCAAAATTCATATAAGAATTGTGAATTTTGATTCAAAGTAAAAAGAGAGTTTGTGGAGAATTATGTTGTTGTTGTAATGAATTTTTTTGCCAAAAAAAATAGTGTTGTATAATATGCTAATTTTCCATTAAATGAAATGCTTATCCTTGCAAATTTTCACACATCTTAAGGGGTATGCGTTGTGCTCATGTAGCATAACTTAGTCTAAAAAGTGTTATTATATATATATATATATATATATATATATCTGTGTGTGTGTGTGTGTGTGTGTGTGTGTGTGTGTGTGTGTGTATATGTATATGAGCATGGTATACATGGAGAACTAATTGTCCATATTAAAAATATATTTTTTTATGAAAAAATATAATTTTTATTAATTTTCAATGTTGGAGAAGTAATGTTTCAATTCCATTTTGCACACACATGTGTTCACATAAGGTTTTTTTCAAATATTTAAATCAATTGAAAAAATAAGAGTAGTAATTTGAAGAGGACTCGTAAAATGAGATAGTGGTATTTTTTGAAAATTTTTCATTGTGTATATTTTATGTTGTTGATTTTTTATTCATCTTGTTTAAAATAGTCCAAAACAAATTCAAACATTATATTTAAAATAAATTGGATGAAAAATAGCATATCAATTAAAAAATGTCAAACTCTTATGCCATTGGATAGAGGATTCATGCATGAATCCAGCATGATAAAAACTTCCACCTAAGGAAAAAAAAATTCATGTTTCTGCTAGGGTACAAAATGGTGTTGCAGGAAATTTTGTAGAAGAGGTGCTGAAATTGTGGTTCTTAGGACTTCAGAAGGTCGATCAAGTGCTTAGAACACTTAGTCAAGAACTAAAATTTTAAATTCAAATATCTATATCGAGGGTTTTGTAATCCCTCGATCGAGCCATTTATTTGGTTAAATATGGGATTGATCAAGCTATAGAAATTTAAAAGAATTGAAACTACCTAAGAAATTTAATCTAAAATCAACAGACACAATTCTACTATATTAATCTGCAAAATGAAATTCACAATTTAGAACAACATGCATACACATGCAATAAGAAAAAAAACAAGTGCATAATAATTTTTAGGGGAACCCAACTGGGAAAAACCCCTCAAGCCTCTTTGCATTAATCAGTTGGATATAGGCCTGTTCTGATTTGTTAATTCACTATTCATTTAATTTACTAATTTTCAACATAAGATCCTGACTATTACATTTATGGGACATCGAGGTCCCATGGAGGAGCAACAATGGGGTCAAATACAATTTCTTGAGGTGGAAACTTTGAATCTATTGTTTGAGGCAAGTCAATACTGCCTCCCTACCATTTTAGGCACTATGAAAAAGCTAAAAGTGGTTATTATATACAATTATAGTTCAAAGTGTACAATACTTTAGGGGCTTCCAAGATTTTCCTTATTTACTCAAATTAAGTTTGTCCAACTTGAGAAGTTGAATGTGTCCACCTTCTATAATTACTGTAGATCATGAAAGAGCTTGAATTTTTTTTTTTTTTTTTTTTTTTTTCTGTATGCCTATGTGAGGGTTTGCGAAATGCCCCTCCTTACGAATAATTTAGATCATGGGTGAGCATGGAACAAGTCCTAGAGTTTCCAGAATTTATTGAAATTACTTTCAATCATTGTAGTGATTTGAGACAATTGCCAAAAGAAATATCAAATTTGACTTCCCTCGAGAGATTGTCTGTCACCAATTTCCATCTTATCCAAAACTTGCCTGATGGCCTAGGGAAGTTAAGAAAGCTCAAGGCACTGAAATTGTCTTCATGCTTAAGCTTGTCAATCCTTCCACCTTCCATTTGCGAACTTCATGATGTATAATTTGTTGATACTTCAATGTGCATGTCTTTGAAGGACCTTCCGAAGGAGTTTGATCAGTTTTCAAGCTTAAATATGCTAGATATGAGGGGGTTGTCTCGGCTGAAGAAGCTGCCTAAGGCATTTTCCAAACTAAGATCTCTAGGACGTGTAACTTGTGATGAGAACACACAACAACAGTGGCATTGTATCAAAGAATCTTACATGCTTCTTCTCACAATAGTTGTCATGGAATTAGGGAATTTTTTATGTCTAAAATGGACCTCCTAAGGAAATTATAAAATAATGGAAATAATAAAATAAGATTTGATTACATCATCAAATTTTAGAGGGACAAAAGAAAAAACTACTTTTTCAACTCGTATTTTGAACTTATCTCCCTAAGTTTTTACTCAAATTTCAAGCAGGAGTACTCGTTGGATGCAAAATTTAATTTCCCATCCAAGGAGTACCCATGTTGCATACTTTTGATGGACCTTGCTACATCAAAAAATGACAAATACATGAAAAGGCGTGATTGCAATCACGGTTTTCATGTATTTCTCATTTTTCATGTAGCAGGGTCCATCACAAGTATGCAACATGGGTACTCCTTGGATGAGGAATTAAATTTTGCATCCAACGAGTATTCCTGTTCGAAATTTGAGTAAACCCTTAGAGAGATAAGTTGAAAATACGAGTTGAAAAAGTAGTTTTTTTATTTTGTTATTTTTTAATCTTTTTACTTTTTTATTCCAAAAATGGTGAATGAGCCCCCATGGTTGACATCATCATCTTGAATACTATTGGTTCCCATAAAGTTTATTTTGGTTGTACATTTTTCTTAGGAGGCCCATTTTAGACCTCAAAATTCCCCTAATGATGGATGCGTTAATTTGGAATGGCCTGAAAGATGAAAAACTACATGATGCATCATCTTTCCCCCCTTAGTAAACACTCATATCTCAATGATTTGTGTACAATATAAAGAGCAGGGAGGCATGATATACAATTATAAATTTTCTTAGCATAGTGTTATTGTAGATTTATTTTGTTTAGATGACGATATTAGTTAAAGGTTACAACGTAGGAAGAAGAAAAATGATAGGTTTAGATGAAGATCCTAGGTATAGGTTGCAACTAGGGGAGAAGGGGATGCAACAACATTTGGTGGTCATGTAATCGTCCTATATCGTCCTTGAATTTGGTATTGTATTTTATTACATAGTTTACATTTGTTGGTGGCATATGATATTGAGTGAAATGATATTTTCCTACCAAGTTTACAAGTTTACATTTGTTGTAGTAATCTAATCTCAAGGGAAATTGTTTCCCTTTGGATCTCACATCATTGTTTTATCTCATCCTTGAATGTGGTATGGTATTTTATTACACAGTTTACATTTGTTGTTGTAGTATGATATTTAGTCAAATGTTGTTTCCTTACATAGTTTCTTGAGGAAAATTCTTTTGTTTATCTTCAATGGTAATAATGTTTGTTTTTTTATATTTTATATAAAAATATATTTATTATTGATTTTATAATAATTGATTTATTTTTATGTTTGTATTAGTTATTTTTTGATTATATATATATATATATATATTTGAGATTTTGCAAATGTTAATTTAATCATCAATAATGATTAAGTATATGGTATGTATTTAACTTCACAAAATATTCTAGAATGTTTTTAATATAGTCATAAATCGAACATTGAGATTTATCTTGAAAGGAATTATACATTTTCTCCCCTTTTAATTAAATTTTTTAATTAAAAAAAAATATCGCATATACATGTGTCATATGAAATGAATTGTGGTATTTTGGGCATGTAATATTGATAAGTCATGGTATTGCAAAATGTCTATCTATAAGTTAAGAATATCGATTGAAAAGTGGAGGCAAATTTGCATAGTTAAGAATCTGGTTACATGTTTTTTTAATCGTTTTATACATGTCTAAGCTACACCTATATAAATTTACCAACTATTTAATTTAAATGGTTGTGTTTAACCTCAAATTGACATGTATCCCTTTTAAAATAAAAATAAGATATACTACTAATGAAGAAAAATAATGCTACAATAAAAACATAAATGAATATACATTTGGTTAGTTTTAATTAAAAACATCATAACGTATCAATAATCTCACTTTCCGCTCAATTCATTGTCAATAGTGCAACCTAGCATGAAGGAGGTGTAGTAAAAATATTTCAATTCACTCTTAAAGTCATAAATACAGTATTTTGATGTCTGTGTTAAATAACACAATTATAAATGAAGTAATTAAAAGTGTGAAGTTGGGTTACACTTTTTACCCTTTTTTGAGAAAAAAACATCATTTTTTTTTTTGTTCTTCAACTTTCTGCAAGCCAGAACAATTTTTCTATTTAGAATTTCATTTTATGATAAAAACAAAACTTGTGAGAAATTTTATTAGCTTTCTATTACTTATTTTTTGGATTTTTTTAATTCACATTTGATATGTCAACTTAACATTTCTTTGAGTGTGTGTTCTTTAACAATCAACGGATTCGTAAAAAGTCATGTTCAAACACGTTGGTGTATTCTTTGAAAGCTTTGTGTTTTTGAGAAAAAAAAATGTATTACAACAATCTAGACAAAGTCTACTTTGGTATCATTATATTTACAAAACCAACTGATGCATATCATAATTACTAGATTTTTTTGAACTTATAAAATATGAAAAAACTGCATATTTTGAATATGTTTCGGCTTGCGCGAAGTTTCTCAACATATTAGTTATAAACTAAAAATCTAAAAACTACCCATTACAGATGACGGACCAATGTAATGCACCATAATTTTTTCAATTTTTTACAGTGTATTTTGGAAGATACAAAATTTTGATTTCACTGAATCATAATGAACTTTAGAAATTGCTTGCACCCATTTTATTACATAATTAATTAAAATTAGTAAATATTTATGGAATTCCATAGAAGTTATATTTCTTGAAAGTAGATTGAATTCTGCAAATGCTTGTATTGGTTCCAACAGTTAATTCATAAAATTTGATGGAGTTTAATCATTCCAAAGTTGAAGAAATGTGTTCAGAGCCAAGCTGCTGTGTAGTTGCAGACTTGTTAGTACAGTCGAAATTTTAAAATAGTTTGACCAAATTGTTTTTTTCGCTTTGGCCCGTTAATTATAACAACAAAAAAGTTCGGCCGAACTTTTTACAGAAGTTTGGCCGAACTTTTGCTCACAAATTACGTCGGCCAAAAAATTCAATGAAGCCCCTCTAAAAAAAAAAGTTCACACCTATATAAATAGCCAAAAATGGAATCATTATTTTTTCATATTTTCACACATTTCTTCATTTGGGCTAATTTTGCAAAGGACTTTTTCTGGCTTTAATTTTCAAAGGACTCTTTTTGGGCTTAATATTCAAAGGAAATTTTTTGGAGGTATTTTTTTTAAGTGACATTTTTTTAGAGGTTTTTTCGGCTTAATTTTCAAAGCACATTTTTTGGAGGTATTTTTTAAAGTGACATTTTTTTAGAGTAAGTGTTTTGGTTTGAAGTAAATCTTTTATAATGATTTTTTAAAGTGATCTTTTGTCTAATTTTTTAAATGGAATTTTTTTGCAGGACTTGGAAGGAAATATTCTGAGCTTCATTTCATTTTAAAAGAATTTTTTTTTGGCGGAATTTTTAAAGTAGTGTTTTGGGTTGAAGTATGTCTTATGTGCTAAAAATTTAATATGAGTTATTTTAAAAATAAATCTTTTGTGATGCTTTTTCTAATTGAGTTTTTTTCTAAATTTTGACGTAATGAGTTTTTTTTTACAAGATTTTGAAGGAAATTTTTTGAGCTTCATACTAAATTATCATGGGAAATCAAAGGAATTGCAAGATAAAATATGATCGAACAAGAGACCCTAAGGAACGTAGATAATAATGTTGGGAAAAATACTGAGGGGAGGGGGTGAATTAGTATTTATAACTCACTGTAAACTTTTAATTTTTCTTTACTGATTTATATACACGAATTTAATGAACCCAACTAGTGTATACACATGGCTATCTTTAAATAAGCTTGCGTATGTTTAGAGATCTTATTATGTAGATAATTATTTACTTAAATCAGTGTATCATTCATTCATTAGATATTTAGTAAGAATTAAGCATGTGCAGTAAGAACATAATAAATCATCACACATAAGCAACACGTAAGAAGGTAAGGTAAGAACATAATAAATCATCATTCAAAGGTAAGCTTCCCTTCACGTATTTTGTTTGTAGTAGAGTTGATCATTATGCTGCTAAATGTCCTTGTAAAGAAAATCATGATAAAGGGAAATAGTTTGAAAAATGAAGGAGTTATTATACAAATGAAGATAATAATGGATTTTCAAATGAGGAAGAAGAATATTCTAATCAAGATCTGCAAGTGCTCATGGCATGTACCATGGATGATGATAATTTCCCAAAAGAAAGGGATCTGGTTATTGAAGAATTCCATAGATCAAGAAAGAAAGGATACTTTTATGGATGTTTTTTCTATTGTAACTCATTTGGGCATAAGGCCATTGATTGCAGGTTAAGCATGATGAACATCTGAGAAATTGGAGAATTTCCATCACACAATAATAAATTTCAAGCAAAGCTGGAAAAAGAAAAAGCATGGGTCAAAAATGTAGGGAATATTGACCCTACTACAGTCATCTATTTCTAAAGCTTTCTTCTCATAATTACTACAAGAGTGATGTGAGATACATTATAGGAATCAATAATGTATCATCACAGGGGGATAAATATATGATGATTCCCATGGTTGGTTTGGTAATTCTGGTTTTGTTTATTTCTAATAGTGCATCTAATGTGACAACAGAAGAGAGGTACATAATTTATAAATCCAGGAGGAGATGGAGTTGTGAAATTTTCATTATTTCACTTTCTGCACGCGGGTTTCATGAACTAAATCTGCGTATACACGTGATTTCCAATGGGGATAGTTGCATATGTTTTTCTCTCATAAGAAAAATAATGAGGCAGACTCAAGAACAGTTTCTGATATGTTGTTGACAATAACAATTTTCTTGATCCGATGTTGATGGTTGTATCTGCTGATATGATATTAAGTCTTGATTATTTGATTGATGAAGATGCTTTAATGAATCAGTTGTTGTGGTGATCAGGAGCATAGTTTTAGGGGCAGCATTAGCCTTGATGAGGGTAATGAATTGTTGGCATTATGTTGGTTGTTGAATTATTATCTCTCTCTTGAGATATTTTGGTCTTGGCTATAAAAATTCATATCTGTAATTTGATGAAATGGTCATGTTCAAACCTACGATGTAAATTTTTTATATTTAATCATGTAAGGACTTTTTCAAATTTGTAAACCCACTTGGTTGGGTAGTTGATTCAAAATTTGTAAACCCACTTGGTTGGGAATTTGAGTCAAATATGTAATTCCACTTGGTTAGATAATTGATGTAAGTATGAGTACTTTGTGATAGGAAATGTCATACTCGGTTGAGTTATAAAGCCATGTACTTCATTCAAAAATTTGTCTGAAGATTCAGCATGAACTCATGGGGAGCATGGTAAAGTCAGTGCACATCAGATCTACAAAGCTCTTCTTTCTACAAGGGAAGAGAAACCTTGTTTTGGTATTGATTCGCCCTTTTCCCTTGATTTCAAAGGGGGCGAGTATCTTGGTGTTTGAATAATGGTAATGATTAATGTATCTATCTATTGCAGTGATCAAACACCATCATGGTTGCCATCAAGTCCAAAGGGGTAGATTGTTGGCAATATGATGCAATATATTGTCCTTGATGGAAACCTACTTTATTAAGTTGTCCTTGATGGAAACCTACTTGATGAGTTTCCTTTTGATAAAAAACCTATTTTTTAAAGATGTAAAAATGAATTATCTACAGGTCAGTTCAGAAGTGACAGAGAAAGGCAATCCAATTAGGATTAGAGAAATGATAAATATAATATGTCATAGTGTATATGCAAGTTTGATGAAGGCAACCCACGTACATGCGCGGGCTGGTATACAAGAAACTCGTATATACATCCAGAATTAGTATATTCGCAGTTATTATGAAGAGAAGTTGCGTATACATGTGAGTATGAAGAATCCAAGTCGCGTATACCTTTTGCACTCTAAAATTATGATACCAGGGGGAAATTACCATGGTATTAGCCCACAGTATTGAGCATTTTGTGGTCTATTTGATTCTGTCCAAGAATACCATTGGCAGTTGTGTGGTTTTGGCTCATGGTATTGGTAAAGGCTAAATCTATATAAGGATAAGAAGATCATAGTGCAAGAGGTGTGCATGTGTTTGGGTATTGAATGAATACTTCACTCTAAAGTATATCTACATGCAATGGGCCATAGTTTATTAATAGATTTGAAATAATAATGCACCTATGAATACAATGATGGATCAGGATCTCTAGACCTAAAATGACTATGTATTTTCTAGATCTTTTTATGGAATGTTTAGATCTGTGATCTGGCGAATGTTTGCATAAGTGAAGGGTAATATCTGAGTTGTTTATTTGTTCTGAAGAGTTGTGCCGTCTTGTAATGTTTTCAAATATATACGCAAGTTAGTCTGTGTAGAAGCACATATATATGCAGGTTCAGATAAAAAAAAGTGCATATGGGATCTAGGGTTTGCTAAAGTGTGTTGAACGAAATTTCTGATCTGTTTTGATGTATTACTATTGTCTGTCAATGATGTCTTCTTACAGATCTGGGTTGGTTGCATACTGATTATGTTTCTAGTTGATTATGATTAAATATCATTGGTTGGTTGGTTGATTGATGATTAAGAGAATGATTTGATATGTTTATGATTTTTAGTTTGATGTATGTTATTTGAGATTAAATGTGTTGAGTGGGTCCAGTCTGAAAATATGATGAAAAGATGCCTATAAGTTGTGTTGTATTGAAGTTGTTGGATACAGTCTAAAAATTGATGAAATGTTGTCTGCGGTGGTGCTGAGGGTTGAAGCCTTTAGTGATGGGGTCGTAGCTCCATTCCAATGGTTGCTGGTAAATGAGATCAGGGGGTAGTAGCTCCCTTCCAAGAGTGGCTGGTAAATGAGAAGCAGGGATTTGTAGCCTCCTTCCAATAGCGGCTGGTAAATGAGATCACGGGGTTGGATCTCCCTTCCATTAGAAGCTGGAGAATGAGAGAAGGTTACAACCTTTTGCAGGTGGGTGCCTGCGTGCTGGTATGAGTCCGTTCCAGTACAAGATTGTAATCAGTTTTCTTTATAATAAATATTAAAGACAAAGACGACAACAGCAGTGGCTTTCTCCTGACTTGGGTTTCCACCTTATATCCCGATGTTCATCATGCTTAACCTGCAATCAATGGCCTTATGCCCAAATGAGTTACAATAGAAAAAACATCCATAAAAGTATCCTTTCTTTCTTGATCTATGGAATTCTTCAATAACCAGATCCCTTTCTTTTGGGAAATTATCATCATCCATGGTACATGCCATGAGCACTTGCAGATCTTGATTAGAATATTCTTCTTCCTCATTTGAAAATCCATTATTATCTTCATTTGTATAATAACTCCTTCATTTTTCAAACTATTTCCCTTTATCATGATTTTCTTTACAAGGACATTTAGCAGCATAATGATCAACTCTACTACAAACAAAATACGTGAAGGGAAGCTTACCTTTGAATCTTGCAGTCCTGGTTGAAGTCTTCTCACAAAATTTGCTTCTTCTTCTTCTTCTAATATATAACGTGTTTCCTTTAGAACTTCCTTTTCTTTTCCTTTAGCACATGCCTTAAAAGCATCTTCTCTGACTTGTGAGGGACCTCCTCTTCTCATTTCAAAAGCAGTCAGGATACCATGCAATTGAATAACAGTAAGAGTTTGTAGATCCTACTTTTATTCAATAGCTGACACTTTTGAATCAAAATTTAGAGTTAGGGATCTCAATATTTTCTCTACTAACGTTGAGTATTTTATATCCTCACCCATATTCCTCATAGAATTCACAATCTCATCTAGTCTTAGGAACAAACTTGCAACACTTTCATCATCGTGGATTCTAATATTTTCATATAGAATTCTAAGAGTTTGAAGTTTGGCAATTTTTACCTTTGCATCACCTTCATAGCTCTAAATGATCTTGTCCCATATTTCCTTTGATGAATTGAGTTGTATAACTTTGAGAAATTCTGTTTCTGACAGGCTTCCTAATAAAGAATTGACAACTTTGGCATTGATTTCATATCTCTTCCTTTCTGCTGCATCTGTAGCCTTTACCAATACCATGAGCCAAAACACACAACTGCCGATGGTATTATTAGATGGAATCAAATAAATGACACAATGCTCAATATTGTGGGCTAATACCATGGTAATGCCCCCTGGTATCATATTTTTAGAGCACAAAAGGTATACGTGACTTGGATTCTTCATACTCGCATGTATGCACGAATTCTCTTCATAATAACTGCGAATATACTAATTCTGGATGTATATGCGGGTTGCCTGTATACCAACCTGCGTATGTATGAGCGTTGCCTTCATCAAAACTATGTATACATTGTGACATATTATATTTATAATTTCTCTGATCCTAACTGGATTGTCTTTCTCTGTCACTTTTGAACTAACCTATAGATACATCATTTTTACATCTTTAACAAATAGGTTGCTTATCAAAAGGCAACTCATCAAGTAGGCTTCCATCAAGGACAACTTCATCAAGTAGGCTTCCATCAAGGAAAACATATTGCATCATATTGCCAACAAATAGGGGAGAGAATATCACAAAAAAAAGAGAGAAGAATGCTCAAATATTGAAAGGGAAAATCAACCTCAACTAGAAGTTGAAACAAGTATGTAAACGGAAATATTATAAATTTGATATTTAAAAATTTACTAATGTATTGTGAAACTTAATTTTTATTTGATGAACTAATTTGAAAAATATTTTGCAATGTAAACAGAGAGAGATATTCCTCAAAACATTGATGATGAGATAGAAAATTTTGAAAGAGAAAGTGAAGGAGATATTGAACTAATGATTGAAGATGTTGAAAATTTTGAAAGAAATTCAAGTGAATAAATTGAATCACCAGGTATGTATATATATGTTGAATGTGTATTATTGAAATTATACATATTTTTTAATTTAATTATTTATTGAATATGTAAAATCATTATGTACATTTAATTCTAATATGTACAGATGAAATCAATATCGATGATGAGATGTTAGAAAATGTTGACACTCACACATATGGAGATGAAAAAGTTGACCATGTTATACAATATCGTGTTAAGTGCAATATTGATTCATTCTTCAAAGATGAAACTATGGCAGTTCAAGCCCAAATGTTGAAAAGTCTCTTAACATCAAAGAAATTAAAAGAAGCTATGACTTCATTGGGTATTCGAAAATCAACAAAAGATAAAAAAAATAAAGGAAAATGTGATTCAAAATATAAATAGTGCTCTAATGTCCATTGGAAGATATAGAAAGAAAAGTGCTTTAGATGCACGTAGAGAAATAAAAATGGCAGTGGTTTCATCAAGTACTAAAGAGAATCTCTTGGTAAAATCTATGGCACAAGCATTAGGATCCTCACGAAAAACTTTGCACAAACATCAGAAATTTCAATTGCAAATAGATGTAAATGATGAACTCACTTGTTGGACAGTTATTTGTAGGCAACCATACAAAGATATACTTGGATAAGATGTTTAAAAAATAATATATGAATATTGGATGAAAAATTCACATGTTTGACCAAAAGCAAGGGATGTGATGTGAAGAAGAATATCATGAAATTAGTATGAAGAACATGAAAAAAATTTCTTGGACACCACTTAGATAGATTTTTTCAACAAGTTCATAGAAGACAATAATGAAATTGAAGTGCCAATCAGTGCTTTTTTCCACATAGGTTTTTTTGGCATATTGGGGCCCAAGATGTAGATAGATCGATTGGAGATGTGATGGCAGGCTACCCTGCCAAACCCACATTAACACTTTCCAATCTTATTGTGCATATAAAAATGCATTTCTATTTAATCACCCATCATGGTCCTCAATTTCAAAATTGTAATCTAGCAAACTTATAATTATATATAAGCTTCTATATCTCAAATATGAGATTTGAGATATTAGAATAAAATATGGTTATAAAACCCAGAAAATGCAGCCCAGATTCAATTCTTATGCGGAAGCTTTGTTAATTAAACAATGGTTATAAAACCATTGAAATACCCCACTTTATGATTTTTAAATCAACGATTCGGATTTCAAATAAACCCAAATGTTGCTTGGGGTTTCACCTGATGAAAATGAAAATCAATGTTTTCACTTACATAACCCAGTGCAAGCTTCAACTCTTATAATTACCAACTCACTTTGAAATTAGCCCTCGACTTTTATTAAAATTCAAAGTATTAAGAACTGGCCACAACATGTCAACACTTCATATGCGTTGAACCATATGGACATTTCAATTTAAAAGTTCGATTTCTGTTTAGAACTCAAAGCACTGCACATATAAAAACGACCTTCTCGGCCCACGTATTGACCATATAATTGAACCCTCACAAACAATGTAAAATCCCGAACTTAAAATAACACTCGGGCCCACAGGGCTTCTTACCTTTGCATTAACATCTCTGCAGCTTTGATTGCGAATGCGCTTGGATCTATCGCCATCATGATCGAACCATAGTCACATTATTTTCATCACAGAGCTTTAGCACACAAATATTTTGCGAAACCCGTGGTTTTTAAAAACCACCTCCACCTTATGTGTCAAATGCCAAATGCTATCGTGTTTTTTTTCCAGATTCTTCCTACCATTTAAAAATTATGCGAAAACCATCCATAAATGGTTTTCGATTTCTTCCTTCTATTGGCTTACTGTTATGGTTCTAATTCCACGTCCTTGACTCAATACGGAATTCTTGCAATTTAAACAAACCCTTCGATTCATGCTTCCTCTACACCTTTTGTATTTCCGCCTCCTTCGCTATGGAAATTCTGCATCTATCCTCACAATTTTAATGCTATTACTCTCAACACTTTCACATGGTTCGGTTCCCTTCCAACATGTTCTTGATAACCTATTCTTTGCTTGTCTTCTGTCTTGTCATAACTCAACGATTCTTGTATTGAAGCTTTGACACAAAATCGATATCGATTTATGTAAATCGATATCCCTTCTCCTCTGCGTGCAACTTGATGGCACGGTCAATATAACCAATTGAACTTGATCAAACAGAACAGAGTCCCATTCAGCTCAAACATGGAATCGAGAGTTATCTTGGTTACTTCTTCACATAGGTTTTAAATATATAAATTCGATCTTACCAATGTTCCTAAACAGATGTATCAGTGGAATTTCTAAAAGACAAGATCCTTCTCTTTCATAAATGCTAATGAAAGAGAAGGATCTTGTCTTTTAGAAATTCCTCTGATACATCTATTTAGGAACATTGGTAAGATCGAATTTATATATTTAAAACCTATGTGAAGAAGTAACCAAGATAACTCTCGATTCCGTGTTTCAGCTGAATGGGACTCTGTTCCGTTTGATCAAGTTCAATTGGTTATATTGACCGTGCCATCAAGTTGCATGCAGAGGAGAAGGGATATCGATTTACATAAATCGATATCAATTTTGTGTCAAAGCTTCAATACAAGAATCGTTGAGTTATGACAAGACAAAAGACAAGCAAAGAATAGCGTTATCAAGAACGTGTTGGAAGGGAACCGAACCATGTGAAAGTGTTGAGAGTAATAACATTAAAATTGTGAGGATAGATGAAAAATATATATTATGTGTTAATATGAATGCACAATTGAATGTATATCAGCATTTGTGAAAGAGAAGGATCTTGCCTTTTAGAAATTCCTCTGATACATCTGTTTAGGAATGTTGTGGAGGTAAATCCCCTCTGCGGACAGAGGCGATCCCTACTAGCCCAGATCGGGTCTAGCAACAATCATTCATGCTATAGTGCAAGTTCCTAATTGCAAATAAATCGACTAGCGATGAAGGCTTACCTGGAATCCAACGATGTTGCTTGTAGAAGAGGTAGTGCTCCCGTTCCTTAGCTCTGGCAGATCACGATCCCCACGATCTCCGTGATGGACACCTGCACATGTGAGAAACAAAACAAACACAAGTGTAAAATCCAGTAGATGCAACTATATGTCAGTCAAAATGGACATAACTTGTCATTATAATCAACAACAAGAGTGGAACCATAACCAATAGTCGTTCATTAATAATCAGTCAAAGGAAAATTACAACCATAGTTCTGACGTTGAATTCTCCTTCGGAGGGGGTTGCCAACAGAACACGTCTCAAAAAGCCTGTCAAGGATGGGACAAACCTCTCTCTTCAGCTCTTGACGATAGTCTCCTTGCTTGAAATTGGCCTTAAGGGAATTATGGAGGCTCTTGCAGCATAAGGCTCTTGGAAATTTGGGAACTTGAAGACTAGCTTGCAATGGAGATGGGCAAGCTTTTATAGATGGAGGAAGGGGAGTTGGGATCCCTATAGTTGTGGGATTGGCCCTATCATCAAGGAAGCTTCCATGAGAGGTGGAAAACCACTTCCTCTATATGGAAATCCGTAGCCAAACCTCCCAACTCAAGATAGATATCAGTTCCTGGATCAGTTAGGACGAAAATTCCGCCATTTATTTTTAAAAAACATTCCTTAAATTGGCTGGCGCTAGTGCAACTCTGGGACAGAGTGCCAACTGGCGTGGCCTCTTTGAAGTATTTTCCCCATTGGCGCGGGAACTGAACTGGCTGCTCGCGCCAATGCTAAAAGGGCCATTTTTAGGGTTTTTCACAAGGAGATGTCTTCAGGGCAATGATAGCTCATGTTTAGAGGGATGTTATGAAATTATTTTGAAGCCATGTTATTGCTCACAGGTCACAAAATGAGCCCTCCAATGTGCGGGAAGGGAATTGTAGGGACGGTGACAAATTACTGTGTAACAGATGCCCCCTAAAGCATGAGGCCCGAGAGAGAGAGAGGGGTGAAATGCTTTACGAGAACGTGTCCAACTGAAAACTCTGCCGTCGGAAAAACTGCGTGAAGAAATACAACTGATATCTCAGATACATGATATATATGTGGTATGGGTGCAGCCATCCATAACATAATATACAATAATCTATATCCAAGGCATGGGCGCAGCCATCCAGTGAGGATCGATAGATAGACTCAGGTATGGTCACAGACATCCAGTAAGTGAGTCATGTAACTAATCATAATAGTCCACAAAATCGCAGCCTGGATTACAACAGACACAATCCAGGGTCTTACGCTCAATCTCGACCCGAACAAAGTACAAGTTCAAGCATGCGAATAAATGAGCTGATGTCGAACATGCAAGAAAAACGTCTGATTACCAGCCAATGATGAAAGATGTTAACAGACGCGAGAGGTATCACCAATAATGACAATGGCCCTCAAGGTACTACAGGTACAATCTACGGCATGTGAATCAATGAGCTGGCGTTGAACACTCGTATAATCACTCGATCGGAGGTCAATGATGAAAACCTCGCATCGAATGCGAAGAACCTGCCATTGAGGCATGCAGGCTCCAAGGCACCAGAAGGGAGTCTCTAGATCAGCTTCCTGGATAATGAGCTAAAGTTGAGAGGAAGTGACCTTGATCGAAGGTGGGCCATAATGTTTCCCACATCATCGACACGAGACAGAGGAACATAATGTTTTGTGAATCACGATCATATGAGAATCAGAGAGTGGTTGATACTTGCAGAGGTCAACTTCTCTTGAACATATGAACGACACGACAGTGGACTTGGCAGTATTTTGACATCAAAAGATCAGAGGTCATAGTGACGAGGCAAAGAGCAGATGAGAGGTCAAAAGCGATTATCCAAACCCACGGAGGCAAGTGAAGAACGAGATGATATGTCCCCAACCCGACACGAATGCAGACAAGTGCCATGTTCAAGAGCGACATACTGCCGACACGATAATGATGCTGGTTCCATTTTTTCCCTGCCATTGCTGGCGAGCACCTCTTTATTTTTACACAAGCTTGAAGAGGATACCATATGCTTGTCATATAAGTCTGTCCTTCAGACGAATCCATCCTAGTACATTTAACGAGCCCTAGGAAGGAGAAACTCGAATACCGTCATTACGACTGAATCCAATGTCATCAGAGTTTAACGAGTTTGAAAAAGGAAGAAATCGACATCTTTTCATGTTTAGAGAGTTTGAAAAGACAGCGGAAAAGTAAACTCCAAAGGTCCCTTTTCGTAAATAGTTCCTCAGATCCGAAAATGTAGAAAAATATGTCTGAGAAAACCTCCTAGTCGCGATAGGCTAGGGTATTCCTTTTTCGTAAGTAATCCATCCCAACCCGAAAAAGGGGTAAACGTATCCTGGGTAGATGTCGTTTCGTGGCCACTTTAACAAGATCGAAATGACAAGGGCCTCGACAATATTTTCTTGTTTAGAGAGTCAGAAAAGAGCTAAAAGATGACTCCTCCTGAAGGATCGAGTGGTAATAAGGGTAGCAACTGGTTCCGGTAATGGTGGAGCTGCTCAAAACAAGATAAAGGTCAAGAGGTTGGCTAACAATACCACTCATTGCAGCGGTTCCTCAGGAACGGGTGAAACAACCAAGTGAAGGCATATGATCGGCCAAGCAGATGGTGACGATGGAGTGAGAAAACCAAGGCTCATCTGGCAAGGATAGGCTGATAAGATGGCAATCACAAGAGTTAAAATGGAAAGGTTTCATTTTTACACAAGCTTGAAATCAAGAAATTTTGCTTGAAGTTGGTTTCATTTTTACACAAGCTTGAAACAAAGATAAACTATGCTTGAAACCGGTTTCATTTTTACGCAAGCTTGAAACGGAAACAAACTATGCTTGAAAAGGTAAGCATGCCTCCAGCATGGTGACTCAATTCGAGGTACATGCCCCCCAAGCTTCAATCCATATGAAAGGCAGATGGAGTGAAGGTTCAATTTACGAGATCAAGAGAAAGACTCGACTGGGATTTTACGAGATGTAAACAAAGACTCGAATCGAACAAGAAAGTGTTTCATTGTTTTAACGAGGTTGACACATTAAAAGAACTATCCTTAGGACACCTTGTTTCATGGTTTAAGCAGCTTGGCACAAGACAAGGAACTCTACTCCAACAACCTTGTTTCATTTTTTAAGGAGCTTGACACAAGAAAAAAAAAACTGTGCTCCGACAACCTTGTTTCATTTTTTAAGGAGCTTGACACAAGACAAGGAAATCTGCTCCGACAACCTGGTTTCATTTTTTAAGGAGCTTGACACAGGAAAAGAACCATGCTCCGACAACCTGGTTTCATTTTTTAAGGAGCTTGACACAGGAAAAGAACCATGCTCCGACAACCTGGTTTCATTTTTTAAGGAGCTTGACACAGGAAAAGAACCATGCTCCGACAACCTGGTGTCATTTTTTAAGGATCTTGACACAGGAAAAGAACCATGCTATGACCGACTTCATCATAATGAACAAGAAGTCATCGCTTCCAAGAGTTCCACTCCCGATGGAAGGAAAATATCCTGGAAGTCAGGACCCAATGCCCCCAGCACACGATGCACGATGGCACTATCACTGAGTACAGGCACGGGGTAGGTAGCCACATAGTTGACCTACGGTGGGGCAGATACAACGGGTGGATAAAAACCAGGAAGGGATGATGGTGAGCCAGTTGCCACATCAGGACCAAAGAACGAAAGCTGATCAATGGTCACGATCTGTCCTTCATGTGGAAAACAAACCACATGAAAAAGGGAGGAGACGAGTGCTCCCATGGCATAGGTGTAATCGCGCCCCAAGAGTAGATTAAAATCCAAGGGGCCTGGAACAACCATCACATCTATATGGACGGTTTTACCTCCCAAAGTAACAGGTAATCTTGGAAGGATCCCTAATGGTTGACTCGTTCTTCTGTTAAAAGTCAACAGATTCTGCGTAACAGGCACAAGTGGTGGTGAGCCAAAATCTTGCCAAGTAGTTGAGGATAGAACACTAACAGATGCACCTTCGTCTATAATGGTGCTGGGTACAACTAGACCAAAATCCTGTACTGTGATCTCGAAAGGCACATAAGATGGAAGGCGGTATCCTGCAAATCGATTCCAATCGAAGGAAGCAACTAAACTACTCGGAGGGGCTACCATCGAACCAAGAAGGTCTTCCCCTGGTGTTACGAAAGAAGAAGGAGCATCCTCCACGACCTCCATCATGGAGTCGAGAAGGGTATCCTCCGGGACCTCCATCACGGGAGGTGGAGGAGCAACTTCTTGAGATACGAGGACAGGAGAATCTTTCTCCAAATCTGAGGAATCTGGAGAAACAAGAAGAACTTGAGGGGGATGAGATCCAATCTCAACGGAAAAGACCTGGTGCACCATAGACGGGGCCAGTTCAACCAATCCCACGACCAATGGTTGGTCGGGAATGGATTCCTGAATCAGAATTTCCGGGGGAGCAGGATCGACCAAGGATGACTCTTGACCAATCATAGGATCAACTGGTAGAGGACTCAAAGACAATTTCTTATAACCAGCTGGGAGGCATGGTGTAGAAACAACTGAGTTGTCTAAAACTCTCTTGGCTTCATCCATATACAGATAAAGGTGAACGACATGGTGCCCTTCACACAACTTATAGGGATTGGTGGGCTTACCCTGCTTCTTAGGAGTCTTACCAGCATCAGTTGAGGATGTGCCCCCAACTTGACTCTCGGAAGCCAAAGGCAACAACGGACGACTGCTGGACCATTCTTCAAGCACCTTGGGAATGCTAGGGCAGTCTCGAAGAAGATGGTCTCCCGTGCACAACATGCAAGGGAACTTGAATTTCCGAGGAGGGTTGGGAGGTTTATCAAGAGGAGACTTCTTAGGCGTAATAGCCGCAGAGCTAGCCTCTCCTTTATCTGACTTCTTCTTCTTTGTCTTCTTCTTCTTCTTCTTCTTAGCCACCTGGTTACTCAAATCCAGACTTTCACCAGGCGAAGTAGAAGAGGAGGACGTAGAAACAGGCGAAGAAGGGGAGAGGTCCACCTTAGAATCAACAAGATGTTGTTCAGGCGGAGGAACTGATTGAACAGTAGCCAAGACATTCGGGACCACAGAGGTTGAGAACAACCAAACAGGCAATCCAATAGTTAACCCAGGAAGGGACAATGTTGCCATATAAGGAGCACCAACATTTCCAAAAGGAGGAAAATGACCAGGATTCCCATCGGAGGGGATTCCTTGGTTGGTGAACTCTGGAAAAGTTGCCATCAACAACTCGAAATCGCACACGGGCCAAAACCCAAGGCACACAATCAAATGGCCAACAAGCAAATCCTAATAGGGCATGTGATCGCAGGTGATTTATTTTTTACCACATCGAAAAATAAGAAACTTCACCATTTCATGTTTTAAGAGTCGAGAAACAGTTGAAAAGGTGACTCTATCTCTTTCAGATTTGACACAAGCGTGAAAGGACAAACGCTTGGTGATCCTTTAAAATTTAGGGAGTCATATAGGATCAAAATGACTACTCAGGAATTCTAGGCAAAGGGTGTACCAAATAAACATGAACTGCAATATACACCTTGGTTTCAAAATGAAAGAGAAATCAACCAAGGACTTAATGTACGTGCAGGAAATCTCCCCGAATGTTGTGTCCGGTGTATCACAGGTATTGGGTGGCAGACTCGGCTTCCTATGGATAAAGGATAGAAACCTAGTGGGGTCTCCCTTTATATACGCGATGGTACGGGGAGCACAAGTCTGAACTAGTGCTGTCTAAAGCCAAGAGGCGAACGACAGCTACTAGGTTTAAAGACGCCGAAACACGTCTCTAGCCTAGACCTCTAAATGTGTTTTTTTAGATTTCAATGCTGCCTTAGTGTAAATTGAGTAAATTTTAAATTTTATCTTCAATTACGTTTCAGTTTTCAGGCCCTACCGCATGTCATCTGAAAATCTCCTATATGCAGCTATATGAGAAAAGAAATCTTTCAATTCGATGAATGCTATCTAGTTAAGGGAAGAGCTTCAAACAATGATGCAAAAAACAACAACATTGCAAATGAAATCTTTTCCAAACTAGATGACTTTCACTATCCAAAAGTAATCTCAAACATTCAACGATGCGAATAATGCAATGTAATCTATGCAAAATTCTCTTTTTCGAAAACTATGCAATTGTAATCTAAGCACAATTTCATTTTCTTTTCAAATGATAAGAATGCAGTCAATTCATTTTTCGATGAAATGAGAATCTACTTAATGCATGCTTTTAATAAAAGAGAATGCAATCAAAGCGATTTCTAGTTTTCAAGCATTAAACAATGTAATCCAAGTTCAACGATGGATCTCAAAAAATACTTTTCAATGCAATGTAATCTAATGTGTTTTAACGAAAAGCAAATTATGAGACGAAAACTAAAAGAACGCAAATCTTCTTAATGAAGGATGAAGGAAAAAGGGATGTAAAAAAACACTAAGAATGCAATCGTTGTTTCAAACACTTTGTAACGAAATCCCTCAAGAGGCGACAAGACATATGAGGTCAAACACAAAGAGGACTTCCAAAGCAAGAGATCAAAACAAGGCATTCATTCCATTTTATACCAAACAATCATGGAAAGAAGACATTTCAAACAATGAGCAATGTAATCTATGCTCATACAGTGAAAAGACCGGAAGGGAAAGTCAGACTGGTGAAGGATTTAGGGAAAAAATCTCAATTTTCACACACCCTGAAATTGGCTTGACTTGTACATTGAAAACTAGCGCCAACTGGCGTGACTTGCACATTGACAACTAGCGCCAATGGCCAATTGGCGCGGGTTGTTAACTGACAACAAGTGCCAACGCCTGAAAATGAAAAAACAAAGAATTTCTCCCAACCAAGACCAGACTTCACCACTTCAAGCAGAATCTCCAAGACTCAAATGAACCATGTGATCTAGGCTCAAAGCGAGACAGACACAGATCAAGCTCAGAAAGATCAAAACAGAGTAAACCCTAGTACCTTACAGGATTGGCGCGACTGTAAGGCTGAACCTAGCGCCAGAATAGAATTGGTGCGGGTAATACACTAGAAACATGCGCCAATGGGCGTGACTGTCAAGCTGAAAAGCGCGCCAGTCGAGTTTACCAGTCAAAAAAATAAAAATAAAAAGGAGCAATCCAAAAAGCAGACCAATGATGATCAAGCTATCCAAAAGCCAAATTCACAGAAAGAGCCAGCCCAAAGAGCTGATCAAGCAAGCAGAATCAAGAATCAACCGAAAATACAAGACAAATCTCCAAGTGTTCAGTTTAAAAACTAAACCGGAGATTGACTGAAGCAGCTTTGATCTACTTCGCAATTGTAGAGAAAAAGCGTTTCGAAGGCTATCTGGCCAACGTCAGGCTCCGTCTGTAGCTTATAAAATGAACGACAACAAGCTAACGATCCCCAACGGAGTCGCCAAATTGTTGTGGAGGTAAATCCCCTCTGCAGACAGAGGCGATCCCTACTAGCCCAGATCGGGTCTAGCAACAATTGTTCACGCTACAGTGCAGGTTCCTAATTGCAAATAAACCGACTAGCGATGAAGGCTTACCTGGAATCCAACGCTGTTGCTTGTAGAAGAGGTAGCGCTCCTGTTCCTTAGCTCTGGCAGATCACGATCCCCATGATCTCCGCGATGGACACCTGCACATGCGAGAAAAAAAAAACACAAGCGTAAAGTCTAGTAGATGCAACTATATGTCAGTCAGAAAGGACATAACTCGTCATTATAATCAACAACAAGAGTGGAACCATAACCAATAGTCGTTCATTAATAATCAATCAAAGGAAAATTACAACCATAGTTCTGACGCTGAATTCTCCTTCGGAGGGGGTCGCCTGCAGAACACATCTCGAAAAGCCTGTCAAGGATGGGAAAAACCTCTCTCTTCAGCTCTTGACGATAGTATCCTTGCTTGAAATTGGCCTTAAGGGAATTATGGAGGCTCTTGCAACATAAGGCTCTTGGAAATTTGGGAACTTGAAGACTAGCTTGCAATGGAGATGGGCAAGCTTTTATAGATGGAGGAAATGGAGTTGGGATCCCTATAATTGTGGGATTGGCCCTATCATCAAGGAAGCTTCCATGAGAGGTGGCAAACCACTTCCTCTACATCGAAATCCGTAGCCAAACCTCCCAACTCAAGATAGATATCAGTTCCTGGATCAGTTAGGACGAAACTTCCACCATTTATTTTTAAAAAACATTCCTTAAATTGGCTGGTGCGAGTGTGACTATGGGATAGAGCTCCAACTGGCGCGGGTACTAAACTGGCTATTCGCGCTAATGCTAAAAGGGCCATTTTTAGGGTTTTTCACAAGGAGATGTCTTCAGGGCAATGATAGCTCATGTTCAGAGGGATGTTATGAAAGTATTTTCAAGCCATGTTATTGCTCACAGGTCACAAAATGAGCCCTCCAATGTGCGGGACAGGAATTGCACGGATGGTGACAAATTACAGTGTAACACTTGTATTGAATCTTTGACACAAAATCGATATCGATTTATGTAAATCGATATCCCTTCTCCTCTGCGTGCAACTTGATGGCATGGTCAATATAACCAATTGAACTTGATCAAACAGAACAGAGTCCCATTAAGCTCAAACACGGAATCGAGAGTTATCTTGGTTACTTCTTCACATAGGTTTTAAATATATAAATTCGATCTTACCAATGTTCCTAAACAGATGTATCAGAGGAATTTCTAAAAGACAAGATCCTTCTCTTTCACAAATTCTAATATACATTCAATTGCGCATTCATATTAACACATAATATATATAATTCAGGAATCTCAAAAAGAATCGAACCCTCCTTCAAACATACAGTGATTTCAACATTTCGATTCAATTCAGAATGCATCCAACTTGTCATATATAAATTGAGACAGGAAATTAAATACTTTACTGGAATCGATCATTTCAGTGATCGATTCACCCAATTTGAAAGTCAAATTAAACCACACACAATCTCATACACGAATCAAATTGACCCTGAATTCCTCTGTATAAATAAACTCCATTAATTACAAAAACTTACTTCCTCTATGGCGTGATATTCAATTTGATGGCCCTTCTACCCTCACTACTATGTCTCTGATTCCTGTCTGCTACTTACTTCTCTCCTTAATGCCTTGAGGATTAAATTTTTAAAATGATAATGAATCGACTCAAATCCCCTAACAACTCAACAAAACTCTTAAAATTCCAGACTTCCTAAATCTCGACTAAATCCCTAGATTTGTGGAAATTGGTTCCAACTCATTCCTACTCTGCAGTATTTTCAAATCTCTCATCTCTCCATATGCCCAACTAATCATTCTAGAGCAGTTACAATTCTCTCCACATTCAATTAAAATTAATTAGAACCCACTAAATTCATTACAAAAAATTTAATTATCTTGAAAACTAAAAATCCTTAAGTCTAACAAAAATGCATGGAATATATTTTAGCCTAATGCCCCTGCATCAGACTCCCAAGGTTAAAATTAATCATGATCTCCTGATCATGTGCTCTTAAAAATTTTCCTCCTAGGTCCCATACTTTTCTTTGCTGCTGTCCATCAGCTGCATTATTCTTCAACTGCACACTTCCAAGTTTCCATACTTTGTTCTGCAACTTGCCTCCAGCTATGCTTTCAGATTCTGCTCTTGTTTTTCCTTTGCTAAAGTTTCTCTACTTCCTAGCTGCTGTCTGTTGCTTCGGAGACACCTTCATCATCAGCCTTTTGATGTTTTCAATTTCTATGTCCAGCCTTTCTTTTGTCTGGAAATTTCTTTGCCTTTTGTTGCTGCCAACACTGTTGTTGTTACTGTCTTCAAAAATTTTGCTACTGCCCCTGTGGCTACCTTCTCAATTGTTGCTGTAAATGTTTCCCTCATGGATGTTGCTTCAGCTGCACCATAGATGCTACTGATGCCAATATTTCCTCTTTTGCCAGAAATGTTGCTACCTTCCAAACTCTCTGAATATCTCTTAAGATATCTCCCTCTGCAACATTCTTTTGTTCATCACCGTATCTGCTCCTATTATTTTCACAGCTTCAAGAATTTTCACTCTAGTGTCTACAATTTCATTCTCTTCTCTAAATGTCTTCAACAAATAATTCAACCATCTATTCTCAAGAATTTCATCAATATGCTGCAAACTTGTTTTAGCATGTTCTTCTTCTTCTTCCTTGAAAATATTCAGTAATTGTTCTTCACCCTCTTGATTGATTATGGAAATCAAATCAAGTTCTTCAAGCACGATATCTTCATCCTTAATTAGAATAGAAATTTGATTCTCCATCACTATGGCAGTTCTAAAATTCTGTCCTACAGTCTTCTCTTGGTTATTCAGACAATCCAACTCTTCCTTGTCATCAAAAGTAATAACAAGTTCCTTCACCTGAGACACGATTGATTCACCTTCCTTCTTCTGCAACAATTCATCTGTATCCAAGAAAACTCCAAAAGATGGATTGTCTTTTGCAATACCTGTCAACATAGCCAAATTTTCAGTTTCAAAATCATAAGACTTAATGGTCTCACTTGATGATTCAGTCACCAATTCTTTCCTCAGCAATCCTAAGTCCCTTCCAAGACTCAGAAAGTCTTCACTGTCTTCATTCCTTCACATCTTCACATTCTGAAATCCGCAATTTTGAAATTGAGGTTCTCCTTCCTGCATTTAATCTTGGCTGTTCAGCATAATCTCCAGCAATCCAATTTCTTCATTCCATGGATTAAAGTCCTCCACAGAATTTTCCTCCTCTTTTATTTGATTGTCCAATGGTTTCAATTTTTCTTTAGCATCAACAAAATTCTGCATTCATAAAAAAATTGTTAAAACAAAAATCATAAGGCGTCAGTTCCTTTCTTTCCTCTACCAGCATTTCAGTATGTTATCCTGGAATTCCTTCCTTCTCTATCAGCACATCAGTATGCTGATTCACTTTTCCAAAAAATTTCTCTGAAGAATTCTCAAGACTGTCAACAATTATTTCATTCACACCTGTCTCCATGATGTTTTCCTATTCAATGTAGTGAACTCTGCCTTCTGCAATCTACCTTTCATACTTTGAATTCTCCAACAAATATTCTAGCAATGCAATTTCCTTGTGGCATTGTTGAAGTATTTCATCATCATTCGCTATCCGTGCATTCATACACAAACTTTCAGTTTGTAGACCAGGAGCTTCAACAACCTCAACTGGTGTTTCACATATCAGTTCTTCAACTTGATCCTCTCCTTCTTCATTCACAAGAATTTATTCCTGTGCTGCAACAATTTCCACCATAAATGCATCACTGCTCTCTTCAATCAAGAGACATTCTCCAACATTGAATTTTTCTTTGGAGCATTTATCTTCTGAAAGACACTTCTTCATACTTGTGACAGCTTCACAAGATTGCTCATCCTCCTCTGTAAAACCTATAATCACCTCACAATTATCAATTACAAAAATACAAGGTTCTACATCATCCAGCTAATCTGGACTTGTCCAATAACTCAGGAAATCATCAACAATTTCCTCTTCAGCAAGACAAACTTCTTGCTATCCTAGATCTCCCCTACACTGCATCTATGCACAGTTTAATATCAGCTTCAAAATTTGATCTTACTTCAGCATACATGCATTCAATTAAAAAAACTTGAACCTTCAAAAAGAGTTATTCCATCTCTGATACCACTTGATGGCGGGCTACCTTGCCAAACCCACATTAACACTCTCCAATCTTATTGTGCATATAAAAATGCTTTTCTATTTAATCACCCGTCATGGTCCTCAATTTCAAAATTGTAATCTGGAAAACTTAGAATTATATATATAAGCTTCTATATCTCAAATATGAGATTTGAGATATTAGAATAAAATATGGTTATAAAACCCAAACAATCCAGCCCAGATTCAATTCTTATGTGGAAGCTTTGTTAATTAAACAATGGTTATAAAACCATTGAAATAACCCACTTTATGATTTTTAAATCAACAATTCAGATTTCAAATAAACCCAAATTTTTCTTTGAGGTTTCACCTTATGCAAATGCGAATCAATGTTTGCACTTACATAACCTAGTGCAAGCTTCAGCTCTTATAATTACCAACTCACTTTGAAATTAGCCCTCGACTTTTATTAAAATTCAAAGTATTAAGAACTGGCCACAACATGTCAACACTTATATGCGTTGAACCATATGGAAATTTCAATTTAAAAGTTCGACTTCTGTTTAGAACTCAAAGCACCACACATATAAAAATGACCTTCTCGGCCCACCTATTGTCCATATAATTGAGCCCTCACAAACAATGTAAAATCCCAAACTTCAAATAACACTCGGGCTGACAGGGCTTCTTACCTTTGCGTTAACATCTCCGTAGCTTTGATTGTGAATGCGCTTGGATCTATCGCCATCATGATCGAACCATAGTTGCATTATTTTCATCACAGAGCTTTAGCACGCAAATATTTTGTGAAACTCATGGTTTTTAAAAACCACCTCCACCTTATGTGTCAAATGCCGAATGCTATCACATTCTTTTTTAAAATTATGCTTACCATTTAAAAATTATGTGAAAACCATAAATGGTTTTCAACTTCCTCATTTTGTTGGCTCACTGTTCTGGTTCTAATTCCACATCCTTGACTCAATACGAAATTCTTGAAATTTAAACTGTTGACACCTAATCCTATGGGATGGGTGTGCACATTTAATATTGTATATTAATTAATATTAGGAAATAAGGAAGGCCAAGAGTCATTGGGAGATGAATCCCAATAGCCTCACCTCCATGTATAAATCCATATGCATTCTTCAGCTAATTCACATTCTGATTTTGAGGAGTTACCTCCTGGTTTGACATGGTATCAGAGCCAGCTCCACTATTGGCATTTCTGCCTGTGGTGTAACTCCCTCTCCTTTGCTCAGTCAATTTTTATTAATAGTTTTTGCTGCTTCTTAATTGCTAGACTGTTATTCTGCATTTTTTTCTCTGTATAGCCCTGACATTTGCAGCTCCAGCTCTTGCAGCTCCTGAAGACTCTACAATCCTGCAGTTCCTGAAACACTGCAAATTGCAGGCCCCTCTGCAATCCTCCAAAGATTCCATTCCAAAATTTTTTGTAACGGCCTTTTGGCCTCCTCCATTCCCTCAGCTCTCTCCCTACGTTCCACATTCATCCCTCACTGCTAACACTCCCCAACCTGGCCTCTCGGCCCTCCCCACGCCCTATACTCATTCATTCTCCATCGACCTGAGCTACACTACGTTATCTCCACGCCCTCCACGCTGCTATCATACGCTATCTGCATATAAAGCGCTGTCCTCCCACCATAATGTATATTCGATGTGATGCGTTCTGTATATAATATGCCTCCATGCGTTTATAATTCCGCTCTGTCATTTGATTAATACTGCTGTCACTCGACTGTGTTTTATATTCATTTATAACACTTCACCATACGCTCCATTTACAATACACTATCATAAATCCAACTGGAGCTCCCTCTCCACGCTGCTTTGAAACGCCTTTTTAATACGCCTGCCTATACGTTGTTTCAAATACCATTGCACTGTCAATATATATATTACCACCTCTGCAATACGCTCCAGCATTTTATACGTTGTCACATTCACTGTTTGGTTATATATAATACCGCTCTGTCGCTCTCTGTCAACATATATATGCAATACGCTGTCACATATACACTGTTTTGTTTTCGTTGAATATACATAACACGTGGCATATATAACGCCTCCCCTCACGCAGACAACACACTCACATGTTTCAACGCCATGCTCTCTCTATTTCATACGCCCTCTGTCCATTGAATATGATCCATCTCCGCCCACAACGTTGGCTCCGTTGTCATACCATTTTATATTGTAATACGTTGCAGCATACCTCTCTCCCACGCTGTGTTTACTCCAACGCATTACTACACGCTATCCAACGGTATTACCGTCCCATAGTTGCACCATATGTAATACCATTCCATATCATATTACATTCAGTCCGCCATTGATTCCCACTATCATATTCAATACCGCTTCCTCTTTTACATTTCCGCCCCTCCATACCGCCCTTCATACATTACATATCGCCTTTCATACTGCTCCCCTTGATATCGCCCTTCCATTTCATAAAATTGCTTCCCATACAAATTTTTTTTCTCCAAACAAAACAAAAAATACACATATTTTTTGGTGCAGAATTCAGTCTTTAGCAAGAGTTTTTGTGCAGAATTTAGTTTCCAGCAAAGAGTTTTTTAAATTCAGTTTCCAGCAAAATTTTTTTTAAACTCAGAGTATGTTTACAGCAAGATTTTTTGTCCCCTTTAATTGAGCAGATTTCAAGAGTTGAAAGTTTTTTAGCAGAAATTTTTTCCTCTTCAGAAGATTTTTTTCCAGCAATCTAATGCATTCTCTCATCTCAATTGTTGGGGTGGTTCTCTCCAGCAAAGAGAACTATCTTGAATGGTCTCGGAATATTAAACACACACTCATTTTTAATGAGTTGTGGAAAGGAATCTATGAAGGACAAGAAGAAAACCCACCAGCAAAGCCCACTTCAGACAAAGAGCTTGCCATTTGGGAAAATAAGAACTGCAAGGCCTATGCCTTGATTGCAGCCTCCGTAAGTGAAGAGGTGAGTCGCCATATTTCATCATTCTCAAATGCCTATGAAGCCTTGAAGAAGCTAAAAGAACTCTATGACTCACATTCAAAATTAGAAAATGTTCAATTGATGATTAAGTTGTTCAGTCTTGAAATGAAGAATGATGATCCCCTTGCTTTAGCTTCAGAAGTAAGATCTATAATGCATGACATTGAAAACACTGGTGTAAAAATGGACATATCTCTCATAGCATATGTTAAGGCATTATATCCGACTTACTCACATTATCTTGAGTCTTTGCAAGCAAGTGGAAACTTTGAGCATATCACCTTTGATACACTTGAGAAAAAGTTTGCAGAAAGAGAGAAAGCTTTTTGGAAGATGACAGTCCCTTCATCTTCCGAAGAGGCTGCATACTTGGCACATAGAGAAAAGAGTCATGCTCCAGATTCATCGAGAGGAAGAGGTGGCAGAAGAGGAAGAGGAAGAAGAAACTTCACAGAAAGGGGGGGCAGACAAGCTGACAAATCCAATCTTCATTGCACACGTTGCAATAGAGATGGACATGATGCATCCAAATACAGAACACCATGGGAGAAAGTTGAGCGGCACAGAAATCAAGACAAAGGTAAAACTAATGACAAAGACAAAGTCGCACAAATCCACTCACTATCTGTGGCATTACAACAGTAGATGACACGAAAACCTATTTGATGTTTCATTTACTTCATGGAGAGATGATTGGTTGCTAGATTCGAGCAACATGTCACATGACATTTAGAAATATTTTTTGAAAGAATTAAACGACAAAGTTGATGGGCGATGTATTTCACGGATAAATCCAAACTCAAGCCATGGAGCGGCACGATCGAGCTTAAACTGCCTGGTCTTCCTGATCATATCCTACATGAGGTTCTATACCTCCCGGAGTTGAAGAGAAACTTGTTGTCCCTGGTCGAAATTCGGCAGCAAGGACACTCAATTCACTTGTTTGATGGCAAGGCAGAGGTCAGAAAAGCATCAGATCACTCACTTGTCATGGAAGGAATAGAAGAAGGGAGACTCTTGAAGCTGAAAGGTTCATCTGCTCATGCTCAAAACTTTGCATTCAGTTCACATCATGATGAAGGTACATTTCCATCAAGTCTTTTATGGGATGCTAGATTTGGACACTTAAACTATGACAGCCTTCGTTTGTTGAAGAAAAATGGTATTGATGGACTACCTACAATTCCTAGAAAACCTAAGGAATGTGATGCTTGTATTCTAGGAAAGCATAACAAACAACCATTTCATGATTCACACTCCAGAGCACATAGAAAACTTGAACTTGTTCATTCAGATTTATGTGGCCCTATGCCTATTGCTTCTGCAAATGGAAACAAATACACGATGACATTTATTGATGACTACACCAGAATGTGTTGGATTTACTTACTGAAGAATAAGTCTGATGCTTTTCAAACTTTCAAGAATTTTCATGCATGGATTGAAAATGATGCACAAACACATATTGGCTCTCTACATACTGATAATGGAAAAGAATACACTTCAAATGAATTTGAAAATTATCTTCGTCAACATGGAATCAAACATCAAACAACTGTGCCATATAATCCACAACAGAACGGTGTAGCTGAAAGAATGAACAGAACTATTTTAAATATGGTCCGCTCCATGTTATTTTTCAAGAATGTGAAATTGATGTTTTGGGCTGATGCAATTCTATGTGTTGTTTACATAAAGAATAGGTGTCCTTCAAGTTCAATGAGAAACAAAACTCTTTTTGAAATGTGGCATGGCCACATTCCTTTGGTAAAGCATTTCAGGGTCTTTGGGTCCACCTGTTATGCCTTGATACCCAAGGGTCAAAGGAACAAACTTGGTGCTAGAAGTCGAAAATGTATCTTCTTGGGGTACTCCAATACCTCCAAAGGATATCGTCTCTATGATGAAGCAAATAAGAAGTTTGTAATAGCAAGAGATGTCATATTCCTTGAATCTTCCAAGAGTGACAATGTTGTTGAGCGGCAACTTGATCGCCTGGATAGATTCACACATGCAAAGTCTTTCCAAGAATTTGATAATGAGATTCCACATCTTGAAGGGGGGATTCCGATATTGAATCAAACTGTGGAATCATGTCCTGAAGCACTCTCTCCCCCACATGAAGAAACAACCACGGATGACACATTGGATGATGTGATTGATAGAATTGGGAGATTGAATCTTGAATCAATCCCAACTCAGTCAAATGACCAGCCTGGGCCATCTCAGAAAGGTCCTCCCAAATGGCTGACAAAGACACTGGAGGATGTTCATCCTGATGAGGTTGGAAAAACAGGAACAAGAAGTTCCACTCAAGAAATCGAAGGTGATGTAGATAATTTTGATTCCCCTGTTGATATGGATATTGCTTATAACTGTGAAATGAGTTTGTCTACAGATCATGAACCAACTTCCTTTAAAGAAGCCGCTTCTCATGATGAATGGAAAGAAGCGATGCAGAAGGAGTATGATGCCTTGATAAAGAATGGCACTTGGAATCTGGTTGATCCACCTTTGGGAACGAAACCAATTGGCTGTAAGTGGGTCTACAAGAACAAGTACAAAGAAGATGGCTCACTTGACAAGCACAAGGCCAGGCTTGTGGCAAAAGGATTCGCACAAAAAGAAGGAGTCGATTATGAAGAAATTTTTGCTCCCACGGCAAAATGGACCACCATCCGGACTCTCTTTGCCTTAGCAGCTCAGAATGGATGGAAATTCCATCAGATGGATGTAAAAATAGCCTTCTTGAATGGATATCTAAAGGAGAAAGTTTATATGTCCCAGCCAGAAGGATTTGTGATAAAGGGTCAAGAACACAAAGTTTGCAAACTTGTAAAATCCTTGTATGGCCTCAAGCAAGCACCACGAGCCTGGTATGAGAAATTGACCGAGCATCTTCTAAAACTTGATTTCAAACATTTTGATCTTGATGATGTAACTTTGTTTGTTAAGAAAGTTGGAAAAACAGTTGTATATCTTGTGGTATATGTAGATGATCTTTTGATAACAGGAAACAATGAGAGCTATATTGCATCCATGAAGAAAGAGTTGAAGAAAGGTTTTGAAATGACTGATTTGGGTCATGTTCATTACTATTTAGGTATTGAAGTAATTCAACATCCTAAATTCATATTTCTTTCTCAAAAGAAGTACATTGGAGATCTCTTGAACAAATTTGGCATGGATGATTGTAATCCCTTAACCACTCCAATGGAACAAAACTTGAAGCTCACATCTATTGAAGGGAAGGAAGTTGAGGATGCAACCAAGTATAGACAACTTATAAAAAGTCTTATCTACCTGACCACCACCAGACCTGACATTTCATTTGCTGTTGGAATCCTCTCAAGGTTCATGCAAAAACCTTGTGAAGGACATTGGTCTCCTGCAAAAAGAGTGTTAAGGTACTTGAAGGGGACTCAAGACTTTGGACTCAAATATACACAGGTAGGCGACTTCAGCTTGATCGGATACTCTGATTCAGACTTTGATGGCGACAAAGAAACAGGGGTGTCTACTACAGGTTACACCATGAGTCTTGGATCAGGAGCCGTCTCATGGAGATCACGCAAACAGTCAGTTCCAGCAGATTCCACGACCGAGGCAGAATATGTGGCAGCAGCTGAAGCAACAAAGGAAATTGTGTGGCTCCGGAAAATCCTGGAAGATTTGCAGATGAAACAAATGTATTCCACTCCACTCATGATCGACAACACTTATGCAATAAAGTTGGCCAAGAACCCAAAGTTCCATGATCGAACAAAGCACATCAATACAAAGTACCATCTAATTCGACATCATGTTCAGGCCAAAACCATCCATCTACATCGTTTTTCCACAAATGAGCAAACTACTGACATCTTCACCAAAGAACTTGGAAGAGAAAAGTTTGAAAAGTTCAGATCGATGCTTAGACTCACCAACATCCCTTCGGATTAAAGGGGGGAATGTTGACACCTAATCTTATGGGATGGGTGTGCACATTTAATATTGTATATTAATTAATATTAGGAAATAAGCAAGGCCAAAAGTCATTGGGAGATGAATCCAAATAGCCTCACCTCCATGTATAAATCCATATGCATTCTTCAGCTAATTCACATTCTGATTTTGAGGAGTTACCTCCTGGTTTGACATAAACAAACCCTCTGATTCGTGCTTTCTCTACGCCTTTTGTATTTCCGCCTTCTTCGCTATGGAAATCTGCATCTATCCTCACAATTTTAATGTTGTTACTCTCAACACTTTCACATGGTTCGGTTCCCTTCCAACATGTTCTGGATAACTCTGTTCTTTGCTTGTCTTCCGTCTTGTCATAACTCAATGATTCTTGTATTGAAGCTTTGACACAAAATCGATATCGATTTATGTTAATCGATATCCCTTCTCCTCTGCATGCAAATTGATGGCACGGTCAATATAACCAAATGAACTTGATCAAATGGAACAGAGTCTTGTTCAGTTCAAACATGGAATTGAGAGTTATCTTGGTTCCTTCTTCACATAGGTTTTAAATATATAAATTCGATCTTACCAATGTTCCTAAACAGATGTATCAGAGGAATTTCTAAAAGACAAGATCCTTATCTTTCAAAAATGCTGATATACATTCAATTGTGCATTCAGATTAACACAGAATATATATAATTCAGGAATCTCAAAAAGAATTGAACCCTCCTTCAAACATACAATGATTTCAAAATTTCAATTCAATTCAAAATGCATCCAACTTGTCATATATAAATTGAGACAGGCAATTAAATACTTTATTGGAATCGATCCTTTCAGTGATTGATTCACCAAATTTGCAAGTAAAATTAAACCACACATAGTCTCATACACGAATCAAATTGACCTTGAATTCCTTTGTATAAATAAACTCTATTAATTACAAAAACTTACTTCCTCTATGGCCTGATCTTCAATACGATGGCCCTTCTACCCTCACTACTCTGTCTCTGATTCGTATCTGCTACTTAATTCTCTCCTTTATGCCTTGAGGCTTACATTTATAAAAATGATAATGAATCGACTTAACTCCCCTAACAGCTCAACAAAACTCTTAAAATTCCATATTGCCTAAATCTCGACTAAATCCCTAGATTTGTGGAAACTGATTCCAACTCATTCCTACTCTGTAGTCTTTTCGAATCTCTCATCTCTTCATATGCCCAACTAATCATTCAAGAGCAATTACAATTCTCTCCACATTCAATTAAAATTAATTAGAACCCACTAAATTCATTACAAAAAATCTAATTCTCTTGAAAACTAAAAACCCCTAAGTCTAACAAAAATGCATGGAATTTGTTTTAGCCTAATTCCCCTGCATCAAGATGACATTGAAACAATAAAGGAGACTCAAAAATTTCATTCAATTAAAAAAAAGTTGTACAAAAATGTGTTTGCATTAGATAAAAGAAAATATTACTGTTTTTTTCATGTTTGCATAGACAACACAGAATCCAATGATGTTTGTGAAAACAAAATGTATGTAAAAGATTGGCAACATACATAACTAAATACAAAGGGGAAAATGTCCATTGCAAACTTTGAAGAAATTCAATTAGAGAAGACTATAGTATCATCCGAAGGTGATTGAGTTTCTGATCTTGTTAGAGAAGCTAACATTTCAATTTCTTTCAAATGGTAAAGATCTAGAAATAGATAATAAAATCAAGTACAGATGTTAATTTTAAAGTTAACTTTTCATGTTAATTATGATATAAATTTAAATGTAAGTTTGTTTTAGTGTGCAGGAGATGTTTTTGTTGTAGTTGCACCTACTACCAATGATGAAAATGTGAAGTATTATTTGATGCATTGCACTGAAAAAAAGATGAAATTATTGGAAAACTATGATGATAATGGGTTTATATATGACAAAGGGTCTATTATACTGAAAAGTTATTTTGTCCAACTAACTCATCAAAGTCAGGATTTTGTTTACTTTCAAGACTATGAACCTGATGTCATAAGTTGTCAATATAGTCACTTGGTGTGTACATCCCACATAATGTTGATAGAAGTTCAATCAAAGAAAAAATTGAAAATTAAGGAATGGAAAATGTCAAAAGACGACCATGAATGGATCATTGAAGATGGAATTCCATTATAATTTTTTTGATTGAACTGCCCAACAATTTCTTCTCTTTGGATTCATTTCTTATAACTTCCAGAAATCAACTAAAAATTGAACTAGCCTTTTTTTATGCATTCTTAAGTTTTACAATTATTATAATATGTATATTTTATGTTATATGTACAAGTGTTTACACATGTACATTGTTTTGGTACATGCACACGATTAATTTATACACGTGTACACATACACATGTAGATTATCTGGTCTTAAATGATTTCATAAATTCTCTGGTACAATTTGACATAATGTAATTATTGCAAAATGTACATATCTGTGTATCTAGGATAGTTGATATAATGCAAATTTTAAGTTGCACGATTTTGTTTTAGATGTATCTACTAAGCAAATTGTAATATTAATTTTTGAATGCAAAATGTGTGGTACATGTTTTGTAATTTCCAGTTTACTATCAACTGAAAGTAGCTTTTCTATGTATATTAATGAAAAATGTTGTGTACTAGATATATGTTTTAATGCAACTTTAAAATTTTATGATTGTTTGACACATCTATGAAGACCTAGAATTTTATGATTGTTTTTAGATATATATATCGATATGTATTGTACTTCAATCATTCTTACATATATTCCAGTGTACTTCAATAATTTTTACATATATTCAAACATGTACTCCAATCATTTTTATGTACATATATTCATGAACTTAAATGTGTAAAACCATCTATGATTGTTTTAAATTGCATGTATGCTCATACAAAATGTACTTGAATATCACCTAAATAATAGACATCCTAAAACTATATAACATTCACACATATTTTCAAATGCATAACATGTACCAATGTATGTGTTAAATGTAATTTGAAATTTCCATATAGATTCATTTTATATTTACCAAATAAAATGACAACTTGAGTTTTAAAAACAAAACATTATATCACAACACATGATCACATGCCAAATGTAGTTCAACTATCCAAAATATACACGTGTTTTGTAATTTTAAATTTCCATCTAGATTCATTTTATATTCAACAAATAAATGACAGCTTGAGTTTTAAAAACAAAACATTATATCAAAACATGTGATCAAATGCCAAATCTAGTTCAACTATCCAAAATATACACATGTGTTTTGTAATTTCAAATTTCCATCTAGATTCATTTTATATTGAACAAATAAAGTGACAACTTGAGTTTTAAAAACAAAACATTATATCACAACATGTGATCACATGCCAAATTTAGTTCAACTATCCAAAATATACACATGTTTTGTAATTTCAAATTTCCATCTAGATTTGTTTTATATTTAACAAATAAAATGACAACTTGAGTTTTGAAAACAAAACATTATATCACAACATGTGATCACATGCCAAATGTAACTATCCAAAATTTAAAATCATAAAATCATTCTTGATAAAATTAAATGTAGTTCAACTATATCCAAAATGTAAAATATGTCCAAAATTTATATCACATGAAGAATAAAAGTAAATAGATATAACAATGTACAGTGTTACAAGTATCAAGTTATATATAAAAGTAAATACGACTGCATAAATAAGACTCTATATAGAAAAGTAAATCTAAGACTATTTATCAAATAAAATGTTGCACATGTGCATCATCAATCAAATAGAGATGGATCCAGTGTCTTTTCTAGTAGTGTCCTAAACCTCGTTGTGCTATCCTCTGAAGAATGGGGAACCTGTACACAACGTGTAAACGTTAAAATGTAATGTTTTGAAATTGAATGAGAATGAACTTCATGTAAAAAAACAAATGAAAAAAAAAATTCATGCAATACCTCATCTAGTTCCCTCTCCATTGTCTTCTGTTGGTGATCCATCAATACATCCTCCACAGTAAACTATACAATATACATGTACAAGTATATATATATATATATTAAATTTTTTCAAATGAAAATGAATAAACTAATTTGCAATAATATTAAATAAAAAGTTAGAAAACTTCTTGTTCAAATTGTGTGGATGTTCCTATCTCCATCATACACTCCATCACTAGAGACCTTGGAGAATAGAAATTATCTCCACAAACCTAAAATTCAAAAATTTTAAAACTGTAAAATAACTGAAGATCTAGATTTCATTTTTTAATGCAACTTTTTAACTTCAATTTATAACTTAAAAATTGAATACTTGTGAAGGTGGATTTGGCACATCTCCTAACAGGGAAGAACAGGGTGGCTCCGAACGAAAATCATCTCCACAAACCTAAAATTTAAATTTTTTAAAGTTGTATAATAACTCAAGATGTAGATCTCATTTTTTAATGGAACTTTTGAACTTCAATATATAACTTAAAGAAGTAAGTGAAAAAATGAATAATTGTGATGGTGGACTTGGCACATCTCCTAATAGGGAAGAAGAGTGTGGCACCGAATGAAAATCATCTCCACAAACCTAAAATTCAACAATTTTAAAATTGTAAAATAACTCAAGATCTAGATCTCATTTTTTAATGAAACTTTCACTTCAATTTATAACTAAAAAACGTATTTAAGTGAAAAATTATTCATACTTGTGACAGTGGATTTGTCACATCTTCTAACAGGGAAAAAGATGGTACCTCCATTGTGAAAATATCGGGCGAAATCAGAATCTGCTAACATTTAATTATATACATGTGCATATGTACACAATTATTTATTTTAAAAATATGTCATCATGATACTGATATAATAATAGATTAAAATAATTGTATATCAACATCATGAACATTTAAAAAACACTGACATTTTCCAATGTATCATCTTGATTGTGAGAACCATCTTGATTATGAGAACCTGAAGCTTTGACCGTGATATTAAAATATTTGTTCATCAAGCATGAGAAATGAAAATGGTGTTCACATATATGATACATTTTTGTTAGATTAACAAATACAAATAAAGTTATGTATATGTATTTATTACAAATTGTACATGTTAAAATATTCACCTTAACCATTAACACACACCGATCCCATGTTGTCTTCTTCAAGAATAATTAGGTCATGCCAATCTACATTAGGTCTTGGAAGGATCATGTTCAACATGTTGACAGGGTGCTCAAACTGTTGGAGGAGAAACAATTATATGCAAAACCTCCAAATGTTTCTTTAGAGTATAAGAGGTGGAATATCTGGATCACATTGTATCTCATGAAGGTGTTAAGGTATACCCTAACAAAATTAAAGCCATTAAGGAATGGAAAGTACCCACAACCATAAAGCAGTTGCGAGGATTTCTCGAGTTAACATGATATTATTGCAAGTTTGTTAAGAATTATGGGAGAATAACAACACCTCTAACAAAATTATTGAATAAAGATGCATTTTCATGGACTCCCGAAGCAACTAAGTCCTTTGAACATCTTAAAGAGGTAATGTGCCTAACACCGGTCTTAGCTACGCCAGACTTCACAAAAACATTTATTGTGGAATGTGATGCCTCAAGAAATGGAATTGGTGTTGTTTTAATGCAATAAGGAAGACCCATTTCTTTTGAAATTCATCCAATCAAAGGAAAGTATTTACAGAAAGCTATTTGTGAGAAGAAAATTTTTGAAATACTGCATGCACTAAAGAAATAACGACCTTACCTAATGGGAACACACTTCAAGGTAAAAATTGATCATGATAGTCTTAAACACTTTTTGGAACAAAGACTATCTTCAGAAGAGAAGAAAAAATGGGTCATAAAGATGTTGGGCTATGACTTTTAAATCATCTACAAAAAATAGAAGTTAGATGTTGTTGTAGATGCACTCTCAAGAAAGGATGAAGAGGTGTAAGCATTTCTTTGTGCCATTTCTGTTATCCAACCAGATTGAATAACCAAAGCAAGGGATGAGTGGAAGAAGGAAGAAGAAGTGTGGACACTAATTCAAAAGTTGCAGCAAGATCCTAGTACATCTGATACATTTAGTTGGAAAAATTATTCCTTATGGTACAAATATCGCTTATATATTCGTAAGAATTCCCAACTAAAAAAAAATATTCTTTTGGAATTGCACACTTATCCTTTAGGAGGACACTTGGGATTTTTAAAAACTTACCATAGGGTGAAGAAAGATTTTTTTTGGGATGGCCTTAAATCTGATATTCAAAATTTTGTGGCAGAATGTTTGGTTTTACAGCAAAATAAAGTTGAGACAATTAAGACCTCGGGTATTATACAACCTTTATCCACTCCAAGTCAACGTTGGGAGGAGATTTCAATGTATTTTATCACAAGTTTACCTAAGTCCAAAGGAGAGAGTGTCATCATGGTGGTAGTTGATAGACTTACCAAGTATGCACACTTTTGTGCATTATCTCATCCATGTAAAGAAAGTACAGTTGCTACTAGATTTATGGAAACAATTCAAAAGCTACATGGAAAACCAAATATTATTGTAAGCAACAGAGATCCCATTTTTACTGGAAATTTTTGGACGAAATTATTTTCTTGTTTGGGGACTCAACTAGCTCATAGCTCACCTTATCATCCTCAATCCGATGGTCAAACTGAGATAATGAACAAATGTTTGGAAGGATATCTTCTTTTTTTGTATCTGATAAGCAAAAAAAATTGGTCTAGTGGTTACCTCTGGCTGAATGGTGGTATAACACTTCCTTCCATACTGCAGCAAAAATGACCCATTTATGGCACTTTATGGATATCGTCCACCGACCATCACATCATCTTTAAGAGAAAATTATAAGGTTCAAGCAGTGGAATATAACATCGAGCATCAATAACAAGTTCTGCAACTCTTAAAGGATAACCTAAATTTGGCACAAAATCGAATGAAGCAACAGGCAGATCAACATCGCAATGAGAGAATTTTTGATGTAGGAGCCTAGGTATTTTTATGGCTACAACCATACAAACAAATTTCCCTCAAGCAAGCTAAGAAGGATAATAAATTATCGCCAAAGTACTATGGTCCTTACAAGGTGTTGAAAAATATTGGTACTATGGCATACAAATTGGAGCTTCCAACTTCTTCACAAGTGCATCTAGTTTTTCACGTTTCATGCTTAAAGAAGGTTATAGGTGAAAAATTTCCAGTATAAACAATATTCCCAGAAATTGATGAGGAAGGAAAAATCATATTGGAACCGGAAACAGTCACGGAAAAATGTACTCGACAACTACACAATCGTTCAATTTCAGAGTATTTCATCAAATGGAAGAACTTACCCACTGAATATTCTACATGGGAGAATGATAATTTTATACAAAAGCATCCAGAGCCACTCAAGAGTTGAGGAAAACACTTTTTTGAAGGATAGGTGCATGTTAGGCCCCTATATTACTAGTGTAGTCCCTTATTTTTGTTAGTATAGCCCCCTTATTTTTATTGTTGTACCCCTGTAACCCCCATATTGATATTATTGTTTCCTATCATTATTATTGTTAGTTTGGCTAGGATTATATTGCTACCCCATGGAATCCTATATATAGAATGAGGTTTTGTCATTTGTATCATCCAAGAATTGTTCATTTATGTAATGTAAATGAGGTTTCCTCCTCGAAGTGGCTTATTTCTAAGGCACTCATCTCTCTTTTCTTGTATTTTTGGATCTGGTTTCATAACACACAGAAGTTCAGAATTGGTGAAAATTACAATTCCATTTGATACATACTCCCTAGCTCCTCCCAAGCCTTCTATCAATGCAATATAATGTGCTTAATTGTTTATTGTTCTTCTCGGTATATTCATTTTCTTTTGGAGGACCTTGTTACTCGCAATATTTCAAAGCACATATGTAATCATTGTTTTCCCTAGATTGGGATAGCAAGAAAAATCTATGCATAATGTCCAATTTCAACCATGTTTAGTGGGATTTTTGATCCCTGAAAAAAAACAAATTCAATAAAATATATTAAATGAACATTTATTGCAAATGCATGGGAGAAATGACATGTACATGGTTTGCCTTAAAGTTCATGGGTGAAATGACATGTACATGGTTCCCAAAAAAACTAGCAAATGCCTTAAATTTTATGGGAGAAATGGCATATACGCGGTTTCCAAAAACACTAGAATTTTGCTTTAAAATATATTAAATGAACATTTATTGAAAATTCCTTAAATTTTATTTCAAATGCCTTAAATTTTATGGGATAAATGGCATGTACATGGTTGGGAGAAATGACATGTACATGGTTCCAAAAAACACTAGAAAATGCTAAGTTTATGGGATAAATGACATGTACATGGTTTCCAAAAACACTAGGAAATGGCTTAAAATTTATGGGAGAAATGGCATGTACATGGTTTCCAAAAACAATAGCATTTTTCATAAAAATATATTAAATGAAAATCTATTGCAAATGACTTAAATTTTATTGAAAATGCCATAAAATTTATGGGAGAAATGACATGCACATGGTTCCCAAAAATACTAGTAAATGCCAAGTTTATGGGAGAAATGACATGTACCTGATTTCCAAAAACATTAGCATTTTCCTTAAAAATATTTTTATGAAACCAAATCCAAAAATGGAAGAAAAGAGAGACCAACGCCTTAGAAATAAGCCACTTTGAGGGGGAAACCTCCTTTACATTACATAAATGAAAAATTATTGGATGATACAAATGAGAAAACCTCCTTCTACTTATAGGAGTCCATGGGGTCATAATATAATCCTAGCCGACCTAACAATACTAATGTAAAGGTACAATAATAACAATATTTGGGTTATAGGGGTACAACAATAATAATAAGGGGGCTACACTAACAAAAATTAGGGAATACACTAGTAATATAGGGACCTAACATGCCACACTCCTTCAAAAAAAGTGTTGTCCTCAACGCTTGAGTAGCTTTGGGTGCTTCTGTATAAATTTCTCATCCCGCCATGTAGAATATTCAGTGGGTAAGTTCTTCCACTTCATGAGGTACTCTGAAATCGATCGATTCCGTAGCTTTCGAGTTCTTGTTTCCGTGACTACTCCAGGTTCCAATATCATTTTTCCTTCCTCATAAATTTCTTGCAATATTGTTTGAAATTAAATTTTCTCACCTATAACCTTCATTAAGCATGAAGCATGGAGAACTAGATGCACTCGCGAAGAAGCCGGAAGCTCCAATTTTTATGCTATAGTACTAATCTTTTGCAACACCTTGTAAGGACCATAGTACTTTGGAAATAATTTATTATCCTTCTTAGCTCACTTGAGGGAAATTTGTTTTTATGGTTTTAGTTGTAAAAATACCCAATCCCTACATAAAAACTTCTCTCACTGCAATGTTGATCTGCCTATTGTTTCATTCGATTTTGTTCCAAATTTAGGTTATCCTTTAAGAGTTGGAGAACTTCTTGTTGATGATCGATGTAATCTTCCACTACTTGAACCTTATCATTTTCTCTTAAAGATGATGTGATGGACGGTGGATGATATCCATAAAGTGCCATAAATGGGGTCATTTTTGCTGCAGTATGGAAGGAAGTGTTATACCACCATTGAATGAGAGGTAACCACTTGACCTGTTGTGTTTGTTTATTAGATAAAAAAAAAACGAAGATATCCTTCCAAACATTTATTCACTATCTCAGTTTTACCATCAGATTGAGGATGATAAGATGAGCTATGAACTACTTGAGTATCCAAACAAGAAAATAATTACGCCCAAAAATTTCCAGTAAAAATGGGATCTCTGTCGCTTACAATAATATTTGGGTTTCCATGTAGCTTTTGAATTGTTTCCATAAATGCCTTAGCAACCGTACTTGATTTAAATGGATGGGATAATGCACAAAAGTGTGCATACTTTGTAATTCTATCAACTAACACCATGATGACACTCTTTTTGTCGGACTTAGGTAAAACTGTGATAAAATCCATTGAAATCTCCTCCCAACATTGACATGGAATGGATAAAGGTTGTATAAGACCCGGGGTCTTAATTGTCTCAACTTTATTTTGTTGGCAAACCAAACATTTCGTCACAAAATTTTGAATATCATATTTAAGGCCATTGCAAAAAAATTCTTTTTTCACCCTCTAGTAAGTTTATAAAAATACAAAGTGTCCTCCTAAAGGATAAGTGTGCAATTCCAAAAGAATCTTTTGTTTTAGTTGGGAATTCTTACAAAGATATAAGAGATATTTGTACCATAAGGAATCATTTTTCCAACTAAATGTATCAAATATACTAGGATATTGCTACAAATTTTGAATGAGTGTCCACACTTCTTCTTTCTTCTTCCATTCATCCCTTGCTTTGGTTATCTAATCCAGTTGAATAATAGAAATGGCACAAAGAAATACTCCCACTTCTTCATCGTTTCTTGAGAGTGCATATGTAACAACATTTAGCTTCCCTTTTTTGTAGATGATTTAAAAGTCATAACCCAACATCTGTGTGACCCATTTTTGCTGCTCTTCTGAAGATAGACTTTGTTCCAAAAAGTGTTTAAGGCTATCATGATCAATTTTTACCTTGAAGTCTCTTCCCATTCGGCAAGGTCACCATTTCTTTAGTGCATGTAGTATTGCTAATATTTAATTCTAATAAATATATTTTTGTAAAAAATTTCCTTCGATTGGGAAACTTTCAAAATAAATGGGTCTTCCTTCTTTCATTAAAACAACACCAATTCCATTTCCTGAGGCATCACATTCCACAATAAAGGTTTTTGTGAAGTCTGGCGTAGCTAAGACTGGTGCTAGGCACATTGCCTCTTTAAGATGTTCAAAGGCTTTAGTTTATTTAGGAGTCCATGAAAATTCATATTTCTTCAATAATGTTGTTAGAGGTGTTGTTATTCTCCCATAATAATTAACAAACTTGCGATAATACCATGTGAGCTTGAAAAATCCTCGCAACTTCTTTATGGTTGTGGGGACTTTCCATTCCTTAATGGCTTTAATTTTGTTAGGGTATACCTTAACACCCTCGTGAGATACAATATGACCCAGATATTCCACCTCTTGTACTCCAAACAGACATTTGGATGTTTTTTCATATAATTGTTTCTCCTCCAATAGTTTGAGCACCCTGTCAACATGTTGAACATGATACTTCCAATACCTGTTGTAGATTAGTATATCATAAAAAATACTAGCACAAATTTTATAAGGAAGGGTTTGAAAATGGAATTCATCAACCCTTGAAATGTAGAAGGTGCATTGGTAAGGCCAAAAAGCATGACCAAAAATTCATAATGACCCTCATGAGTTTGAAATTCAGTTTTCAGAATATCTTCAGTCTTCATTCTAATTTGATGATATCCTGAATGAAGATCCAACTTGGTAATATAAATTGCTCCATGTAATTCATCCAATAATTCATAAATCATAGGAATGATAAATTTATCTTTAATAGTGAGCTTATTGAGCTCCATATAATCCAGAAACATGCACCATGATCCATCCTTCTTATGCACCAATACTATTGGAGCAGAGAAAGAACTTTGACAAGGTTGAATTATACCAGCCTCTAACATTTATGCAATCATACATTCAATTTCGCTCTTTTGGACATAAGGATATCTATAAGGCTTAATGTTTGGAGGAACACTTCCTGGAATGAAATGAATAGCATGATCATGATCACAAATAGGTGGGAGTCCTTTGGGAGTTTCAAACACCTTGGAATGATTGTCTAAGACTTTTTGGAGATCTGGAGAAATAGATTATTTTGATGTTTAAACTTCTAGTGAGCATAATTATGCAAGTACGCATCATTGTTATTTCTTCAAAAGCTTTGTCATGACATTAGAGCTTATTATCTTTCTTGGCTTCCCTGCGATACCCCGTAATTCGACTTCCTTTCCTTCCAAAAAAAAATTCAAGAAAATTTCTTGAAAATTGAAAGCTACCCTCCCAAAAGATTGTAACCATTGTACACCTAGTACAACATCAGCACCTCCAATTGGAATGGAAAGCATTGGAATATTCAATACATATTCACCTATGGTTAGCTTGATATTATGGCATTTTCCAGAGAAATTTATAGTTCCTCCTGTTGTGGTTCATGTGATTTGGAATATTTGGAAATACCAAATGATAAGAAAACATCAAACCACTTTGGGATCTCAGGATCTAGGCCTCGTGGATCCAGAGAGGGATCTCTCTATAAAGGTAAAGAATAATATGTCTTTGAAGTTCAATTTAAGATATTAGGCTAGTTATAGGGCACAAGGGTTGTTGTTTTGTTTTGTTTGTTTGTTTGGTTGGGAAACATGAAAGAAGGGTTCAATACAAGGTAAAGAAGTGAATAAAGAAGGTTTTTGGCAATGGGGAGATAACTCAAAGAAAACACAAGACCATTGGGCAATGGGGTCATAAAAGGGTTTACTTGCACTTCAATATCCAAGGCTTTCAAATGGGATATTAATCTAAAACAGAGGATCTTTAAAGATGATAGTATGAGATGGAATGGTAGGAAATGAAGGTGAATGACAAGGAAACCTTCCAAGGTGACCACTAAGGAGAAAATAGAGGGACAGGGCATGCCTTAACCATCTATGATCAAACTCCTAATGAGGCTAACTCTTCAGACAATAGGAAAAAAATTAAGATTGACACAAGGTGAAGTCTAAGATCAGAGAAAGACTTTTGACCTTCTCTCCTTTTGACCTTCAACTTAAGGGATCTTAGAAAGAAAAAATGTTGGAAAAGGAACCTAGGGAGATAGAACTAACTCTAATCTCCCAGTTTCCCAATTCTTTCAGTTAAAACCAGACAAGAACATCTAAAGATAGACTCTAAATTCATACATCATCAAGCATGGATAAAACCAACTATTATACTAGTTAAATTATCTTGAATTTGTTCTTAGATTACACACTTAGCAGAAAAAATCAAAGATAAGAAGAGCAGGTAGCATTAGGGTACTTTACAGTAGTATATCCTAAGCTATATTATTGATTCTTATCAGAGAAATGAAATGTGATTGCATAACAGAGGGAAAAACAACAAAGGATAGAACACATCACCACTGATTTAGATCAGGATCCAATGAACATTCTTGTAATATCAAAGAGAAACACTAGTCATATACAACATGTCCAACAGCTTGATATCAACTTGAAATCATCTCCCAGCCTATTTTACAACTTATACACAAAACTCTATCTCAATGAAACAAATTACAATCCACGGTTAACCAACATTTACAATGTATTTATGAAGAGTTCTTATAGCTGAAAGAGTGGCTGCAGAGGTAGCTAGAACTTAAATGTATCATGAAACAGAGGAAGAGGAGCCCATTCTGTCTTAATTTCCCTGTATTGACTTTTAGTACTCTTTGGATGAACTAGGGGATCTTTGACAGGCTGATCATAACTCTAGGTATGCCTCTTGGTGTACTTTCCTGGCTGCAGTACTCTGTTTGTACTCTTGGGAAAGTAAGGCAGATAAATGACTTTCAGGCCTTCCATACTTTGTAGCAAATGCTCTGGCAGTCTTTGGACTTCTGTCAGGGTGATAATCTTCTCAGGAACTTGATAGAGAATAAAAACATTATGGGAACTTGTCCTTTCTTGGGAAAGAAAATTCTGCTAATGTGAGACACTGATATGGCTTGTTTCATGTGCTTCAGGCCTCGTTAGCCTTTTGGATCATTTATAAGGTCTTCAATCTGTATCTTTGTCCTTTAAACACTGGATTAAAGCATTTAATCTTCAATAATGAGCTTCTAATCCCTTTAAAATGTCACTGATACTCTTTGCCGCTTATATTTACTGTCTCTGTGAATGTACAGGCTTTAATGGTGTAGGAGGGCTTAAATAAGAATTAATAACCCGAGTTTTAGTAAAATCATGTTTTAAACCTTTCTCAGGCATTTTCCTCTGCTTCTTTTGGCCCTGGAACGAATATTTTTCATTCTAAATAAACATTTCTGTGACTGTGAGACAGAGCACATTCACGGTCTTTTAAAACATGAAAAACCAATAAACATGTTAAGAAACCAATGGGAGTGGGGGGATGCTGTGGAGGACCGACGAAATGGTGGCGCATTAGTGGAAATGGAGGATGTAGGCAAAAAACGGGTAAAAAATATGGCAGAATGGAAGAAAACTGGCTTGATGGAGTTTTGGTGCAATGTGAAATCTGGACTGTTCGATTAGATCAGCCAGCGGTGATAGATGGTGGAGGTTGTGCAATAAGTTCATTGGGGAGGGTGAATAAAGAAGTAGGGGAATGGAGGAAATATTATATCATGGCCGTCAGATTTTAATAATGGATGGATATGATCGTTCGATGGACTTATTTGAAAGTTTAGTTGAGCAAAAAAGGGAGAAGGGTAAGATATATCGTGATCGTTGGATTAAAGATTTCAATGTCAGAGATCGACGGAAAGAATATTTTGGGAGCATAGGTGAATGGGGAATGGGCGGAGGTGATGTTGAATCTAGGCCGTTAGATCAACTTGATGAATGGCTGGAATTATTCAAGAGATTTCACCGTGGAGGGCGGTACGCAGAAAATCGGAGTGGTTTTCGCACTGGGCTTGGAGTGGTAAATGGTATTCAAGAAATTCACGCAATTCCACTCATCGCGCGCCACGTGGAAAAACAATATCGCCTATATCGCGCGATTTCAAAACTTTAATGTTCCGATGGAAAATTTACACGATATGCTTGTTGGCCATTGGATGGGGGGCGGAGAGATCTGACGGTGTGAAAAATAGCGCGATGGGGGAAAGTGCGCAGACAGAAGGGGCACCATCGGGTTCATTGCTGTCTGTTGGATTTATGAGGATGGACGGCCACGATCTAACACTGGAGCGACAGTGCTGGATGAGTGAATGGGAACCGGATCGCCTGTAGGCTGTCGATCTGTGGAGATCGATGGTCCTTGTTAATCTAAACCATAACTATCAGAAATGATGAAAACAAAGGAAAAAATTTTTTTGAAAGGTTTTTTAAACCTTTTTAGCACTTGATCACAGTGTATAGGTTGCATGGAGGGGGAGGTTAAGGAAAATAAGCCCTCGGGGGCTAACTTCCTTTGTGGAGCGGAAAAACGTTTTTATGCATTTTAAAGGGTTGTTTGGGATTTTAGCACCCGATTGCGGGGCTAAGGGATTATGAAGAAAGGGGCTGAGCTGTATAACCCCTCAGGGGCTTAAGCCTGATATAGTGTAAAAAAGGGTATTTTAGACCAAAAATAGTGCTTTTTAAGGCCAAATGGAGGGTTCTGGTAGGCATCAAAGGGGATTTTTTAAACCAAATGAAGGGAGCCATAAGGTTTAGAAGGGGATTTTGATGGTTTATAGGGCTAAGGAGGGAATTTTGTGGGATTTTCAAAGGGGAAAAAAATGGGTGAAAATGGGGCTTTTGCAGGGATAAAATGGAGCAGATGGAGACCTTTTTGAAGCATTCTTTTTCATAAAACAACAGGGCTTTTTCAGTGGAAACAGTAGTGAAGATCTCTTCAAAGGAAAAAGGCACATAGAGGCTTCAAGAATGAAATATTTTCAAGGAAAATTTTTCTCTTGAAGGCTTAGAAGCATTTTAGCCACCTATTTGCTATGTCAAAAATTTATAAGTGGCTAATAGTGGCTCCACATGGGGATGGCATCTTCTTGAAGGTGTCAAGAATCTCAGAAAATAATCTTTGGAAGTAGGCCAAATGCCTGGTACTTGACACATCTCTTCTTTTATTTAATCAACTGCCACAACTCATGAAAACATCATATCAGCAGTAAACATTCTCCCAAACATTCTACCTACCCATCCTACTGTCCTAACATTTTCTCTTCAAGGTGCATTTAGACTTGTAGACCTTCTTCATCAGTTTTTTTTATTGAAAGCAGAAAATCCTAATCTAATTCTACCCTTATTCCTCCATGAGACCAGATTAGACAGTTGGCCTTATAGCTTCTCTACCTACACTAATATCTACTAGGATTAAACTGTCTAGCATATTTCTTTCTCTACATTTTAAGACAGAAATTTAAAAACAGTCAAACCAGGATTAGACTGTTTGGTTTGCTGTGGGTTCATGGCATAAAGACAACTGCACATGAACTGAACTTTGCAGAAAATTGAAACCAAAATTTTGAAGGCTTGAAGTTGTGAAACTTTAGAGCATCCTTCTTTCTCTTGTGACTCAGATTTTGAGCTTGTTAGAGTCACTTTCCTTCTTCATTTCAGCTTTGGTTTTAGGCTTGTTAGAGCTGATCCATCTTCTTTCTTTGCTGGTTCAGGTTTTGGGCATATTAGAACCAACCTTTCACTTTCTTTGGCTCAGGTTTTGAGCTGATTTTAGCCATTATTTAGAACTTCACAGGTTCAAGTTTTGAGCTTGTCTGAACCTTTTCTCTTATCCGTTTTTTTTATTTTTCCTTTTTCTTTAAAACTGAATAAAGAAATGGTATTTACAATGGGAGTGAAAAATTTAAACTCTAAATTTTAGAAGTAGTAATGTTTGAGCATCCTGCCATTGACAGGACCCCCAAACAGATCTGTGCCATCTAACTCTTGTAGAAAGAATGCATTTGGACCAATGGTGGACTTAATAATGTAAGGACCTTGCCACAAACTATCAAATTTTCCATGCTTACCCTTATCTTCCCTTCTAGAGTCCCACTTGAGTATCTTGTCTCCAATTTTGAAGTCAAGATTTTTTTCTTTTGTCAAACAAATTTTTTATGTTCTCTTGCACTTTTTGAGCTCTGTTGTAGACCTCTTCCCTTGTCTGCTGGAGATGTATTGTTTGATTGATCCTCCTCACCATGTTGTCCTCTTCTGACTGTATTTATTGGAGTAATTTTATCACTGGTACCCCTAGGCTGGTAGGGAACACTACATCAGCCCCATAAACAAGTTGGTATGGTGACATGCCAATGGATTTTTTTGTAGTCAATATGTCTGCCCACAAAGCATGCACAAACTTATTATGCCATGATTTTTTATTCTCTTCAAGTAGCTTCTTGATAATGGTCGCCAAAATTTTATTTGATGATTCTGCTGGCTCATTACCTTGTGGGTAATAGGTAGTAGAATGATCAAGAGTAATCTGATACCTGTGACAAAAATCAATCATCTTTTTGGAACAAAAAGCAGCAGCATTATCAGTAATAATCTTCATAGGGCAGGCAAATATAGATAGGATATGGTCTTCAAGGAAATTTATGATGATAGAATCTGTGGCATTCCTGGAAGGTATGGCCTCTATCCATTTTGTGAAATAGTCTATGGCTGTGAGAATCCATTTGTGTTGGGCAGATGAAATAAGATGGATCTCTCTTATGAAATCTAGGCCCCACTGTTGAAAAGGAGCTTCAACAGTGATGGGTTGTAATGGTAAAGGGAGGAGTTTTATTTTTCCCTCAAATATTTGGCATTTATGGCAGGAAACTATCATTTTATGTACATCTTGGAAAAGTGTGGGCTAGTAAAATCCATCTCTAAGGATTTTTTTAGCTGTGGTTTTCTAGTATAAATGGCCTCCACACTCTCCTTCATAGAACTTGTGTTTGATCCTCTCTGCATCAACTTCAAGAAAACATTTAAGCAACAAACCATTTGCATTTTTCCAGTACAAACATTCATTTAAAGTGAAATAATTTCTAGCTTTTAACTTTAAAAACCTTGCTTTTGTCTTTGATAAATGAGGAGTATTAAGATTTGTAAGCACATACAAGATGCCAACATACCAACGTGAGTTTTGGAATTGTTCTTCAATAGTAGGAGCAGGCAGTCCTTCATGTTCATCCAAGGCATCTACCATGTTTATGTCAAGGGCTTGTAAGTTAGATTTAGCCATTAACTGTGCCAAGCCTTGACCCTTGATGAGTTTTGTGGGTTTGATCTCCAAATCATACTCTAATATCACTGCAATCCATTTACCTATTTTTCCATCTAGATCTTGTGACAAAATATCTTTCACCACTATGTTAGGTACATAAGCAATGATGTGAGAATGCATAATATACACCCTAAAATCCTTTAAGTCCTTTACCAACGCATAAGCCTGTTTTTCCATTATATTATATTTCAAGGGAGCATCTCTCAATGCTTTGCTAAAGAAAGAAATTGGCTGCTCCTATCCTTCTAGGTTTTTCTGCAACAAGACTGCAGCCACGGTATGCTCTGATGTAAAGGAGAATATAAGGAAATCTTTTGTGAAATCTGGGATGATTAGAACTGGAGCTCGGGTAAGGGAAAGTTTTACCAGTTCAAAGGATTTTTTGGACTCTAGAGTCCATTTATCTCCTACTTATTTCTTAAGCATGTTTGTCATATTTCTCAGGAGTTTCTTTGCCACATAATTTAAATAAAAAAGGTCCTCTAGGGGTGATAATCCTCTGGGTATGTTCTTATCTTTGGACTATAGCACCTCAATGCCTTCTTTATCTGTTTTCATGTATTCTTCAGTTTGTTTTTCAAATTATTTGGTAAACATGTTTATTTCTGCATTAGGGGATGGTTTTTCTTCATCAAGGGGCTCTTTATCTGAACAATCTTCATTGGATTTAGAGTCTGAATCAGGTATTTCATACTCATTCCTGCAAAGCAAGAAATCCTTTATCTTTTTGTCGCCCTTAAAGACCTGCCAATATTTCTCATTATCTGGCACTGCAGGTTTGTATTTTGTTTGAAAAATGATCTGTTTGTCACTAGGTGATTTCTGATATGAGCTAGAAGCGCAGGCCAATCCATTTGCAATAATGTTTTGACTCTTATGGACAAATACAAGCTCATACTCTACAAATGTTTTCAACAGATCCATAGCATCATTCCTATATTCCCTTAATATAGGATTCTTTGCAGTGTACTCTCCATTTAGTTGTTTGATGACTAACTCACAGTCTCCATGTATAACTATCCTTTGGGCTCCTAGTTTTTTCAATAGATTCAATCCTAGGATGAGAGCCGCGTACTCTGCAATGTTGTTTGTGCACTTAAAGTCTAGTTTAAAAGCATGGCTCTCAGCATAATTATTTTCAGAATTGTGCAACCATACCCGAGCTCCTACATTCTTTCTAGTGCAAGATCCATCAAAGTTCATTTTCCATAAGGGATTGTTTGCAGAATTGTTATCAGTTTCATCCCTAATTCTATGTTCACTATTGTGTAGTGTTATGTTTTGTTCTTTAGGACTTTCATGGAGTTCAGAGTGATGGGTAATTTGCTGTTTCCAATCTTGGTTTTGTTCACTCTGATTTTTTTATTTAGCACACAGTTCAAGGGTTTTTCTCTTGTTTTCCTCTATTTCTAGTGCTACCATTATGTTCGAATTTGTGGCTTCTACTTTGTTATTTAAATCTGTGCCTTCTAGCTCTTGTTCATTAGTAAACTCATCATTGTAAAGGATAAAATAGTCTAGGTCTGTGTGGACAGATTAGAGAGGGGAATTCTTTGGTTTTTCAGGGCTACTAACCATGAATTTCATGTGTGCCTCTCTATATATTCTTCTAAGCTGGTTAAAGACAGGGATGGTGGCATATACCCCATCCATTTGCATTATACCTTGCAGCTTGGCACCCAATGATCTTGACAACAACATGCCATACTTAGGAGGCACGTTTGCCACTACAACATCCATAACCATGCACTTGGCTGGGATTTGAGTCAAATTCACACAAAGAACTTTGATTAGGCCAAGGCACTTCATTCTGTAGAGTCAAAAGAATACAAATCCTTATAAGGTCTGGTTATCTCTAGGCCTAGCTTCTGCATAATCACCTTTGGCATAAGGTTGTGTGAAGCCCCAGAATCATGCATATAATTATGTAGGATCTTGTCATGGATATTAAGACTAAGATAGAAAGGAGGTATCACCCCTTCCTTAAACTTCCCTTCAATTTTTGGGCCAAGCAAAAGAGCTGGTTGATCATCATTTAAATTGACAGTGTCATTGTTTTCTCCTAAGTTTAAAGCTTTAAAAATTTGACCTTTATATACATACTGAGTAGCTAAATCAGTGAGAGGAACATAAATCTTGATTTTCGCTATATCACTTTCCAAATTGAAAGGAGACCGACTTTTTGAAAGGTTCAATTCTGTTTTACTGCTCACTGTTTTATTGGCAGAATCCGCTTGCTGACTCTCATTATGTACAATGTTCGAAGCTGTTTTATTAGGAGCATTAGCTGTAATGCTAGTGCTTTTATTTTTTTGACTTGGTTTATTAGTAGTTTGGATGTCTTTTTCTTTGTTTTTGCCAGAACTTTCAGCTGTTGATTTGTTACTTTCACCAGTCACTTTAGGAGTCTTTTCGGGTCTTTTCTTAATGGTGATTTTAGAAGATTTTGTTTTGGGAGTTTCTATGCTCTTGTTTCTTCTGAGATCATACTATTATCAGACCTGCATGATGGCATTTTTGAATCCCAACCTATAATCTTCAGATTATAACCCTTCCTCATCCCAATGTGAGTACGAGGTCTGATTATCTTCTGTAGAAAATGTGTGATCTTGGTTATCTACTTCCACCATGTTTATGGTAGTTCCCTCTATTTTTTCTATTATTCCCTCATCCTCATCAAGGAAGTTCTCTTGGAATGGAGGTATGACTTGTTGATCAGAGTCCCTTTGTCTATTCGGGGGGTTGTTTCTCCTAAAATTTTGGTTCTGGTTTTGATTTTGGTTTCTATTCTGATTGTTCACTTGGATCACCATTTTCTCCATCATTCTTTCCATCCTCTCCTTATTTTTGGCTAGACTATCATATTTAGGATTAGATGAAAAAAATATGTTGTCATCCCTATAGGTTAACTTCTTCTCAGCCCTCATCCTAGCTCTTTTTTCAATGAATTTTGCTTCTACACTCACTGCTCCTTTCGGCATGTCTTCTAATGTGTCATAATCTCTCTCCCTAAGCTGATAGGCCATATCAGCATCAAAGCCTTTAAGGTATTTCACTAGGGCCATTCCTTGGGGAGGTTTCATGTGTGGTGGAAGAGCATTGTAGACACTGTTAAATCTAGTAGAGTAGTCATGGACACTCTCTCCTTGATTTCTCTTGAGATTCTTGTATTTTTCTAAGATTTGGAGAGGGTTGATTTTTACTTCCCATTTGTTTATAAAAGTTTGATGTAACGAGGGGAGATAATTGATGCTATTGGGAGGTAAGCCTTTAAACCACTTCTTTACCTCTGCTCCTAAAATCTGAGCAAAGATTCTCATTTTGATAGTTTCATCTTCAATTTCCATATATTCAAAGGAATCTTCCATCCTATGTACATGATTTTGAGCCGTGGAGGATTCCTTTCTAGTGAAATGAGGGATTTTGGACTGATAGTCATTGGGTAGTGGAATCAAAGGCTGTGGTAACACCAGGGGAGCATACCATGCTTCCATGATAGTGCTTTGTGGAGGTAAAGGATTGGTTTGAGCAGCAGGTATATGGATGATAGAAATGCTAGGACCAGCAACAAATTATTGAGTTGATTTAGGGTGAGAGAGGCCCAAGTTTTGAATGAAATGAATATCAGGAGGTGTTGATGGAGGGGTTTCTCTGTCCCTAATGTGTTGACCATTATGTGGTGGTGAACATAGAGGCTCTAAGTCAGTCTGATCTATAGCATTGAATGACTGTGTTCTTGGTAGATCACTTGGTAAGTGTAAGTCAATTTGGGTGTCTAATAGAGCTGCAAAGTTTTTAGGTGCTGAATTAGCTCTATTAATGTGTCTAGAAATAGTTGATTCTTTAGATGTGAGAGACTTCCTAAGAATACTCTCTGGATTATCAATTATTTCAGGTGGGTTTGGATTAGGATAAGCTCTAGCGTGGATTGTCCTTGAAGCCAGAATGTTAGGCCCTCAAGACTCAACAAAGAAAGTAAGCCAGATATGACAGTCTTTGAGTGGAAAACCTATATTCAAACAAAGAAGCTCAATCCTATGTTTTTCTTTGGTATGGATGACGTTGTAATGAAACTGGTCTCCCAATGGAGTGTCGTGAAAACAAAGATAATCAGTAGGCCTACTGATCACCAGTGGAGTCTTTTGATCATTTAGGAACTGTGGAGTCGCCAAGTGGAGGGTTAAAGTGTTTCAAGAAGGTTTTACTATCCACCACAGTGATTAACTACCAAATCAAGGATATTGGTATTCTTTGATTTCTTAGAAATGTTTTAAGGAATGTTTTACTCAAAGCTCCCTAGCGGAGTCGCCATTATGTTGTGGTTCCTATGATTTGGCATATTTGACAATACCAAATGACAAGAAAACATCAAACCACTTTGGGATCTCAGGATCTAGCCCTCCTGGATCCAGAGAGGGATCTCTCTATAAATGTAAAGAATAATATGTCTTTGAAGTTCAATTTAAGATATTAGGCTAGTTATAGGGCACAAGGGTTGTTGTTTTGTTTTGTTTGTTTGGTTGGTTGGGAAACATGAAAGAAGGGTTCAATACAAGGTAAAGGAGTGAATAAAGAAGGTTTTTGGCAATGGGGAGATAACTCAAATAAAACACAAGACCATTGGGAAATGGGGTCATAAAAGGGTTTACTTGCAATGCAATATCCAAGGCTTTCAAATGGGCAAGTCATCTAAAACATAGGATCTTTAAAGATGATAGTATGAGATGGAATGGTAGGAAATGAAGGTGAATGACAAGGAAACCTTCCAAGGTGACCACTTAGGAGAAAATATAGGGATAGGGCATGCCTTAACCATCTATGGTCAAACTCCTAATGAGGCTAACTCTTCATACAATAGGAAAACATTTAAGATTGACACAATGTGAAGCCTAAGATCAGAGAAAGACTTTTTACCTTCTTTGATTTTGACCTTAAACTTAAGGGATCTTAGAAAGGAAAACTATTGGAAAAGGACCCTAGTGAGATAGAACTAACTCTAATCCCCCAGTTTCCCAATTCTTTCAGTTAAAACCAGACAAGAACAACAAAAAACAAACTCTAAATTCATACATCAGTAAGCATGGATAAAACCAACTACTATACTGGTTAAATAATATTGAATTAGAAGAAAACATCAAACATAAGAAGAGAAAGTAGCATTAGGGTACTTTACAACAGTATATCCTAAGCTAGATTACTGATTCTTATAAGAGAAATGAAATGTGATTGCATAACAAAGGGAAAAATAACAAATGATAGAACACATCACCACTGATTTAGATCAGGATCCAATGAACATGCTTGTCATATCAAAGAGCAACACTAGTCATATACATAATTTCCAACAGCTTGATATCAACTACAAATCATCTCCCAACCTATTTTACAACTTATACACAGAACTCTATCTCAATGAAACAACTTACAATCCATGGTTAACCAACATTTACAATGTATTTCTGAAGAGTTCTTATAGTTGAAAGAGTGGCTGCAGAGGTAGATAGAACTTAAATGTATCATTAAATAGAGGGAAAGGAGCCCATTCTGTCTTAATATCCTTGTATTGACTTTTAGTACTCTTTGGATGAATTAGGGATCTTCGACAGGTTGATCATAACTCTGGGTATGCCTCTTGGTTTACTTTCCTGGGTGCAGTACTCTATTTGTACTCTGGGGCAAGTAAGGAAGATAAATGACTTTCAGGCCTTCCATACTTTTTAGCAAATGCTCTGGCAGTCTTAGGACTTCTGTCAGGGTGATAACCTTCTCAGGAACTTTATAGAGAATAAAAACATTATGAGAACATGTCCTTTCTTGGGAAAGAACATTCTGCTTATGTGAGACACTGATATGGCTGGTTTCATGTGATTTAGGCCTCATTAGCCTTTTGGATCATTTATAAGGCCTTCAATCTGTATCTTCGTCCTTTAAACACTGGATTAAAGAATTTAATCTTCAATAATGAGCTTCTAATCCATTTAAACTGTCACTAATACTCTTTGCCGCTTCTATTGACTGTCTCTGTGAATGTATAGGATTTAATGGCACAGGAGGGCTTAAATAAGAATTAATAACCCGATTTTTAGTAAAATCATGTTTTAAACCTTTCTCAAGAATTTTTATCTGCTTCTTCTGGCCCTAGAACGGATATTCTGCATTCTAAATAACCCTTTCTGTGACTGTGAGACAGAGTGCATTCGTAGTCTTTTAAAACTTGCAAAACCAATAAACATGCTAAGAAACCAATGGGAGTGGGGGGATGTTGTGGAGGACCGAGGGAATGGTGGAGCAGGAGTGGAAATGGAGGATGTAGGTGAAAAATGGGTAAAAACTATGGTGGAATGGAAGAAAACTGGCCTGATGGAGTTTTGGTGCATCGTGAAATCTGGAACGTCCGATTAAATTAGCCAATGGTGATCGACGGTGGAGGTTGCACGATAATGTCGTTGGGGAGGGTGAATGAAGAAGTAGGGGAATGGAGGAAATATTAAATCATGGCCATAAAATTTTAATAATGGATGACTATGATCGTCCGATGGAATTATTTGAAAGTTTAGATGAGCGGACAAGGGAGAAGGGTAAGATATATCGTGATCATTGGATTAAATATTTCAACGATGGAGATCGGCGGAAAGAATATTTCAAGAGCATAGGTGAACGGGGAATGGGCAGAGGTGATGCTGAATCTGGGCCATTAGATCAGCTTGATGAATGACTAGGATTATTCATGAGATTTCACTGTGGAGGGCGGTAAACAGAGAACCGGAGTGGTTTTCACGTTGGGCTTGGAGTGGTAAATGGTATTCAAGAAATTCACGCGATTCCACTCATCGCACTCCACGTGGAAAAAAAATACCGCCTATATCTTCCAATTTTAAAACTTTAACATTCGAATGGAAAATTTGTGCGATATGCTTGTTGGCTGTTGGATAGGGGGCAGAGAGATCTGATGGTGTGAAAAACAATGCAATGGGGAAAAGTGCGTGGACGGAGGGGGCACCATCGGGTTCATTGCTGTCCGTTATGGATTTATGAGGATGGACAACCACGATCTAACACTAGAGTGGCAGTGCTGGATGAGTGAATGGGAATCGGATCACCTGTAGCCCGTCGATCTGTGGAGATCGACAATCCTTGTTAATCTAAACCATAACCATCAGAAATGATGAAAACAAAGGAAAAAACGTTTTTGAAAGGTTTTTTAAACCTTTTTAGTGCTCGATCATAGTGTTTAGGTTGCATGAAGGGGGAGGTTAAGGAGAATAAGCCCTCGGGGTCTAACTTCCTTTGTGGAGCGGAAAAACATTTTTATGCATTTTAAAGGGATTTTTGGGGTTTTAGCGCCCGATTGCAGGGCTAAGGGCTTATGAAGAAAGGGGCTGAGTTGTATAAGCCCTCAGGGGCTGAGCTGTATAAGCCCTCAGGGGCTTAAGCCTGATATAGTGTAAGAAAGGGTATTTAGGCCAAAAATAGTGCTTTTTAAGGCCAAATGGAGGGTTCTGGTAGGCAGCAAAGGGGATTTTTTAAACCAAATGAAGGGAGCCATAAGGTTTAAAAGGGGATTTTGATGGTTTAGAGGGCTAAGGAGGGGATTTTGTGGGATTTTGAAAGGGGAAAAAAGGGGTGAAATGGGGGCTTTTGTAGGGATAAAATGGAGCAGATGGAGACCTTTTTGAAGCATTCTTTTTCACAAAACAATAGGGATTTTTAAGTGGAAACAATAGTGAAGATATCTTCAAAGGAAAAAGACACATAGAGGCTTCAAGAATGAAATATTTTCATTGGAAATGTTTCTCTTGAAGGCTCAGAAGCATTTTAGCCACCTGTTTTCTATGTCAAAAATTTATAAGTGGCTAACACCTCCATTTGCAACCATCACTTGACATTATGGTGTTGGGTATAGGAAACAATTCAATTCCTTGGCTACCTTACAATGAACAAAATTATGGGTACTACCAGAATCAATCAACACTATTACCTTTTTACTCTTGATATGTACTTCTATCTTGAGAGTTTGGGGAGTGGTAATTCCTACAAATGCATTACATGATATGGTCAGAATCATTTATTCTTCTTCTAGGGTTGGTTCCTAGTGTATATCCTCTTCTTTTGAAGTTTCTTGTTCATTTTCTTCCTCCTCTTCACAATTTTTGTAAAATAATTTCTTCTCAGCACACTTATGATCTTTAGTGTATTTTCTATCAAAACTCTAGCAAAGCCCTTTTTCTCTCTTCTCTTCCAATTTTTGTGGTGTCAACCTTGTAGGTTGTGGAAGTCTAGGAGTAGCAACACTTCCATCTTTATAGATGTGAGTGGTAGGATTCCTTGTCGCCATAATTTTACATTCAACTTTTCTTTCCAACCTGAAAGCCTTCTCCAATGAATCATGTTCCCAAACACGAACCTCATGTTGGATGTTATCCTTTAAAGTCCCTATGAATACATCAATCCTGTGTTTGTCTAGTATATGAGTTACCCTTATATTCAATTTTTGTAAATCCTCAATGTGCTCCACCAATGAACCCTTTTGTTTGAGATTTATCAATTGGCTAAAAAAGGTGTTGCTCTTTGTATCCTCATAATGTGCTATAATTTCCTCTGTAAAAATTGACCAAGTGACAATTTTTTTATTGGAGCAAAGCCATCGATACCATACAAATGTAATTTGTTCTAAATATAAAGTTTCAATGCATACCTTTTGTGTGTTTTTCACATTATTGAGATCAAAATATTTCTCCATCTGTAGTATCCATGTTAAGGGATCCTTGCCATCAAAATTCCTCATACCGATCTTTGGAATATGGTGGGTATTCCATCGAACATTAGAGTTATGAAATCATGATTAACTTTTATTTTTTTCTCATCATGAGTTTCTTCTACTATATTTTCGCCAATAGGAATCATTTCTTGTATCAACTTTGTCAAGCCTTCCATGTATTCTTTTATATCATTCTTCATGTTTTCCATTTTTTCTTCCATGTCTTCCATGCCATTTTTCAAACCATCCATCTTAGCTTCCACGCCTTTCTTCAAACCATCCATATTAGCTTCGATGCCCTTCTTCAAGCCATCCATATTAGCTTCCATGCCTTTCTTCAAAACATCCATTTTATTTTTTGTTGCTCTTTGCGAGAGCGAAATTTGGTGCGCTTGCTCTTGTATTTTTGATATATCATGTTTCACTTCTTCATCTTCATGAGTCATAGTAAAGTATTATGAGGGCTTAATGGGCGTTGAATTATTTTTAGGGGGCATTTTAGAACCCATCACTGATATCTATGCTTCAATATGCTCTTGGAATCATTTCAAATTGATTTTTCAAACAAGACTTATGCAATTTGAAAACAAATACACAATTTTTTCTTGATTTTGAGGAGCTCAATATTGAAACTAAATTATCTTTGTGATTTCGGATCTTAAATATCTGAAATTTGGTCTTGTATTAGCCCTCTAAATCTTATTTCCAATGCCACAGGTCTGACCTAATTTGGATTCTTCAAGACAAATTTATGGCCAGTCTCCCACAATGACCTAATTATGGAATAGTCCAGTATAGTGAACTTGTACGACATGCCACGTGTCACTGTTTTGTCCTTTGGCTCTGAAATTGATACACATAAAACTACAGTCCCTGTACTTGCGGCCATTTTTTTCAGAATTCAAATTCGATGCCCAGAGAGAGATTTATGACGATTTTCCCACAGTCACCTCTTTTAGATGAAATTCAAGAGTCTGCAAAAACCATAACTTCCACAAATCATATCTCCGAAAATATTCCAAACCAAGATCTGAATTTTTTACATGATGTTCCTCGGGATTTCGGATTTGTGCTAAAACTATCAGCTTCTGAACATTCGTAGAAAAAAATTATAGTGAAAATTCCACGATGACCTCTTTGGAGCAGTGAAACCCTAGAATCCAAAGCTCTGATACCAAATGTTATGAAACCAGCTCCAAAAATGGAAGAAAAGAGAGATCAATGCCTTATAAATAAGACAAATTGAGGGGGATACCTCCTTTACATTACATAAATGAACAATTCTTGGATGATACAAATGAAAAAACCTCCTTCTATATATAGGAGTCCATGGTGTCATAATATAATCCTAGTCGACCTAACAATAATAATGTAAAGGAATAATAATAACAATATTGGGGCTATAGGGGTACAAAAATAACAATAAGGGTGATACACTAACAAAAATAAGGGACTACACTAGTAATATAGGGACCTAAAAAATATATTAAATTAAAGTTTATGGGAGAAATGACATGTGCAAGGTTTGCCTTAAAGTTTATGGGAGAAATGACGTGTACATGGTTTTCCTTCAAGTTTATGGGAGAAATGACATGTACCTAGTTTTCCTTAAATTTTATGGGAGAAATGACATGTACATGGTTTTCCTAAAAGTTTATGGGATAAATGACATATAAATTTCATGTACATAGTTCCCAAAAACGCTAGAAAATGGGAGAAATGACATTGTATTCTTTGAAAAAACACTAGCATTTCCCTTATAAATATATTAAATTAATTTTTTTGGGAGAAATGACATGTACATGGTTTGTCTTAAAGTTTGCGTTAAGTTTATGGGAGAAATTACATGTTCATGGTTTTCCTTAAAGTTTTCCTTACAGTTTATGGGAGAAATTACATAGAAATGACATGTACATGGTTCCCAAAACACTAGCAAATGCCTTAAAGTTTATGGGAGAAATGACATGTACATGGTTTCCAAAAACACTAGCATTTTCTTTAAAAATATATTAAATTAAAGTTTATGGAAGAAATGACATGTACATGGTTTTCATTTAAGTTTATGGGAGAAATGACATGTACATGGTTTGCCTTAAATTTTTCCTTGAGTTTATGGGAGAAATGACATGTACATGGTTTGCCTTAAAGTTTGCCTTAAATTTTATGGGAGAAATGACATAGAAATGACATGCCTTGAAGTTTTCCTTGATTTTATGGGAGAAATGACATGTACATGGTTTACCTTAAATTTTTCCTTAAAGTTTATGGGAGAAATGACATAGAAATGAAATGTACATGGTTCCCAAAACACTAGAAAATGCCTTAAAGTTTATGGGAGAAATGACATGTACATGGTTTCCAAAAAAACTAGCATTTTCATTAGAAATATGTTAAATTCAAGTGTATGGGAGAAATGACATGTACATGGTTTGCCTTAAATTTTTCCTTAATTTTATGGGAGAAATGACATGTACATGGTTTTCCTTAAATTTTATGGGAGAAATGACATAGAAATGACATGTACATGGTTCCAAAAACACTAGCAAATGCCTTAAAGTTTATGGGAGAAAATACATGTACATGGTTTCCAAAAACACTAGAATTTTCCTTAAAAATATATTAAATTAAAGTTTATGAGAGAAATGACATGTACATGGTTTGCCTTAAATTTTATGGGAGAAATGACATGTACATGGTTTTCCTTAATGTTTGCCTTAAGTTTATTGGATAAATGACGTGTACATGGTTTGCATTAAAGTTTCCCTTAAATTTTATGGGAGAAATGACATAGAAATGACATGTACATGGTTCCCCTAACAGGCAGAGCCAATTTTCCACCTACAGGGCTCAAAGTTTATGGGAGAAATGACATAGAAATGACATGTACATGGATCCCCTAACAACCAGGGCCAATGTTCCACCAACACTGCTTAAATTTTATGGGAGAAATGACATAGAAATGACATGTACATGGTTCCCCTAGCAGCCAGGGCCAATGTTCCACCTAGAGGGTTGGAGAGTATCTGGTTTTCAGGCCTCGTCTATACTTCATTGTAACCCAACTAACCCTACTAACATCATTAATAAAATACTAACGTAATAACAATGTCATATCTCTTGCATGTTGACATTTGCATTTGTTTGGCATTTTCATTGTCATTTTATGCTAAGTTATGGTAACAGCATAATCTAATGTGATCTAAAGTTCAACAGTGAATATAAGAGGCTCACCACCTGTCATATATGCTCAAAATTTGCTTAAGTTCAAACATGGTAAATATATGGTTGTGACACTATACTTGCTGGTAGTGAATATAAGAGTCTCACGGCCTGTCATATATGCTCAAAATTTTCTTAATTTCAAACTTGGTAAATCTATGGTTGTCACACTATATATCTTACTGGTAATAACTCACTGTTAACACATGGATCTGAACATATAATTTCCATTTCTAAGCATTTTGATCTTGCTAGCGATTATAAGAGGATCACAACCTGTCATATATGCTCAAAGTTTGCTTAAGTTCAAACTTAGTAAACCTATGGTTGTCATAGTATGATATATCGTGCTGGTAATAACTCACTATTAAAACATAGATCTTAAAATATAATTGCCATTTCTAAGCATTTTTACGTTTCTAGTGAATATAAAAGGCTCAAGGCGTGTCATATATGCTAAAAATTTTCTTAAGTTCAAACTCGGTAAATCTATGGTTGTCACACTATATATATTGCTAGTAATAACTCAATTTTAACACATAGATATGAACATATAATTTCCGTTTCTGAGATTTTTGATCCTGCTAGTGAATATAAGAGGCTCACAGCCTATCATATATGCTCAATTTTTTTTTTAGTTCAAACATGGTAAATCTATGGTTGTCAACTATATATTTTGTTGGTAATAACTCACCGTTAACACACAAATCTGGACATATAATTTCCACTTCTAAGTATTTTGATCTTGCTAACTGTCATTCTCTATATTGGCACATTACCTCATGTTTTTGGTGTCAATGGTATTTGATAAATGGTTTTTTGCCACACGTTTTGTGTTGATATTGATAATTTTCCAAACCCATCCATATAAATCATAAAACTTGGACTAAAAGTAAATGATTGTAGTAAAATGTATAGAAACGATTGTAGTAAAATGTATAGAGAAAAGCAAACGCAAACTATGGACAACTTCAAAGGGAGAGAATTGATAGCATTGCATCAAATGAATAAGTTAAATTATAAGAGAACTTCATATATAGATCAATATGCCAAGGACTTCAAAAAGGATGGAAAAATCACGAAATAACTTCAAAAAGGATGACAGGGCTTCCGACATAAGAGAACATTAGGAAAACCCTCAAAATATTACACACAACATAAAGAGGAACCTTGTTAAAGCTAACATATATTCAAATAACATGGCCAAAACACCAATCTGATCGGAAGACTTTACCAATTGAAAATCCCTTTCTAAAATGAAGGTTGTCATATAATTGGCAATGGTTTCATATTATGGAGTACCACGATACCACGAAGAGAAAGCCAAGACAACATTATGAGATTAGAGATTACTCAAGGATGGGATAATGGTAAATGTGTGTGGATTAATGGTATATAAAAACGATGTTTTCATATTTTAATGTTTATTACTCCATACACAACATATTATAGAAGATAATAAGAAAACCATATATATATATATATATATATATATATTTTTATTTTTTTTTTCTGCAAGAACAAAGAATAATAGAGGGATATTACTCTCAGAAGGCTGGAACAGGAAGGAGAAAGATAATACGGGGGAGAACAACTCCATCATGAATATAGAATAATATATAGATATTACTCTCAAAGGGTGGAACAAGAAGGAGAAAAATAACACGGGGGAGAATGGCTCCCAGATGATGGAATACAAGAGATCACTAGTTTTTTTGAGAACGTACTCATATAATATCTCAGTCTTGCATCTCAGAGTTACTAGAAAAATTTGATAATTCATTCATTACTCTACAAGATAATTCTAATTGCATTGCTTGGAGAAATATCTGGAAATTTGAAGACAGCGAGAGCGCGCACAATGAGCAGACAACGAGAGAGCACATGGCGAGCAGACAATGAGACGACGAGGTTGCAGATCGCTGAGGATGCAGATTAGAGAAAACCTGCAAACACAGAAAATTAAATTTAAAAAAAAAAAAAAAACATAAACAAAAAAAAACACAGCATAAACCATAACACCTTCTCACCTTTGCTTGCTCCCCTCCTCATGCTTGCAACATCGAGACAACAACATAGTAGCAAGACAGAAACAGAACGACGAAACGACGAGACAACAATAGAACATAGCAGCAAGACAGAAACAGAGTAGCGCAACGACGAGACTACAATAGAGTGAGACAACAATAAAATAAAGCAGAGCATCGAGACAAAAAAATAGCAACGCAACGGTAATGAAAAATTGTTGTGGTCTGGGGGACGATATATTTATAACAAAAAGTTCGGCCGAATTATTTTCAAAAGTTCGGTCGAACTGTTAGTTCGACTGGACAATTAGTTCGATCAAACTTTTGTTGCCGGTTTTCCCATCTCTGGCCAAAAATTTGTTTACCCACGCCGTCAATACACCGTCAATGTTAACAACAGAATTAGTTCGACCGAATTAATTTAACAACTTCGGTTGAACTATTGGGAAAATGAAATTTTTGAACACTTTTCTCATGAAAGTGTCATCCACCTTTGCATTTTTACCGATATGGCTTATAAATATTTTAATATAGCACTTAAATGATATATATATATATATATATATATATATATATATATATATATATATATATATATATATATATATGAAAAACGAGAAATATAGAAAAAAAAAACATGAAAAACAACCTGAAAACCAAAAATGTTGATGTTGGAGCACTGGAATGCTGGAAAGCCTTAAAATTTTGGCAATTTTTCAACCATGACATTATGGAAATTTTTTTGACTAAAAAAAATTTAAAGAATGAACACCTAAATGAAAGAGTCATTATTCCGCAAGTAGTTTCTTTTTTTAAATGATAAAAATATGATGACTTTAAAATCTTAGCCTCACACATTGCAACACAAATTTAAAAGACAACCATCAAATTGGGACACAATATAGGAAAACTCAACCCATTGAAATGAAAACATAAATATCAACGATGAAATTGACACATTGTACGGGCAGACTCGATATTTTACAACGAAAAATTTAAAATCAACAATGAAAATGGCACATAATGAGATGAGGTTGTTAGCCGAGGATCTACACAGACCCTATAGGAAAAAATTAAATAAAACAAAATAACAAATAAATATATAAAAATGAAAAATATAAAAGAAAATAAAAATTCAACATTGAAAAGAAACCAAAAAAAGTTTAAAAAATAATAATAAGTAAATAAAGTTCACGGGGTCTTGAATAGATGGTGATTGGTTGGGTTGTTTACGCAGTCCTTGATGTGAATTCACTGACCCAATCAGGGTGATATATTCAGACATGATGATGAAGATGTAGTCCTGCTCAACTTACAAAAATAATAATAATAAGTAAATAAAATTATATATTAAAGGAAAAAGAAATTAAAAAACATGAAAAAAAACAAAAAGATATATTGAGAAGAATAAAAACAAAAAGAAAGACACAAAAAATAATAATAATAAGTAGATAAGAATATATATTAAAGCATAAAAAATTTAAAACACATGGCTATATATATATATATATATATATATATATATATATATATATATATAACAACATGAGAAAAAAAATACAAATATAAAAATATATATGAAAATGACAAAAAGACATATCACACATCAAAAAATACCAAAAAACAAAATTAACTTGAAAATAAAATAAAATCTAAAAATAAAATAAACAAAAAATAAAAAAAACTATAAAAAAGTATGTAAAAGTACAAAAACATATTTCAAAATACAAATAATTAAAAAAATAGAAGATTAACAAAAAAAATAGAACAATTTTAAATAATAATAAAAAAAACGTACAATTTAAAAAAAAAACATTAAATTTAAATTAAAAACATAAACAAATTATAGTAAAAAATAAAAACATAAAAAAATTAAAAAAAAAATCTTACTTTAAAACTAAATTAAAAATAGTAAAAAATAATTAAAAACAAAATTAAATAGGAAAAAAAAATTAAAAAAATTAAAAATCCATTACTAAAAATAAAATTAAGAAATAAAATAATTAAAAAAAAACAATTAAAAAACAAAACAAAATTTTTTTAGGGTGCCCAACCCGGTGGTCGAGCGACCACGGGGGTAAGATCGATTGTCAAAATAGGCCTTGTCCCTATGGCCGCTCGACCGTTGGGCTTGGAAGTCATGGGAGACTATGTGCACAACTCCGATGACCGCTCAGCCCGGCGACTGAGCGACCACAGGGGAAAGCCCCATTCTCAGAATCAACCTTGCCCCCGTGGCCATTTGGCCGCCCAGCCCAACAATCGAGTTGCCCTTGGTTGGCAGACCTATTGAGGGCCACTGTAGCGCTAGGTTGGGCGACCTAAAATTTTTTAATTTCTTTTAATTATTTTAATTAATGTTTTTATTTTTTAATTTTATTTTTAGTTATGGTTTACCAATTTTTTTTAATTTTTATTTTTTACTTTGTTTGGTTTATAATTATTTTTTTTTACAATTTTTGATTTAATTTTAAACTATGATTTTTTTTTTTTTTTTTTTTAATTATATAATTTTTAAATTTTTTTTTGGTATGTTTTTTAATTTGCATTATAATTTGTTTATGTTTTTAATTTAAATTTAAGGTTTTTAAAAAACAAATTATGGTTTTTTTTAATTATGTAAAATTTTTCTATTTTTTGTTTTTTTTTATTAATCTTGTATTTTTTTTTAATTATGTGTGTTTTGAAATATGTTTTTCTTTTTCTTTTTATTTATTTTTTTATAGTTTTTTTTTTTTTTTTTTTTTTTTTACATTTTTAATATATATTTTTTTGTCCTTTTATATACAATTTTATATTTGTTTTTGTTTTTACATGTTTTTAATGTTATTTTTTATATTTTGCAAAAAAAAATTAAAATTTCATTATAAAAAAACATTGCAAAGAAAAAAAAACATATGTTTGAAAAACCCTTAAAAAACTAATATCCTAGGACGAAAAGCACTACGGGACATAAGACAACTTGAAAAATTTTTAAATAATGAAGATTTAAAAAAACATTGTGTGTACCTAGGACATAAGAACATTTAAAGTGTCAAAAATGTTTTTCAAAAAATAAATGTTGATGCTTTTCAAAATATGCATGAAAATTATCAACATTTAAAAAAAATATATTGACAATTAATAAAATAGAAAATTTAAAGTGTCCAAAATAAGCCCTCTAAAAAAATGGGCTGATGTTGCATCAACACTTTTTAAAATCAACGTGAAAATCACTAACATTTAGAAAAAAAAATTATACTTGATACATAAGAAAATTTAAAGTGTCAAATATATGCTCCCAAAAAACAAAGTATATTCTAGAAGACCACTTTTAGAAATCGGATTACTTTTTTGTTGCCTCAAAAAAGAAGGTACTCGTTTCAGTTCTCCTTTAACCCCAGATCTATCAAGCACCGAGAGGGGTTAATTATCTCGAGGGGGAAATCTCTTCTTTAATTTCAACACTAGAGGAAAGGTTTTCACTTCAAGAGATTTAATCTCTGTCGTCACCTGATAGATTCGGGGTTAATATGGATCTAGGTTGGTTTTAGTCATACGTGATCACACAAAATTTGTTGAACGTCTAATTATTCTAACCATTTAAAATATGCTAAATATGTCTAAGATTAATGTGGTCATTTTAATTTTAATTTTTTCCACCGCAATTCGTTGAGATGATAGAGATTGGTAATAACTTGAATGATCATAAATGATGGAATACAATGTAATAGTGTTGAATGATAAAAAATGTGAACAATATGAATGTAGTCAATTATAAATATTCTTCATTGTAATAAATATCAAACTATGTTCTTCTATTGTTCTTATTTTCACACTTGTAAGTTTTTCCATCTTTTCATATTGATCATATCAAAAGGGTGCTTGAAATCATAGACCATTCAAATGTTTAACTTGAAATATTGTGACAAATGTCATACATTGTCTCTCTTTCTCTCCAATATTAATAGTAGATTTCTCCAAAGTCAATAATTGTGATTTAAGGAGTGTTAAACCCCAAGTAAGTTTCAATGGTAGTTGCTTTTTATTACCTTGTTTGAATGCAAAGTGACTAACAATGTTGAATGATGGAAAATGGGAATAATAAGAATGTAGGAAATTACAAATAGTTTACAGTTTCAAGAAGAAATCATTTCAAGTATGTGAACATTTTATTTAAGATGAAAGCTCAAGCATTTTATTTATAGTTGAATTACCATAAAAAAAAAATTAATGCTGTGAATAATTTTTTTTTTCTTACATTCAAATCAATGCACATTGTTAATCTAATTAGTTTTAGATTAATGTATATTATACATCTAGTTACATATGATTAGAAATCATCATCTACACTAAAATCAATGCATCTAGTGCAAAAAATCAAATTATATTAGAAATCAACATCTACACTAAAATAAATGTATCTAATGCAAGAAATCAAATAGGATTAGAAATGAACATCTTCACTAAAATTAATGCATCTAGTCCAAGCAATCAAACATGAATAGAAATCAACATCTACACTGAAATCAATGCATCTAGTGAAAGAAATCTAATAAGAATGGAGATCAATTGCACTAAAATCAACACATCCCATGTAATCAATCAAATAGGATTAGGAATCAACATATACACTAAAATTAAATTATCTATTTTAATGAAAACGTAAAATATTCATGGCATTCTAAATCCAACTTCTTTTGTCTTTTGTAAACATCTTACTTGCTATTCCTATATAGTTAAAAATTTTCAATATTATATAATACTATATAATATATTTATTTGTCTATGTGTGTTTCTTTCTTCTTCCCTCTCTCTCCCCCTTCCATCTCTATGTTGATCCCCCTCCCTCTCTCCTTCTCTCTCTCCCCCATCTCTCTCTCTCTCTCTCTCTCTCTCTCTCTCTCTCTCTCTCTCTCTCTCTCTCTCTCTCTCTCTCGTCATATATATGTATATATCTATCCATGTCATATTCCTTGTCTCTCTATCTCATGCTCCAAAAAATATACACACTCTCTCCATATCTACCTATATATCCCCTCCCTCTATATCTATATCTCCCCCAATATCTCCTTTTTTGCCTCTATATCTCACCCCAAAACATACAAACACTATCGCCATATTTTCCTATCCTTGCCTCCCTCCCTCTTCCTTTCCCTCTCTCTCTCTCTCTTCCCCCCTCTGTCTCTATCTTCCATACCACTCTCCACTCTCCCTCACTCTCTCTCCATATCTTCCCTCAGATTAAGTTTGTTGTATTTGAGAGGTTAAATCTAGCTTCTCTTTACAGGTACTGTAGATCGTGGCTTAGATTGGAAAAGATAATAGAGTTTCTAGGATTTATAGAAATTAATTTCGATAATTTTAGTGATTTAAAAAAATTTCAAAAATAAATGTGCAATTTTACTTCCCTCCAAATGTTGTTTATCTCTACTTTCCATTTTATCCAAAACTTGCCTAATGACCTGGGAAAGTTAAGGTCACTGAGGGTGCTGAAATTGTCTTCATGCTAAAGCTTGTCAATGCTACCACCTTCCATCTGTGAACTTCACCATTTATAATTTCTTGATCTTTCAATGTGCATGTCTTTGAAGGACCTTCCAATGGGGTTTGATTAGTTGTCAAACTTAAAGATGTTGGATATGACGGGGTGATCTCGGCTGGACAAGTTTCCTAAGGAATTTGAAAAACTAACATCTCTAAGTCGTGTAGTCTGTGATGAGAATTCCGAGAAGTAGTGGCAATGTATCAAATAGTTTGACATGCCTCTTCTAATAATAGTTGTCATGGATGAATGCTTGAAAGTTGAAAAACTACATAATGCATCATCTTGCCCCCCTTTGCGAACACACATATCTCAATGGTTTATGTAAAATCAAAAGAACAGTGAGGCATGATCTATGACTATAAATTTTATTAACATAGTGTGATGGTTAGGAGTGTAGATTTATTTCGTTTAGATGAAGATATATGATACAGTTTGGGATTTATTCTTTTAGGATAAGATTTATGGTTAGGATTATAGATTTTTTTTGTTATAGGTTACAGAGTCAGAAGAATAAAATGAGATAGGTTTAGATGAAGATCCTAATTATAGGTTGCCATTTGGGGAGAAGGGGATGAACCAATGTTTGGTGGTCACATCATTGACCTATCTCGTCCTTGAATTTGGTATGGTATTTTATTACATAGTTTAGATTTTTTGGTGTCATATGATATTGAGTGAAATGGTATTTTCTTAAGTAGTTTACATTTTTTGTAGTAATCTGATCTTGAAATTTGATCTTGAGTGAAATTATTTCCCTTTGGAGGTCACGCCATTATTGTATCTCATCCTTGAATCAGATATGGCACTTTATTACATAGTTTACATTTGTTGTTGTAAATGATATTGAGTGAAATGGTATTTCCTTACATAGTTTATTGAGGGAAATTGCTTCCTTTATCTTAAGTGGTAATAATTTTTTATTTTTATATTTTTTATAAGAATATATTTATTATTAATTTTGTAATTAGCACAACCACATTTACCAATTTGGTTGATATAATCCAATAGACATATATTAAATAGATTTACAACCATATTTACCAATGTGGTTGATATATGCCGATAGGCCTATATCCACCACCCACCACATTAATAATTGTAAGGTGTATTTCCTTAAAGAATTACTATTTATAATTATTAATAACTATATAAATAATAATATTCATATTATTTTTATTTATATAATAATACTTATTATGTTAACATTATTTTGTATATTAATATAATCTACAATTATTACATAAAATTTTGATAATATATTAATAATTGTATTTAAAACATTAATATAAGTCAGATACAACATAATAATAACATTTAGTTCTTACTAATAATATGTATTTTACGTCGAGTCCCACTAGCACAACCAGTTGAGAATGGGCCTCATCAGAAACACGACCTAGGATCAAACCTCATGGAAATTGTTGTGCTTGTGCTAGGGGGAGGAGACAAGTTAAACCTAGTTAGCTTAGTGCTGGTGTGGCCCAGGCCGGGTGCGATCTCTGGGTGATTTTGATGGCTTAGACGCTGGGTGTGATCCCCGGGTGATTTTGACGGCTTAGATGCCCCTGGTTCGGAGTTTCTCAAGCCAAAAATCAAGCCTAATGTCATCTCTAGTGAACTCAAACTACTTGACAAACAAACAAAAAAATAATATGTATTTTACCAAATTAATTATTATATATTTATGAATATAATTACCAATATATTTAAATATTTACTTAAAATATATTAATAATATTAACTATATGCATATTATATATTAAACTAAAATATGTTATATATATTATATTAAAATATATAATAATAATATATTATTAAATTGTGTCAATATATTAATAGTTATAACTCAAACTATAATATAATTCAAATATGACATAATAATAGCATTTTATTATTATTCGTAATAAGTATATATCTCTTACAAATATCGCCAATAATTTTTATATATTTATTAATATAACTCTTAATATATTTCATATATTTACTTTTAGTAAATTTAAAATATCAACTAAACCCAAGGGATTAATAAACACGCGTGATTATTAATATTATAAACCGAAATGACTAATAAGACCAAGGGTTTAATATTATAAATCCAATCAATTAGTAAATCCAATGGATAAATACTGTAAACATAAAGGATAAAAAAACTAAATGAATCAAATTACAAAACAAGGGATTAATACTAAACCCTAGGACTAATATTTAACACTTAATATTGGTGTTTAATAAACCCAAGGGATTATTATCATTATAAATGTAAGGGATTATTAATATTATAAACACATGGGATAAATAAACCCAAGGCATTAATAATATTATAAATCTAAGCCATTAATATTATAAACCAAAATGATTAATAAACCCAAGGAGTCAATAAACTGAGCAAACTAATATTAAAAACTCAAAATATTAATAAATGATTAATAAATGCCCACATGGTGTAGAGTAGTCGGTGATGGGGTGCACTGTTAAGGCACTCCGTCTGCAAGGTCACCAGTTCGAAACCCGTGGGTGATTAGGATTAGTCTAATATACCAGAAAAATAAAATAAATGATTAATAAAATAATAAAAATAAACATAGTTGAGCATGAACCAGTTTCATATTGAGACAACCTTTGTCGCAATGTGATGTTCCACCATGGTTTATTTTCATATTGACAAAATATTTGTCACAATGTGACGTTGGATCATGGTTGAATATTATAAACACGAGAGATTTATATTAAACCCAAGGGTTAATATTATAAAAGCTATGAATTATTTATACCCTTGGAATATGAATCTATAGGTCAATAAACCCAATGGATTGGTATTAAAAATGAAAGGAAATAATAAACCCAAGGGAGTAATACTAAAAAACCAAGGGTTTATATAACTAATGGAATAATATTAAGCCTAAGAGATTAATATTAAAAACCATTAAGTACATAATCACTTAGATAAATACTATAAATAGTGAAATAAATATGGTTGACCATGCTTGATTTAAACATTGAGACAATCTTTGTCACAATAAGACCTTGGACCAAGGATGACCAGGGTTGGCCATGGTTGATATTCATGTCGAGTGAATCTTTGTCACAATGTGAAATTTGATCATGGTAGACCATGATCGACTATGGATGATGATGATTGACAATGGTTGATCATGTTTTATTTTCATATTGAGACAATATTTGTCATAATGTGACATTAGACCATGGATTGATATTAAATTGTACTACTAATATTCAACCCTTAATATTGGGATTTAATAAGCCCAAGGGACAAAAAAATCGAAAAGATTAATAATTCCTAGGAAATAATATTTTAAACTCAAGAGATTAATAAATCCAAGGGATTAAATGATAAACCAAAGGAATTATTAATATTAAAAATGTAAGGAACAAGGAAACCCAATCATTTAATATTATTGGGATCTAATAAACCAAAGGGACTAATATTACCAACCCAAAGAATTAGAAGGCTCAAGGGATCAATGTTATAAACCCAATGGATCAAAAAAGCCAAAAAATTATTAATATTATGAACACAAAACATTAATAAATCCAAGGGATTATTAATATTATAAACCCAACATATTAATATTATAAATACAAATTATTAATAAATCCAAGCGATTAATAAACCCGAATAATCAATAAACACAACAAACTAATATAAAAAACCCAAGAAATTAATAAAGCCTAAGAATTAATATTTTAAACTCAAGATATTAATAAAACCAACGAATCATTAATATTATAATCCAAAAGAAATAATAAATCGAAGGGTTTAATATTATAAACCCAAGGAATAAATATTAAAAACCTAAGGGATCAACATGTCGAAGGGATCCATATTAAAAACATAAGAGATTAATGAAGCCTAGGAATTAATATTTTAAATACAAAATAATGATAAACTCACATAATTATTAATATTATAAATCAAAGTGATCAATGATCCTTAGGGATTATTAATATTATAAACCCAACGAATTAATAAACTAAAGGATCATTAAACCAGATGGATTGATTTTAAAAACCAAGGAAATAATAAACCAAAGGGAAAAATAATAAACCTAAGAGATTAGTATTATAAACCCTTGGATAAATACAATAAACCATGAAATAAACATGATTAACCATGATTGATTTAAACATTGAGACAATTTTAAAAACCAAAACAATCTAACTAATATCTAAAAACTCAAACAATTAATAAAGCCCAGGAATGGATATTTTAAACTCAAGGGATTAAATAATAGACCATAAGAATTATCAATATTATAAAGTTAGGGAACAAATAAATCCAAGCATTTAATATTACAAACCCGGGAAATTAGTAAACCTAAGGGATAAATATTAATATTATAAACCAAAGGAATTATTAATACTCTAAACTTAAGGAATAAATAAACCCAAGCGTTAATATTATAAACCCAAGGAATTAGTAAACCCAAGGGATAAAAAAATGCAAGCGATCAATAAAAAAGAAGAAGAAGGATTTATATTAAACCGAAGGGTTAATATTATAAAACCTATGAATTATTTATACCCTTTGAATACAAACCCTTATATAAATAAACCCAATTGATTGATATTAAAAATCAAAGGAAATATTAAACCTGAGGGATTAGTACCAAAAAAAAAGGGTTTATAAACCGAAGGGAATAATATTAAACCTAAGAGATTAATATTATAAACCCGAAGTATATAAAAAACCTTAGATAAATACTATAAACCATGAAATAAACATGGTTGACCATGATTGATTTAAACATTAAGACAATTTTTTTCATAATGCGTCATTGGACCAAGGATGACCATGGATGACCATGGTTGATTTTCATATTGAGACAATATTTGTCACAATGTGAAATTTTAAAATTTAAGACCTTGATCGACTATGGCTAACGATGATTAAAAATTATTTTCCATGGTTGATTTTCATATTGAGACAATATTTTTCATAATGTGACATTGGACCATGCATTAATATTAAATAGTCGAATTAATATTTAACCCCTAATATTTGGATTTAATAAACCGAAGGGACTAATATTACCAACCCAAAGAATTAGAAAACTCAAGGGATCAATTTTATAAACCCAATGGATCAACAAACCAAGGGAATTATTAATATTATAAACACAAACCATCAATAAACCGAAGGGATTATTAATATTATAAATAAAAAACATCAATAAAACCAAGAGATTATTAATATTATAAACCCAAAAGATTAATATTATGAATACAAATGATTAATAAGCCCTTGAGAAATTAATAACCTCGAGGGATCAATAAACCCAATAAACTAATATCAAAAACCTAAGAAATTAATAAACCCTAAGACTCAATATTTTAAACTGAAGAGATTAATAAACCCAAGTGTTTAATATTATAAACCTAAGGAATTGTTGAACACAAGGGATAAATATTAAAAGCCTAAGGGATCAACAAGCCCAAGGGATCCATATATATATATATATATATATATATATATTCTAAATATTTCTACTCCTATTATTAATACATATCACAGAAATACAATCATCATCTGTTGGAATTGCTGCGTTAGCCAATTCTCGTGGGAACTATCCAACTCAAAAGTTCAAAATTGGACTACCCCAGAAGGGGAAACTAGCCCAATAAGTCTGTGCATCATTCATAATAAAAGCTGCCCTTAAAGGGAAACCAACGTTAAACAAACTTAATCTGCGCATCAAAATAGACAGGAGAGCTAAACCGGAAGAAGTACAAAACATGAAGAAAAGACAAGATGAAACCCAGAGGTTAGTTTTTCGAATTATTGACATCAGGAAATGTTGGTGGAGTTGGCGCTTCCTCTCTGTGGCATGCGTATTCAGAGACTTCATCCTCAGGCTTGGACAACTGGGCATCGATTGACAGGGAAGAAGTCGAGCGACCACTTGTATCAGAGCTCTTGTCACTACCATCGGAACTACAACTACCATTTGTGTTCGAAGCCTCCTCAGCCAGTTTTATTGGAAAAGTCATAATCTTATGACGAATATTGTGGGAGGCAGGGGAGATAATAGACTTACGCTTCCTGGAGTGAGCACCAGAACTAGAAGGTTCCACAGAGGCTTCAGGAAGACGCAGGGACAGGTGAGCAGAGAGGTAAGGGGGTCAAAAACTTCATGTGCCACTAGGTTTGAGGATAGGTCCACCATTCTCCCGGCCATGGTATGGATAGGAGGTCACGAGGGGAGCTTGTGCCCTCCACCTCTATGGCAGCGCATGCAGTGGCAATGGGGCATGACTGAAGTGGAGAAAAAAAATGTGAAGGAGGCAGAGATGGAGGTCCATCCGCGTGACTGAGAGGTGTCCGGCTAGTGGAATGAGACTTGGGCTTGGCTGGAGGTTGAAGGGCACATGAGGTAGAATTGAAATGGAAAATGACAGAGAGCCCGAAGGAGAATGCAGAGGATGCATTTTCATGGGGCATATAAGGCAACAAGAGGATTGAATGCTCAGAGGGAGGAGTGAATGAGCCAATGTCGATGTGATTTCAGAGAAGGTGTTGATAGGATGCAGTGAACCTTTCGAGGGTGATAGAGTAAATAACACCCATGCCCCAAAATTTATTAACCGTGTCATGGCCATGTGCCTCCTCGAGGCGAGGACGGCTTCCTGACTTCATCTTGGCAAGGTGGGTGTAGGAAAACTCATGAATTAACACCCGCATCCAGGGCGAGGGATCCATATTAAAAACATAAGAGATTAATAAAGCCTAGGAATTAATATTTTAAATACAAATTAATGATAAAATCATATGATTATTAATATTATAAACCAGAGCAATCAATCAACCTTACGGATTGTTAATATTATAAATCAAAGGATCAATAAACCAAATGGATTGATATTAAAAACCCAAGGAATTAATAAACCCAAGGGATTAATACTAAAAAACTAAGGGTTTATAAAACTAAGGGAATAATATTAAACCTAAGAGATTAATATTATAAACCCTTAAGTATACAAACCCTTAGATAAATACTATAAATAATGAAATAAACATGGTTCACCATGCTTGATTTAAACTTTCAGAAAATCTTTTTGTTTTTTTTGTAAATTAGTTGTTTGTATTAAAAGGAAAATAATGTACATAGAGTTACAAAAAGGGGCATGCCGGTAACAGGAAAAAAATGAAACCCTATTAACCAGGCATGCCAAAAGACTGCAACACAAAACCCAAACCGAGCACTTTTCTTAGCCTTCGAAGGCTTGGACAACCCCTGATATAAACTACAAAACTTGGTCTTCCTCCTAGGAAGGAAGCCAATGGAGATTGGCCAGCCGAAAAAAGAGGCCACATAGAGAAAAGCAGGAAACCAACAACACATTCAAAGACAAAAGGCACAAGCAGGAAATTAATCCTTACTCCCCGTGACTGCATCCTCTTTGCTAACAGTCGTGCTTGGATCAATGGTCTCCTCCTAGCTAGGCACGTTTCGGGGCTTGATCCTACAGATTGCTAGTCATCAATAGTTTTGTTGATATCCAAAGGATGATTAAATTAAAAAAACTATATTTCTAGAAATTATATTTCAAGAAACATTGTGAGTTCTAGAAATATCACTTCCTTCGTTATCCTACACCTAACAATTTCACTATAAATCTTGTCTTCTGCCTTATCAAAGCTTGCCCTACTGCAAAGGAAACTACTTTTTCTAGGCCTGATTTGCCCCATTTTCATTACCTCACTTACACCCTCATTCATCCTTTTTCTAGAAAAATACATTCTTCCTTTTTCTACAAAAATACATTTTTCCTTTCCTCTTAAAAACCCCTCATAAATCCCTTCATTCATCACATTTCTTCTAAAAAGCCCTTGGACAATGCAAAAAGCCCTTTCAACATTGTTTAAATTTTAAATTTAAGGCCTATTAGAACCTTTAACTTTGCATAAAAACCTTGTTTTTATGCTAAAAGCGCCTTTTTCACATAATAGGCCTTAAGCCCTTCTTCGCTTAAAAACCTAGCCCCCTTGCTCATGTGACCCTAGACCATAACCTACCACTATTTCCCTAAGCCTCCTTTCCTTTCCGACCTACGGTCCCCTCTACCCCCACGGGACCATTTCCCCGCCTATCTTCTAACCCCTTTATCCCTTGACCTTACCCCGCCCCTTTCTTATTTTCTTATCTTGATGCCTTGTATAAAACCCCACCACTTCATTTTCTTTCAGGTCGTTTCTTGACCATTGATTTCAGATCATAGGCCCTAATCCAACGGCCCTTATTTCACCACCCCTCCCCATCTCCTAACCCGTTCCCCACTACCCGACAAGCTTGCTTACATCAAAATTGGCCCCACTTTCCACTCTAATATCTACACCCCAATCATTATCCACCACCTATACTCCACTTCCCCTCCGCCAAGTCTGCACCCCATCCTCGGGCTCCATCCACATCGTCGATCTCTCTTATCGAGATCTGAATGTCAGAAACGCATGTCACGTAGATTTTAGTGCCGAGGTTTAACAACCCCAGTCCATGCGAAAAGGGTGGTTTAGCCCTGGACATGCATCCAGTGCTGAATGGAATCACACAGTCCCAGCCCAAAACCATTTATCGCCGACAACCCACACGAAAATTGCTGGTGGTTTTGCGAAACCACTTTTCCTCATTTTCCCGCCTCCATTCAAATTTCTTCCATTACCTTTCCCCCGTATTGTTTTCTCCTCTGTAAACACATTCTAATGCCCAAAAACCCTGAAAAATAAGTTTAACCCCCTCCGCAGGCTTTAAAAACTAATATGTTCGTGTGTTTTTGCAGGTTTAATGGCGGTGACATTGAAAAGGCCCTCCCACAGTCAAATGAAAATTTTAACCCTGGATGACGATCCAAGGGTATTAAATTCAAATCATGAAGAATAGGTGGGCCCTTTCCCACAGTTTGTTCGATGATAAGCATGCTCATATATCAATTATGAAACCCTCCAACGCATAAAAAAACCCTCCCTGCACACAAAGGACAAAGAACAGCCATCATCAGAGAAGACATAAAGAACATAAGGCTTTTTGAGGGCTAATCCGAGATCAAAGACAAATTAAAAGGATTAGGCCTTCAAAAAGTGATTAAAGATGAAGGTCAAAGGTTTAAAGCATAAAGGATTAATGAATAAAATAGTTACTAAGTAGAAACAGAGATAAAGGCGGTAAAACAGAGTATCAAGGATAAATATAGCTCATAGTTCATCTTATCATCCTCAATCCGATGGTCAAACTGAGATAGTGAACAAATGTTTGGAGGGTTATCTTCGTTGTTTTTTATCTGATAAACAAACACAATGGGTGAAGTCGTTACCTCTCGCTGAATGGTGGTATAACACTTCCTTCCATACTGCAGCAAAAATGACCCCATTTATGGCACTTTATGGATATCATCCACCATCCATCACATCATACTTAAGAGAAAATTCTAAGGTGCAAGCAGTGGAAGATCACATCGAACATCAATAACAAGCTCTCCAACTCTTAAAGGATAACCCAAAATTTGGCACAAAATCGAATGAAACAACACGCAGATGAACATCGCAGCGAGATAATTTTTTATGTAGGACATTGGGTATTTTTATGGCTACAACCATACAAAAAAATGTCCCTCAGGCAAGCTACAAAGGATAATAAATTATCGCCAAAATACTATGGTCCTTACAAGGTGTTGCAAAATATTGGTACTATGGCATACAAATTGGAGCTTCCTTCTTCTTCGTGAGTGCATCCAGTTTTCCATGTTTCCTTCTTAAAGAAGGTTATGGGTGACAAACTTCCAGTTCAAAAAATATTGCCAGAACTTGATGAGGATGGAAAAATCATATTGGAACCTGAAATAGTCACGGAAACAAGAACTTGATAGCTACGAAATCGATCAATTTCAGAGTATCTCATCAAGTGGAAGAACTTACCCACTAAATATTCTACATGGGAGGATGAGAATTTTATACAAAAGCATCCATAGCTACTCAAGCATTGAGGACAACACTTTTTTGAAGGAGAGGGGCATGTTAGGTCCCCATATTGCTAGTGTAGTCCCTTATTGTTATCAGTGTAGCCCCCTTATTGCTATTGTTGTACCTCTGTAACCCCCATATTTTTATTATTGTTCCCTTACATTATTATTGTTAGGTCGACTAGAATTATATTGTGACCCCATGGACTCCTATATTAGAAGGAGGTTTTGTCATTTGTATCATCCAAGAATTGTTCATTTATGTAATGTATTGGAGGTTTCCCCCTCGAAGTGACTGATTTCTAAGGCATTGATCTCTCTTTTCTTCTATTTTTGGAGCTGGTTTCATAACAATAGCTTGATGTATGAAATGGTATGTACTAGACTAGGCATTGCACATGCAAGGGGAGTATTGATTAGGTTTATCTCAAAACTAGGAAAGGAGCATTGGACAATAGTGAAGTGGGTTTTCAAATATTTTCATGGCACTAGTGATTATGGTTTGTGCTACCAAGGAATACCAGGATTGGACAGAGTTTTGGACATCCGTGGTTTTTTTATGCAGACTGGGCTAGAGATATGGACCAAAGAAGATCTACAACTGGGTATGTGTTTAGCCTATTTAGAGGTGTAGTCATTTGGATGAATAAAAGACAGTTGTAGTGGCTCTTTCAAATAAAAAGGAAGGATACATGGCAGCCACTCATGCAAGCAAGGAAGCAGTTTGGTTCCAGAGATTGTGTTCAAGTATGGGGTTGCTACAATGAGCTATAAAGATAGACTGTGATAGCCAAAGTGAAATTTTCTTTGCTAATAACCCTGCTTATCATTCAAAGACAAACACATTAATGTTAAATATCACTTTGTGAGAGATATGGTTGAGGATAGAAGGGTGTTGCTGGTAAAGTTGGACAATTTGAAGAATGTTGCAGATGCATTGATGAAGTCTGTGAGCACTCAGAAGTTCTCTTGGTGTAGAGAAACAATGGGTGTTGGACTAATGACTAAGCTCTCCTGTAGCCCCCTCTGGAAAGAAAACAACAAGTGGGAGAATTTTGGGTATGTGTTATATTATTTCCATGATTAGTCGCACACACAATAGCCCCCCTGTACGTTGGGTGCAGCAGGGAGGTCACAGTGGGGGGATGGAATCCCCCCTTGTCCGGGGATTCATATGGGGCGGGAAGCCCCCTACGCAGGGTCTAGGACAATGACCGAGGAATTTTTTTTTTGGACCCTATTTTTTAGTGGGTGGACCTGCCCATGGTTTTGTGCATGGGTTTGCACATGATTTTGGGGCATGATGGTTTTCGACCCATGGTATTTTGTAGATTCAGTTAAGGGAACTGCGGTTATGGTCTAATCCAGGGTTAATGGATTGGGTTTTATGAATGTTGTGATAGGTATATATATGTTTTGTAACACAAAAAGGAACATAATGAAAAATGAAGTTGGTAGTCCTGATTTGGGATTTAGGGGAAAATCTCTGTGTATATCTGTTTTATGTTTTATGCTCTCGCTATAGTTTATTTTATGTTTTTAAGATTTGTTTGCAGATAATTTCTGTACAGGGTTGAAACCTACACATGCTAGGGGAATGAGTTTTAATTATTGTTAACCATTTATTTTCAATGATGTTGTGCTAACATGGGTATCCGAAAAACCGCTTCACAGAAAAGGTCTAGTTATATTTAAGGTCTTCCTATCACTATTTTACTAGTAGTTAAATAATAAAAATACATACTTTCAAATTTGAGTCATGATATGAATATCATTTTTCTTCCTAAACTTGAATTATTCCTATGTTCGCTATAGGAGAAATATGAGATTGATAACCAAGAAGAAGGGGACGTATCAATACCTCGAGTAAAGAGAAGGTTAAAGCTGGCAACTCAGCTGATGTAGCAACTAATTCCTCCAATACATGTTCTTAATGTTCATGGAAAAGAAAGTATGGAATGTAATAATGCAACATATGCTCTTGCTAAAACAACCTTGCGAGATGCATGCAAGTTAGCTTCCACCTCCAATAAAGATATGGGAATAGAATTTGAAAATGAGAACTTGTATGTATCTAGTTGGCTTCACTTAGAATAATCAATCAAATGTATTACAATCAGGCTTTTGTTGGTTCTACCCATAGTTTTATATCCAGTCTCTTTTTTTGTAATATTTACCATCTATATTAAGTTGTATTTTCTATTTGAAATATGCAAGTTTTCCTTTTAACATGAAGTATTCTAAGAAATATTGTACACAATTTTTTACGTGCTCGAATTTTATATCACATGGTCAAAGTATATTTTTTCAGTTCCAGAAGCATTTTATGAAAATCAATGAAATTCATTGGTTCATTTGGCAAGGCCTTTGGGCAACATCAGAAACCTAGAAGATTGAATGTGAATTCTATTTTTAGGATAGAAACAAGCTTCATGGATAGAACAAAGAATTTTGAAGATGATTTCTCGAGGTAATATTTCTCTTTGAACAACACCACTAGTTGAAACGTATTTTCAATATTTATATTTGTTTATCAAGATTCAACAAAAATATTATCCTTTTTAATCGAGTATTAATTGATGGATTTTTTATTTCTACTTGTTGCTTTTTCTTGAAGTTTTTGTGCCAACTATTTTGAACTAATTCAGGATCAAACATTGGTGGTATTGTTGTAATATGTTAAACTATTTTTTGTATTGAATTAAGGATTTGTTGTAAAAGATGAATCAATGTGTTATATATTGGAAATTACATGTATGGTAAATATGGGTAAACAATTGGTGCTTTGCATATAAATCTACAAAACGTATCAAAACTACTCTTATTTTATCTTTTCATTATAATGATCAATCATGTTTTGATTTTGAGTGATTGAGGATGGCCACAAGTGTTCCCTCAAATTGGAATTTTGGTGTTGGAATTCAATGTGGATCTTCCATTATAGAATCATATAGAAACTCGAATCTGAAAGTTACATTCCAAAGTAATCCTTTTTGGGGATTACTAATGGTGATTGCTACATATTTTCGATGTTGGAAATTTTCTCCAAATCACAGCTAATATATTCTACCATAGGTCAAGAGCACAATGGGAAGGGAATTTTCTTTGCAATTTATCCACTTATATTGTAGTGATCCATAAATATAAGAAAAAAATTAATAATTTGATATAGACTAGTTGGCTTATTCGTATGTGATAATGGACCCAAGTAGTAGTTCTTATATGAAGAAATGCTCATCATACTTGGGCATTCTTGACACCATTGACCTCTAGCCCTAGACTTATTTACTTAGAATTGTACATTATCCGGTTATATACATGTATACAAGTCTATCCTATTATTGTATCATTTTTACTTCATTTTATTTTATTCTAGACTTAGTTTTGGAATTTTATAGGAGTTTTGTTTGTACTCCCACATTGGATAAGAAATCTATAACTTGGTATTTTAGCATGTAACTTAGTTGGCATGATTGTGCCTAATATTTCCTTGAAGGTTGAATACTAATTTTACCAAGGTGTTATTTTATATGGTGGAATTTCATTTGCTTGTTTATATAGGTCATTTGGCCACATAGAAGCCACTATTGCCCAGCTGAAGAAAACTTGTTCGAGTTTCTTGCTTTTATGGGGAAAATATCATTGAGAATATTGTTGATGTTGAGGTATATATCGTATAAGTACTTTATAGTATACTTTAGTTTATATTCCAGTGTTCATTTTCTTTCATGTCTTATACTCTGCATTGTATTTTCATTTTTTCAGAAAAGGAACTCAGTTTTGATGGTAAGAAGAAGGAATTAAAGAAAGAGGAGAACAATAACAATAGAGCGACAAAATGAAAATTAAAGAGAGAGAGAAGAGAACTGGTCTAGTGGTACACATAGAGCCAATATCCCACATAAGACACACACATAGAGATTCATGGTGAAGTCTTCAAAGTTGGTGAATTCACTTGCAATGCCTTGACAACACAATGATAATTTTTTGAAGTGATGAAACAATATTTCATGTGTAAATTGTACTCCAATCAATATTAAGTTGGAAAATCATATTGTAATACTTTATATTTTATATCATATAATTTTCATGGTTGAAATTATTTATAGTTGCACTTGATATTATTTAGTTTTGTAATTAACATATGGAACTTTGCGTTTTCATATAAGATGAACATGTACATTGTATGCTATTTTTTTTAATTTAGTTGCAAAATCATACTAATTAATTTATGTTGATTAATAATGAATACATAAAATCATTCTAAAACTACTAAATTAGTAATTTATGTTTATTATTGATGGAAAAAATAAAATGAATATACGACTAAATTAGTTGCTTATAATGATTGTTAATGAAAGTAAATGAAATGAATATAAACTACTAAAGTAGTCATTTATATAATGAATATGAAGCTACAAAAAAAGATAAATGACTACTATAAATGATAATTTTTTTATTACAAATGATGACTAAATTTTGGATATATACGACTATTATTAGCTAATTTATAGAATCTTATACGACGACCAAATTTTAGTCATATTTATTTTGGTCATTAATTGGTTTCAAATGATGACTAAAATTTGCATATATATGACTATTAGTAGTTAATTTACAGTATCTTGTAACACGATCAAAATTTAGTCATTTTCTTTGATCATTAATTGTTTTCAAACGATAATTAAAATTTGCATATATATGATTATTAGTAGCTAATTTGCAGTATCTTATAACAAGACCAACATTTTAGTCATATTTCTTTGGCCAATAATTGGTTTTATTAGGTGATCATTTAGTAATATATTTTGTTGTATATTTGGTCATTAATTGTGCAAATTAAGCACTAAATTAATGACCAAATTTATGACTAGATATACTACTAGACAATAAAGTTGAGACAACCAATTAATGTGTAACGTCTCTTCCTTCCACCCCAGAAATTTTTTTTTCTTCTATTTATAATTTAGTTCTGTGCTTCTATTGGCCACAACTATTCAATTCTACTTTCAAATTTCGTCAATTATGATATTTTCGAATTTCGTCAATTATAATATGTTATGGAGTAGAGTTACTCTTCCTCCTATTACTCTTGTGGGTATAGTTTTATTGTTTTCTTCCACTAATTTTTGTGGCTTATGCAATTTACACATATATATCACCATATCTATTATATGGTTGCATTTACTCCTATGTGTGTCTATCTATGCATAATGTAATTTTCACATATATACTACCATATCTATATTGTCCCCACACATGTCAATTTAATTATTAAGGTTTTTGCACAACACTTGTAGGCTCATTATACCTACGTTTTTGAGTTCAATGTCATTCTCGTATGGTGTAGATATGGTATTCGTAGAGTTTATGTCTTTGTATAACTCCAATAGTTATAACCCTATGGTCGAATTTCGACTTCTTCCATGTACTGAGGGGTATATTCAGGTTTAAATCTTATTGTCATTTATATGAATTTATGATGGTTATGTTTCCACGGTTTCGAATATATAATGCATGTTCCCAGATCATCGATGATATCTCTCGTACATTTTATTCGTGATGAGTTTCACGTAGAAATAGGCACATTATACTTCAAGGTACTCGTGCTGCATCATTGGCAAAGTCGATTTAATGTATTTTGGCAAATAAAAACTTGTGTCAAATCTCCACGTCACTATACTCGATGGCTCTTTGTTGATTTTCAATTCTGTTGTCTTTCATTTCGTCCACGCTCAAAGTTGTAGGTATCTATGTTTGCATTATGAGATGCCATGCCAGACTGCTCTTGAAATTACGCAGACCACATGACATGAGCGGAGGTATTGTGAAATCGATTTTATAGATTTCTAATTAAGTGTTGGACGACTGTGTCTTAAATGCCAATCTCGCCTAATCGATCCGTGTACACGCCATCGATCTGAGGCCACTTGGACAGTGGAGATTTCTCCTATCCAATTAGGGTTTCATTTTTCTTGGTTTGGAGGCATTTGTATAAATATCTATTTCATTTTCGAGACTGTTCTTTCGCTCCTCATTTGTTCTGATCGCCTCTTGGTGCCGAGCCTCTGCACGTTGGAGAAACAAGGCGTTGGCTCTTCCAAGCTTCGGGCATATCCATCTCCCATCGTGTTAATTTCAGGTATGAAAGTCTGAACACTTCACTATTTTAACCGTGAGGCTTACACTCTTGATATGTATTTTTCTCCATAGCAATATGTTCTATTAACAGTGCGAGAGCTGAGTTTAAATGCAACAAGTTCTTTTCTATAGTCTCCTTTACTGTTGAGAACTCGTTGTGTTATAATTTTTTTTCTTTTAGTTGAACAAATCTCTCGTGGAGATTTTTCTGTTCTAGTATGTAAATTCTCGTTTCCTGTTAACGATGTATAGCTTTACCATCCCATCGTTTCTTGATAGGGACTTACTCCTCTTCGTCTTTCATGACTTTACTAAGGTCATCCATTTCATTCGCCGAATTTTCCTGGCGCGGAGCGAGTAAGAACTACCTCAGGTAAGTCGTCGATTCATTGGAACAAAATCATTCCAGTGTTCTATTTTCATTTTGGTGAACGCTTACAAATGCCCATGTATTCCTTCTGCAGGTCGTAGTTGGTGACAACATCTTCCATGCCCAAGGTAACCCGAGTTTTTTTTTGTATTCTATTCACATATATTATGTTCTGGTTATCCTCATATCATCTTATTGTAACGATATCTCCCGCTGCCCTCATTTTATTGCAGGTAGGTTCGAATATCATCGAGGGTTTTATTCAATGATATTTGGTGGATTTGAAATTCGTGTGACTTGACGTCGTTATACTCTGGAATTTCACGTCGGTATCGACGCGTCATTAGTTGGAGTATGACCAGGCTCCATTCTTGTTATTATACAGAATTTATTCAGAAAATTCAAGTTCTTATTGTCATATTTTTTTTATTGTAGTACTAAATTTTGCCAGAGACTGGGATTGTTAATAAATTTTCATTCCGATGATGAAATTCCCTGTATAATTAAATTCTGGAATGTTATGATGGAACTATGATAGCTTGTTTCCATAAGTGGATTCAGAATTTGATATATATATATATATATATATAATGTGTCTATCCTTCATCTCTGTTATTATTGAAAACTCAATAATATCTTCTAATGGTTTCCAGATTATTATTTTTATGTTAATACTCCTGTTAAATATTTTTCCCTTCAGTAATGGTCTTCCTAAATTTAATTGAAGAAAGTAATAAGTTCGCTAGTCTTATTTTTACTTTCTGTTCCTCCTCATTATAATAGCATAATTGACTATAAGTCTCTTTGTTGCAAAATTTTTCACGTCCGCAATCTCTCAATGAATGAGAATTTTCCATTTCCCCAGAGTTTGTAATTTCAGCTGTATTCTATGAATCCAACAGTGGACTCTCTTTATACTCAGTTTGGGGTTCCATTGTAATAGTCACTTATAATGTTTTCTGCAACTATATATTTATAATTTCTCTTAGCATAACATTTTCAGTCTATTTAGTGTTTAAATTACACTTCTAAACATAATATAGGTCAGATGGGGAAATTATTTGTTATCTTTCACAGCTTGTATATTCTGCATGCATTTTATAGAGGTTCACATGCACAACTTATAGTTTCCAGTAATTGTTAAGTTTAGACCCTTACTTTGGGAAGGATATTAACACCAGTTATATATATATATATATATATAATTCTCAGAGCAAAATTGTTTGCATGATTTGTAAACATGTTTAGCCCTGTTTCTTTACTATCAATATATATATATATATATATATATATATATATATATATATATATATATATATATATATATATATATATGGCACTAGAATCTATAGTACTAAAATATATACTCTTCCATTATGTCCTTATTATAGAAGGAAATTTATAAATAGACAGGCACTGCTGTTTAGTAAATCTATATATCTGTACCTCACTTAGTTAATTCAACAAATGTATAGTTCTGCCCTATATGTACTTAATTCCTCCTACACACAGGTTTTTGGGTTTCCCTAATGTTCACTGAATTAATTCTATTTATAACAGAAAAAGATTAAAGTTACATAGTTATAAATTATGAGGTAACATAATCTCCAGATTTAAACCAGGGACTGGTTTAGAGTTTCTGGCTGATTTTTCCTCATATTTCTGGTTCTTACAATTATGCAGGACTGAGAGAGTTTAATTACTCTACCATTCTGTAAATTTATGGAACACTAGCACAAAGAAAAACATTGCAAGTAATATGCAGCTACAGTCATTAACCTTTACACTTAACAAAAATTAAATTTAATCATTCATAACACTGTGAGCATACCACTTTGGTACTTGACCAGTCCTCCCAATCGTAGAGTCCCTCTGTCTCCAGAACTCACCCCTGAGCTGAGATCACTTCCATTCCAGACCAACCTCTAATCTGTTCAGGAATAGCTTATTTAAGCTTTTTCTCCCCAAAGCCTGTTTCTAATTCTGCGTCCAGAATATCAGCTTCTCTTTCCCAGGTAGCTTCTTCAGCAGTAAAGTGCTTCCACTACACCTTTACTCTTGCTACCGTCTGATTCCTCAATTCAATTTCTTCCTGCTCCAATATTTGAAGCGGTTCTGGAAGGAATTCCCCTTCTGGTTCCAGCGTATCACATTCCAATCAACTATGTGAGAAGCATCATGTACATATATTTTTAATAATGAAACATGAAACACATCATGAACTCTAACATGGGATGGTAAGGCCAGCTTGTAAGCCACTGGTCCCACCCTTTCTAACACTTCAAAAGGACCACAATATCTAGAAACCCGTTTTGCACAACTTCCAGCATAGAGTGTGCTCTTTTTGGGTTTAATACGCAAATACACATGTTCCCCCACTTTAAATTCTCGATTTACCCTCTTCTTATCAACATAGTTTTTCTGGCGTTCTTGTGTTGTCTTGATGTTTCTTTTTATTTGTTTAACATTTCTTTCCATCTCTTATAAAGCATCTGGTCCCAACATTAGTTTATCCTTAGGTTGGCTCCAACTCAAAGGAGTACGAAATATCCTTCCATAGAGGGCTTCAAGCGGACTCATCTTGACGGAGGATTGATAGCTGTTATGATACAAAAATTCAGCTAAATGCAAGTAGTATTCCCATTTTGATGGCCTATCCATCACATACATTCTCAACATATCTTCCAAAATCTGATTTGTTCTCTCTGTTTGACCGTCAGTCTGAGGGTGATAGGCAGTACTAAAATTCAACTTAGTGCCCATACCTCCAAATAGACCTTTCCAAAAGGCTGTTGTGAACTTAGCATCTCTGTCTGAAACAATCATCTTTGGGACCCCATGTAACCTTACTATCTCTTTTAGGAACACATCTGCTACTTGGGTTGTCCTAAAAGTAGACTTTACAGGTATAAAGTGTGTAGATTTTGTTAAAGTGTCTACTACTACCATAACTGAGTCATGCTGGTACTTGGTTCTGGGTAATCTTGTTATGAAATCCATAGAAACGGTATCCCATTTCCATTCTGCAATTGGCAAAGGATTTAGAAGACCAGCAGGATGCTGATGTTCAACTTTAACTAGTTGACACTCCATGCATCTAGCTAAATATTCTGCTACATCTCTTTTCATTCCTGGCCAAAACAACTTCCTTTTCAAAGCTGTTAACATTTTCTGATATCCAGGATGTCTTGCATATGGATGTTTGTGATATTCATCTAGGATTTATTTTTTCAAAGTTTTAACATTGGGGATATACAATCTATTTTTGTAGCAGATCAACCCTTTTTGGTTTTGGGTGTATTCAGCCATCTCCTTCTTTAGTATTTTCACCTATAGGTTCTCATAATTTGGATCCTGGTCTGCTACCTGTTTCACTAGATCTTCTAACTCCAAATTTACACTACTTCCAATGCTGTTTATGTGTTGGCAAGCATTTCTTCTCAAGGCATCAACAATTTTATTTTCTTTCCCTCTGATATGTTTTATGTCCATATCAAATTCACTCAGAAAAGACAGCCATCTGGATTGTCGAGCATTCAAATCAGTTTGGGAAAAGAAATATTTAAGACTAATATGATTTTTCATCAATGTAAATTTATTTCCAAGAAGATAGTGTCGCCACATCTTCAAGGCATGAATAACAGCATCCAACTCCAAATCATATGCACTATAGTTCTATTCATGTGTCTTCATTTTCCTAGACTCATATGCAATAACTGAATTTTCCTGCAAAAGGACTCCTCTCAACGCCTCTCTACAAGCATATGTACATACAACAAATTCTTTATCAGGATCTGCAATTTTCAATACGGGGCTGTAGTGAGTTTTAATTTTAATTGTTCAAAACTGTTTTGGCATTTTTCAGTCCACTCAAATTTGACACCCTTTCTTTGTAGTGAGGTTATGGGATATGCTATGGCAGAAAATATCTCCACAAATCTGCGATAATAACCTGCAATCCCCATGAATGATCTCACTACTGAAACATCAGTTGGCACAGTCCATTCTTTAATAGCCTTTATATTTTCAGGGTCAACAACCAACCCTTGTTCAGAAATAATATGTCCCAAGTATTGGATCTTGTCCTTATAGAATTCACATTTGCTGAATTTGGCATACAACTGGTTTTCTTTCAGAGTTTGCAACACTATCCTCAACTGTTCTTTGTGCTCCTCCTCGCTTTTTGAGTAAAGTAAAATATCGTCTATGAACACTAGAACAAATTTATCCAAATACTTGTTTAAAACACTGTTCTTTAAGCACATAAAGGTGGCAGGGGAATTTTTCAACCCAAAAGGTAGGAATACAAATTCGTAGTGACCATACCTGGTTCGAAAATTTGTTTTGCTAATGTCTTCCTCCTTAATTTTGAGCTGGTGATAACTAGTCCTTACATCAATCTTAGAAAATACTGAAGATCCTCTTACCTGATAAAAAATATCATCAATTCGAGGCAAAGGGTATCTATTTTTAATTGTCAACTTATTCAGCTGACGATAATCAATGCACATTCTAAATGTTCCATCCTTTTTCTTCACAAACAACACTGGTACTCCCCAAGGAGACACACTTGGTCTGATGTAACCCTTATTCAACAATTCTTGCAATTGAATTTTCAGCTCCATGAGTTCAGGGGGGCTCATTCAATAAGGGGCTCGGGAAACCAGTGTTGCTCCAGGCACCAGATCAATTGAAAAGTCAATCTCTCTTTTGGGGGGGAGATGAGGAATGTCATCTGGAAAAACTTCCTTAAACTCTCTCATCACTGGAAATTTATCTAGCAGGTTTTCTTCAGGTTGTTGTTCTATTTTCTCAACATGTACTTCATATACTTGATATCCTTTCCTAGCTGTTCTTTTTAATTGCAGTGCCGATATTTGTCTTACAGAGATGGGTTTTGGTTTTCCCTTTAGAATAAAAGGTTTCCCTTCTTCATCTATGCAATACAGAGTTTTATCCCAACAGTTCATCATAGCCTTTCTCTTTTCCAGCCAGTCCATTCCTATTAGCAAGTCATATGAACCTAAGGGAAAAATGTTTAAATTCACTTCTGTCTGAAAATCATTTAATTTAATTGTTGTTTGAGGTAACTTATGAGTTACTTTCCTTTTGGTGCCAGTGGCTAACTGGACCAACCAAGATTGCTGAAATTTTTCCGTTTTGAGATTGCATTTTTCTACCACTTGTGGACTAATGTAACTCAAAGAAGCACCAGGATCAATTAAAACAGTAACAGGTTGGTCAACAATATTACCTTCCATCTCAACCATGGTAGCTTGGTGTTCTTCTTGCCAGTTCTCCAAGGCTGCACTGATGGATGGTATATTTTTGGCCATGTCATTTACTGTTGTAGCTTCTCGATCTCTCATAATCATCTGAATATTTTGGTGTGGACAATCCCTCAACAGATGGGGTTCTCCACAATCCCAACATTTCAGCGGTTCTCGCATCTTGACTACTCCTTCCTTCTTATTTTCTCCTTCTATTTGTTTTGAACCCACTTGGGACTGAGCACTTTGACTTTCTTTGGGTTTGTTAAATTTATTCCGCTGATGATCCCTGCCAAAGTTCTTCAAATAAGCTGGTTTCTGTTTCTTCCCCTTGAATTCACTCTTATTTACCCAACTTTTTCCATGTTCATTTTTACCTTTGAACTGCTGGTAACGTAATCTATATTTTCTCATCGCTTTATTCATGGTTTTTGGATTATCAAACTCTATTTTCTCCTTGTATACAGCAAGAAAAAAGTTTAGAAACCTTTGCACCTTTGCCTTCTCTTCACGAATGTAAGGGACGTATCTCAACAGATTTGTAAACCTAGTGACAAACTCATAATTAGTAAGTTGTCCCAGTCTAAGCTCATGAAATTCCTTTGCTTTATCATCATAATAACGTTCATTTAAATAACAGTTTTTAAACTTAACCTGGAAATCTTCCCAAGTAACTGTGTTTTTGTTAATGGCATGAACCATTTTTGTCTCCTCCCACCACAAGGTAGCCTTACCTTGTAGCTGGTAGACAGCTAATCTGGCCTTCATATTGCTTTCATATTCATATACCTAGAAATACTTAATCATGTTCAACAACCAGGCTTCAGCATCTTCTTTCTTCTCCCCATCATAGGAGGGAGGTTTGATCTTTCAGAATTCCCCGTGTAATTCCTTTTTTTGCTTATACTGATGCCTAGTAACATCATCTTCCTCAGATTCATTAGAGAACTTGCCCTTCCTCTTTCCAGAACCTTCACCTTCCTGGCTATTCCGATAAGTTAATTCTCTGATGAGCCTTTCTTGCTCCTCATTGGCTAATGACAATCTGTCATTCTGGCTTCTTAGCTTAGCCATCTCTCGTTGCAGACTGTGAAACATAGCCATCACTGGAGCATTGGGATCTAGTGTATTATCTTCCTCACGCAGATCAACATAAATTTCCTCACCTTCTACCATTCAACTTTTCTGTTTCAGCACCACTGTACACTAAACAATACAGATCAGAAATAATTTTTTTTTTCCAATAATAAATAATTTATACAGTGAGCACAACAAAAATAGCCCAATTTATGTAACATGGGCTCTGATACCATTTGTAACGTCTCTTCCTTCCACCCCAGAAATTTGTTTTTCTTCTATTTATAATTTAGTTCTGTGCTTCTATTGGCCACAGCTGTTCAATTCTACTTTCAAATTTCGTCAATTATGATATTTTCTAATTTCGTCAATTATAATCTGTTATGGAGTAGAGTTACTCTTCCTCCTATTACTCTTGTGGGTATAGTTTTATTGTTTTCTTCCACTAATGTTTGTGGCTTATGCAATTTACACATACATATCACCATATCTATTATATGGTTGCATTTACTCCTATGCATGTATATCTATGCATAATGTAATTTTCACATATATACTACCATATCTATATTGTCCCCACACATGTCAATTTATTTATTAAGGTTTTTGCACAACACTTGTAGGCTTATTATACCTACGTTTTTGAGTTCGATGTCATTCTCGTATGGTGTAGATATGGTATTCGTAGAGTTTATGTGTTTGTATAACTCCAATAGTTATAACCCTATGGTCGAATTTCGACTTCTTCCATGTACTGAGGGGTCTATTCCGATTTAAATCTTATTGTCATTTATATGAATTTATGATGGTTGTGTTGCCACGGTTTCGAATATATAATGCGTGTTCCCAGATCATCGATGAAATCTCTCGTACATGTTATTCATGATGTGTTTCAGGTAGAGATAGGCACATTAAACTTCAAGGTACTCATGCTGTGTCATTGGCAAAGTCGATTTAATGTATTTTGGCAATTAAAACCTTGTGTCAAGTCTCCATGTCACTATACTCGATGGCTCTCTGTTGATTTTCAATTCTATTGGCTTTCATTTCGTCCACGCTCAAAGTCGTGGGTATCTATGTTTGCATTATGAGATGCCATGCCAGACTGCTCTTGAAATTACACAGACCACACGACATGAGTGGAGGTACTGTGAAATCGATTTCATAGATTTCCAATTAAGTTTTGGATGGCTGTGTCTTAAATGCCAATCCCGCCTAATCGATCCATGTACACGCCATTGATCCGAGGCCACTTGGACGGTGGAGATTTCTCCTATCTAATTAGGGTTTCGTTATTCTTGGTTTGGAGGCATTTGTATAAATCTCTATTTCATTTTCGAGACTGTTCTTTCGCTCCTCATTTTTTTTGATTACCTCTCGGTGCCGAGCCTCTGCACGTTGGAGAAACGAGGCGTTGGCTCTTCCAGGCTTCAGGCATATCCATCTGCCATCGTGTTAATTTTAGGTATGAAGTCTGAACACTTCACTATTTTAACCGTGAGGCTTACACTCTTGATATGTATTTTTCTCCATAGCAATATGTTCTGTTGACAGTGCGAGAGTTGAGTTTGAATGCAACAAGTTCTTTTCTATAGTCTCGTTTACTGTCGAGAAATCGTTGTGTTATAATTTTTTTTATTTTAGTTGAACAAATCTCTCGTGGAGATTTTTCTATTCTAGTATGTAAATTCTCGTTTCTTGTTAACGATGTATAGCATTACCATCCCATCATTTCTTGATAGGGACTTACTCCTCTTCGTCTTTCGTGACTTTACTAAGGTCGTCCATTTCTTTCGCCAAATTTTCCTGGCGTGGAGCGAGCAATCACTACCTCAGGTAAGCCGTCGATTCATTGGAAAAAATTTATTCCAGTGTTTTATTTTCATTTTGGTGAACGTTTTTACCATGCCCATGTATTCCTTCTGTAGGTCGTAGTTGGTGACAACGTCTTCCATGCCCAAGGTAACCCGAGTTTTTTTTTTTTATTCCATTCGCATATATTATGTTCTGGTTATCCTCATATCATCTTATTGTAACGATATCTCCCGTTGCCCTCATTTTATTGCAGGTAGGTTCGAATATCATCGAGGGTTTTATTCAGTGATATTTGGTGGATTTGAAATTTACGCGACTTGACGTCGTTATACTCTGGAATTTCAGGTCGGTATTGACGCGTCATTAGTCAGAGTATGACCAGGCTCCATTCTTGTTATTATACAGAATTTATTCATAAAATTCAAGTTCTTATTGTCATAAAAAGTTTTTATTGTAGTACTAAATTCTGCCAGAGACTGGGACTGTTAATAAATTTTTATTCGGATGATGAAATTCCCTGTATAATTAAATTCTGGAATGTTATGATGGAACTATGATAACCTGTTTCCTTAAGTGGCTTCAGAATTTGATATATATATATATATATATATATATATATATATATATATATATATATATATATATATATATATATATATATATATATATATATATAATGTGTCTATCCTTCGTCTCTGTTATTATTGACAACTCAATAATATTTTCTAATGGTTTCTAGATTATTATTTTTCTGTTAATACTCCTGTTAAATATTTTTCCCTTCAGTAATGGTCTTCCTAAATTTAATTGAAGAAAGTAATAAGTTCACTAGTCTTATTTTTACTTTCTGTTCCTCCTCATTATAATAGCATAATTGACTATAAGTCTCTTTGTTGCAAAAATTTTCACGTCTGCAATCTCTCAATGAATGAGAATTTTCCATTTCCCCAAAGTCTGTAATTTCAGGTGTATTCTATGAATCCAACAGTGGACTCTCTTTATACTCCTTAGTTTGGGGTTCCATTGTAATAGTCACTTATAATGTTTTCTGCAACTATATATTTATAATTTCTCTTAGCATAACATTTTCAGTCTATTTAGTGTTTAAATTATGATTCTAAACATAATATAGGTCTGATGGGGAAATTATTTGTTATCTTTCACAACTTGTATAGTCTGCATGCATTTTATAGAGGTTCACATGCACAGCTTATAGTTTCCAGTAATTGTTAAGTTTAGACCCTTACTTTAGGAAGGATATTAACACCAGTTATATATATATATATATATATATATATATATATATATAAAATTCTCAGACCAAAATTGTTTGAATGATTTGTAAACATGTTTAGCCCTGTTTCTTTACTATATATATATATATATATATGGCACTAGAATCTATAGTACTAAAATATATACTCTTCCATTTTGTCCTTATTATAGAAGGAAATTTATAAATAGACATGCACTGCTATTTAGTAAATATATATGTCTGTACCTCACTTAGTTAATTCAACAAATGTATAGTTCTGCCCTGTATGTACTTAATTCCTCTTACACACAGGTTTTTGGGTTTCCCTAATGTTCACTGAATTAATTCTATTTATAACAGAAACAGATTAAAGCTACATAGTTATAAATTATGAGGTAACATAATCTCCAGATTTAAACCAGGGACTGGTTTAGAGTTTCTGGCTGATTTTTCCTCATATTTCTGGTTCCTTCAACTATGCAGGACTGAGAGAGTTTAATTACTCTACCATTCTGTAAATGTATGGAACACTAGCACAAAGCAAAACATTGCAAGTAATATGCAGCTACAGTCATTAACCTTTAGACTTAACAACAATTAATTTTAATCATTCATAACACTATGAGCATACCACTTTGGTACATGACCAGACCTCCCAACCGTAGAGTCCCTCTATCTTCAGAACTCACCCCCGAGCTGAGATCACTTCCATTCCAGACCAACCTCTAATCTGTTCAGGAATAGCTTATTTAAGCTTTTTCTCCCCAAAGCCTGTTTCTAATTCTGCGTTCAGAATATCAAGATGATTTTCTTCCTGTTTGCCTAAGCTTCCCTTAATTAGGGATTTTTAAAGCTGTTTTCTGCTTTTCCCAGCTTTTTACCTCTTCCCAACTACTCTCCACATCATTGGGGAAACTAGATTTTCCTCAAAATCTAATTTGGAAATAAATTCTTTCAAGGATTTTTGAAAGATTTTTGGGGAAATATTTGTCTCTTTCCATCCTCATGGATTTAGCAAGTGATCTCATAATTCTCATTTTGATCAATCTGCACAGAATTATTTTATTTATTTTTCATAATTAAATATTTTAATTACATCCACAAAATACTTGTCCATTGGGGTCCACTCCCCTTTGGATTAAAGTTAAAATTTCTAACTTTGAAAGAAACTTAAAACTAGGGGTGTTACATAATGACTAAGCTAAATACGACTAAAAGTTGGTCATGTTATAATATACCTTAAATTAGATAGTATTGGTCACCGACCAAAAAAAAGTCGTTTATATGCAATTTTTAATCGTGTTTTTAGAATTAATTAGCCATTTTGTACTAGTGTTATGTTTAATATTGATGTTAATGTTTTATGCTCAATATAAATATTAACATTAAACAATTTTTCAAATATTAAAAACTTAATCTTATAAACCTCGTGTTATAAAATAGCCTAATGCTACATGAACCAAATGATATAAATATATGAGATATTTTAATTTTAATGTCATTGAACCTAAATAAACGTAAAATTATCAAGCCTATTGTTTAATTAAAATATTTATATTAATGTTTAATGGTAATGTTCACATTAATGCACACATGCAAAATTTTCTTTTATATAAATTTCTATGTTTAATATATATATATATATATATATATATATATATATATATATATATATATATTGGGTTTCTAAATTATAAAACTTGATATTATAAAACATAGTTTGTCATATATCGTTTACCCTAATACATTAATTATATTTATTCTATTAATTCTATTAATACTAACATTATCAAAATTAATAATATTAATCAGTATCAACATTATGAACATTATTAATATTAATATCCACATTAATAATAATATTTAATTATTAATTATTAACAATTATATTTACACTATTAATATTAGTATTAATAATATTAATATTTGTTAATTATTTCTTAATATTAATCAAATATTAATATTAATATTAATTATTAAACAACATTGATATATATAATGTCAAATTTTAATGGATTCTGAATATTTTTATTTAAATGTAAACTAACTAAATTTTATAATATTAACATTAATATCCAAACAAGTGGATAGTATACCCATATCAAAGATAATCTTCATACACCCTTGTCTAGATAGAGCCAAATATTTTACTTTTATAAAACATTCCATTCTTATGGGGTGAAGTGCCACCAAATGGAAGGTCAACGCTTCACCAAACTCTATCAAGACTACTGCAAACATAAAATTTAGACTGCATTCTATCATACATATGTTTTAGAACTACCTAGTCATATTTTATGTTGCTTACATTTTCCAATAATGAAAAGAATCCCTAGTCTCTAATTCATATTGGCCCTATGTTTTTAAAGGCCTTTGTAAAAGGTTTCATTACATAATAGTTGTGTAAATGGGAGCATTATGTTGGTAAAGATAAAAATACCATTGGTCCAACAATAGACTCCACTTTGTATCTTGAATGTATGAATCACAAATGAAAATGATATATGTGCCCATTCTGATTAAATTATTCAACAACAAAATAATTGTCTTCATTATTGAGGAAAGGAACAATAAATCCAAATTCATTTGTAGAGACATTCTTGCAACGCAATAATAAAGAAGCATTTTGTAAAAAAATCTTCCATTCCTTACAAACAATGCTAAACTTTATCACAACCGATAAAGGAAGCCAAAGGAAGATAATTTGAAGAATTTAAAATGGAAGATAACCTCAAATAGTTGGATCCATGATCAAACAATGAAACCACCTAACATTATATATATATATATATATATATATATATATATATATATATATATATATATATATATAAGAAGCAATTAATGTTCAATAGAATTAAAAACAACATACATATGTAATTTCTCATCTACACATATAGTAAGCTTTACGTATACATATTGTATAAAATCAAATGAGCGATAAGAACATTATTACAATAATGAAAAAAATTCACAAATTTATAAACCTAATGTTTACAATCCAATATTGTTAATGATAATAAACTTATATTTATGTTTATATTAATGTCTATGTTTAATATTGATGTTAATATTTTATGTTCAATATAAATACTCACATTAAACCATTTTTTTAATATTAAAAAACTTAATCTTATAAATCTCACGTTATAAAATAGCCTAATGCTACATGAACCAAATGATATAAAAATACCAAATATTTTAATTTTTTAATTGAACCTAAATAAACGTAAAGTTAGTGTTTAATGAAAATATTTATATTAATGTTCAATGTTAATGTTCACATTAACGTATAAATACAAAAAAAAAACTATATAAATTTCTATGTTTAACATTAATATCTATATTTATTATTAACATTAATATTAATTAACATTAATATTAGGTTTATAATATTAATTAATTAATAATAACTAACATTAATATTAATATTAATTAACATTAATAGTGAGTTTATAATATTGGGTTTCTAAATTATAAAACTTGATATTATAAAACATAGTTTGTTCATATATCTTTTACTCTAATACACTAATTATATTAATTCCATTAATATTAATAAATAATCAATCAATATTAATAACATTATTAGTATTAATACTCACATCAATAATAATAATAATAATAATTAATTATTAAGAATTATATTAACATTATTAATATTAATATCAATATTAATTAATATTCATATCAATATTAATTAATATTAATAATATTACTATTTGTTAATTATTTATTAATATTAATAGTAATATTAATATTACTTATAAAAACAATATATGAAATGGCAATTTTAAATAGATTTTGAATATGTTTATTTAAATATAAGTGAACTAAATTTTATAATATTAACATTAATAACATTTTTCTAAATTTTTCTAACAATATTAACATCATAATCAATATTAATCATAAATTTTAAGATTTCAAAATCTAAACAGACATTAAACAAGAAATTTTTATCAGGTAATAAAAAATAAAATTTAAAAAAATTAGATTTCATCCAACAAAATATTTATTTATTTATTATTTATTATTTATATTTTTTTTCAGTTTCAATTAAAGTATTTTTCAAGCACAGTCCTAATCATTTCTTATTATAGGCATACAATGGGCCTCACTAAGTCTTATCTCCATAACAATGCCAATTTTATCCAGACATATATAACTGTTCAACTCAAGAACTCATATTTCCTGCGTTGTCCTACGTGTATTTGATTAAACCCACAATTTGGCCATGCAAATATTTTAAGAGTAAATAAATATTACAACATCTTCCTAAGTTTGATTAAAACCACGATTTTACAGTCCAAATATTCTTTGTGAAAATAAATATTACAACATTTGGAATTTTCCTGCGTTGTCCTACATGAGTTCGATTAAACCCACGATATTACTGTGCAATTATTGCATCTATTACATATTATAGCATTTGGAATCAAAATTGGTCAGATTGTTATTAATTAGGTAAGCATGATTTGATAAACTAATTAAGACTCTATGAAGAAGATGTGAACATATTTTTCTATCATGGATTGTTTGTCTTAATATGAGATTTGTCCAGGGGGCAGAACATTGCCTTCATCCCCAATGGATATGTAAAAGGTACTACATTTGCAAAAAGTCCAATGCACCGATTTGAAAAGAAAACACATAGGTACTGACAATCCTATTCTCCTTAGTCTAATCTATTCTATAGACAATGTTATGAGAATGTACAATCGAATAGGGTATTTACTGTATTCAAAGCTTCCAATAATTGAGTACATCAAATAGTGAAAATGCATTGTAATGAAATAATACATTACAATGAGACCATGTAATCACAGAAGGAAAAACAATTGTTGCACACCAGTTGAATGAGACTATGTAATCACACAAGGAAAAACAATTGTTGCACACCAGTTGACAATGAATTGTCCGTACTATAAAGGTTGGCAATGAATATGATGCAAAGAGCATACATATGGTGTATAGAAGAACCAAGAGAAATAAATTGTCCCTACTATTAAGGTTGGCAATGAATATGATGCAAAGAGCATACATATGGTGTATAGAAGGATGAAATCATATCACATATTTTATGTACAAAAATATTAGGTGTAGAATATCAAGTGCAAAGTATAGATTATGCAATAGAAATTGAAGCATATATATTATCTACCCATTTAACCCTTGCTTGCCAATCTTCTATATATGAGGGTGGAAATAGACAAATAGTGGAAATACAAATGTGAAGAAAGAGAGTTTTATTACACACACAATAAACATTTATAAATTTCTACATATCTGCAACTGTAAGAAATTTCCAACCCAAACTCTCTATCAAAGTAGACTTGACTAGCCTCTACCTGTTAAACGAGATTAAAACTTAATAAACTTAAACAATATTAAAATATGGGTGAACCTACCTTGTTTATTTGCTTTTGTGAAAATTGAAGAGTCATTTGTCCTTAGTGGTTATTGCATGGCCCCATAGATTTGGATTTTCACAACCCTCTTTATTTGCTTCTGTGAAACTTGAAGAATCGGTTGTCCTTCGTGGTTATTGCATGGCCCCATAGATTTGGATTTTCACAACCTTGTTTATTTGCTTTTGTGAAACTTGAAGAGTCGGTTGTCCTTAGTGGTCATTGCATGGCCCCATAGATTTTCTTTTGTGAAACTTGAAGAGTTGGTTGTTTTTAGTGGTTATTGCATGGCCCCATAGATTTGAAAAAAAAAGCAATAACATCAATTTTAAAATCTCAATATCTATTATATATTATATAAAAACCCAAAATTAAAATTACTTGCAACATGGGTCAACAAGGAAAGACTATGAGATGATATCATGGCACTTACAAGCATGGTTGTGCATGTAAGTTACAACGATGGCCACCCACACATTTCAAAACCTCAATATCTATTATATATAATTAGATCAAAAAAATTAAAATTACTTGCAACATAGGTCAACAAGGAAAGACTATGGGATAATAGCATGACGCTTACAAGCATGGTTATCCACAAGTTACAACTATGGCCACCCACACATTTCATAATGTAACGTACAAATATTAATAGGGAAGCCACCTTTCAATGTAATTTTTAATTTGGTTCTATTTTTCTTTAATCTTTATACATGGTAATAAAGAATAGGCACATTAAATTTTTTATTTGGCATATTTCACTTGCATATGAAGAGGGAGGTGAGTCTGCACAACAAGACAAGTGGTTAAATATATTTAAATCTAAATCATTAAACCTAAAATCAGAAGGCCACATATTAAACACAAATATTAAACCTAAAAATAGTAATTTTCATATGATTTTTTTGTTGGAGGTCAAGAATTCTTCATGATTCTCCTAGTTTATGTTTTTTCTCATCTTTTAGATTTACAAATTTCATTTAAAATTAAACAAAATTTTAGCTATGGGAGCATATCCATGGTTGCTTTACGAAATGTTATATAAACTATGAATCTAAGTTTTAAATGCCCAATTAATAAAACTAATAATAACAAAAAACCTAAATAAAATTTTAAAATTGACTTTCAAAAAAATTATGATCATTGAGGGCTCCTGATAGTTAAAAGCTTTTGAGTTGGTATAGTGTTATATAGACTGTAATTTATTTTGAGATATATAGTATTAAGTGAGGTAATGGGATATTTAATAGCATTTAATATCTATTAAATTAACGTAATATTGTTTTAATTTTAAAATTTATTTAGGTTTTATTTTATAAATTTACATTTTGGACTCCTAAAATTTATTATTAATTATATAATTATTTTTTTGGTTATCTTTAGATTTGGAGCTTTAAAATTTTATGTTTAATAATTTATTTGTATATTTAATGGTTTGATTTAATTTTATAAATGAATGATCTAGAATATGTTGGAGAATGGAAGAATTTTCATCAATGATTTTATGTTATTTGTGCAGTTTTTTAATTCCCCACGACTCCTAATTGTTAAAAGTTTATGAATTGGTATAGTGTTATATAGACTATGATTTATTTTGAGATATATAGTATTAAGTTAGGTAATGGGATATTATTTTTAAATGTGAAGTAATAGTTTATATGATTTAATATGTATTAAATTTAACACAATATTGTTTGAATATAATTTTTGTGTTTTATTTTAATGTTTTTAATTTAAATTTAAAAAATATCATAATTTTTTGGAATGTAAATTTTAAAATTTAAACTAAATATCCCATTAAATAAGTGGCATAAGATAATAAATTAGAGTGAAACAACCCCATTACTAATAGTCACAACTAAGTGGAGATGGCATTATAACATAATTGTTACAGCCATGGTTGCGCATACTTTACAACTATGTCCACCCACACCCACCCACACGTTTCATAATGTAATGTAAAAATATTAACAGGGCTGAACCATGTTTCAATGAAATTTTTAATATTTGGTTTTATTTTTCTCTAATCTTACTACGTGGTTCTATTTTTGGCAAATCATGATAAGTGGTAATATAGAATAGGCAAGGTAATTTTTTAATCACAATTTGGTAAAAAAATATTTTAAACAAGGTTTAAACACTTGATTTAGATATCACTTACAATTATATTCGTTGATGTAGTGGCTACGATGAGAATATACTGACATCTTTCAATTTAAGCCATTCGTTAAAAAAAATTAATTAGCAAATTCATTAAACTCATGAATTTAATTAGAAAATTCATTAAACTACGAATTCCAACATGGGGATGCCTCTTAGCATAATAATGATTTATTTATTTCTATTTTTTTTTAGCTATATATATATATATATATATATATATATATATATATATATTCTTTTATTAATAAAAAATTATGTACATTTTGAAAATGTTAATTTAATTATCAATAATTATTGAATAGATGGTAGGGATTTAACTTCACAAAATATTCTAGAATATTTTTAATATAGTCACAAATTAAATATTGAGATTTATCTCAAAAGTAATTATACATTTTCTCCCCTTTTAATTAAACTTTTTAATTAAAAAAATATCACATGAACAAGTGTCATATGAAATGAATTGTGGTTTTTTGGGCATGTAGTATTGATAAGCAATGGTATTAGGCCATTATATTGTCAAAATCCATATCTATAAGTTAATAATATCCATTGAAAAGTGGAGGTAAATCTTCATAGTTAAGAAACTCGTTACATGTTTTTTTAATTGTTATATACATGTCTAAGCCATGCCTATAGAAATTTACCAACCATTTAATTTATATGGTTTCGTTTAACCTCAAATTGACATGCATCCATTTTAAAATAAAAACAAAATATAGTACAAATGAAAACTAATATCGCTATAATAAAACTATAATGAATATACATTTGGTAATTTTTAATTAAGAACATTATAACGCATCAATAATCTCACTTTTACCATTTTATCTCAATTTATTGTCGATAGTGAAACCTAGCATGAAAGAGATGTGGAAAAAATTTTCAATTACCTCTTAAAGCCACCAATAAAATATATGGATGTCTATGTTAAAGAACATAGTTATAAACAAAGAAATTAAAATTCAAAAGAAAAATTATTATATATGCCTTCTAAATATTTTAATATAGCACTTAACCCCAAAAATTCAATTAGCTAAAGGGGAAATTTTGTTTTTTCAGTGCAACACTTGAGGAAAGGTTTGAACTTCAAGAGATTTAATATCTCTCGAAACTTGATAGATCTGGGGTTAATATGGATCTAATTTGTTTTTATTCATGCACGATCACACAAAATTTGTTGAACATCTAAATTATTCTGACCATTCAAAATATGTTAAATATATCTAATATTAATCTTGTCATTCTAATTTTAAATTTGTTTACCTCAATTTTTTGAGATGATAGATATTGGTAATAACTTGAATGATCATAAATGATGAAATAAAATTGTTGAATGAAAAGTGATTTTAATATGGGAAAACTAGTTTTGTTGTGCTAGCTCCCTCATCAGTATAAAATAAATGTGTTTAGGATCATCTCAAATTAGTCAGTTAAGTGAGGGTTTATGTGTCAAGCTTTGTGTTTTTTAATGAGAATTTCATGAGTTAATTCGTTGTTAAAAACACATGTATAACAAATAAATTTCAGAGAAATAACACAAATAAAACACATTACACAATAACTGATAATGAAGTTCACCCCTCATGGGCTACATATCCATGAACCTGCTTCAACTCACTAGGCCCTTTTTGGATTAATGGTCAATTCTATGATTACATGCACCTACATTTTTCCAATGGATTTGAAAAATTCTCCATTGGATTCAGAAGACACAAAAACCTAAAAATAGAATCTTCAAGCTCTGAAAATGGTCTTCAAGTGGACTAGGCATGATCTCCTCTCCTGGGGGCCCTCGACTTATTTAATATTAAAAATGGAAAAATCACTTATAGAAGTGCCCCGATGCCTTTGCAACCTATAACATCATGCTCAGAGCATCCAAATCATCTAGGAATGACTTTTCTTGAGCAAAAATTGGTCAAAAAATGCCAAAGTTATGGCTTCTTCAGTTTTCCCGAGGAAAACTTCTCCAAATATGGAGAAACTCCAATTAATGCCACCAAATGTGGAGTTCCTCTGAAATTAGTGGACTCCACCAATTAGTGCTAATCCCCACTTAATGTTTAACTAGAGATTAATTAGGGATAAGTGCAGTCTTAATGGAGGTTTAGCGTTGATTTTGCAATTATGGATAAGCGCACTTTAAACTATGATTAAGGTTAAATAAATATAGGTTTAATGCGCTAATTGTGTTTAATTTGAAGCGCTCCATTGTGGTCATCGATGCGAGGTCTTATGCATTGGGCTGGCCCCCACGGGGCTGGTACCCATTAACTCAGCCTGAACCTTTATGTAAATAAAAATATAATTCATGCCCCATTGTTATTAAGATGTAATGCATAGAGCAAGTGGTTAGGCATGGCGCTAGTGTGGGGGAGGTCACGGATTCGACCCCAGCCTCCACCTAGCCATATAATAAAAATTTTGTCGCCCATTCAAAATATGAATTTCGACCTAAATTACCAAATTTCGGCCTTTGAGGGGGGGCACATGGCGGACTACAGTCTAGCCATGTGGCAGCTCCCCATTGGATCTCCACAAACCAATATAAATTCCACGTGCCTAGAAATTGGAGCCACTCACCATTTGACAAGTGTCAACACCTTATTGGCCTTTGAAAACCCAAAATGTTTGGCCTTTGACCCTGTTTGACCTTTTTTCTTTAAATTCGCCTGTTTGACACAGTGAACATCAGGCTCTATCTTCCTCATATGGATTCCATTTTGAGTTAAAAAAAGTGTGCCAGATTCCTGGTGACGAGCCCTATCCGGTTGTTCTAGTTTGGTGCGATTCTGAGCACTTTAAATTTTTGGCAAATATTTTCCCCCAATCGATATTGCGATCACTCGTTCCTACTGACAGGCTTTTGGACCCACAAATTTTGGTTATCTCATGAGAGTTGAATACTCTTCTCTTTCCCAAGTTTTATCATCTAGATTCTACTTGGAAAAATCTCTATGACAACCACTTGGGTTCACTGACATGCATTGCCTTGGAAATGGCTTGGCGCTTCAACCAATGTCCTCCTTTTACTGCTGACCCAATCCAAAACTTATTGGCTTCTTGTTGAATGATTAAACACTTTTTTGTACCAAAGTGATCCCTCAATTCTTGGAAAACTAATTGATAGCCTTTGCACAGAGAATCATGTTCCTCCTCTGCATAAACATGCATTCGATGCAAGCTTCTCCTTGGAAACAACTTTTCCAAGTTAAGCCCATCTGAGTGAGCTACAACAATAATTTCCAACATCACTTATAACAAGAAAATAAATGACGATTATTTTACCTCAATGGTTCCAAATTCCACATCTGGAAGAATGCATTAGCCAGCTCTTTCGCTTCTTGGCGTCAACACATCAAATGGTGTACAATGGATATTGTTTTGGCTGCAATATTTTTAGGATATTTTCCCTCTTTCCATCATCCTCCAATATTGACATGTTTCTCATGCCATGATTTGAGAATGAAGGCTAATCATGAGCCTCTTGCTCAAGAGTGGACCTTCAAAAATCCTGCGACATCTTGTCACCAGAAAAAGCCATCAATATGAAAAACACATCATGCAAGAAATGTAACTTGACGATATATCCTTTTTTTCCTTCAAATCAAAAAATGTCACATCATGTGAACATTGCCATGTACTCTTACATCTCGGTGTATAAACCATCGACCAAATACAAGTTGAAAAAACATGCCTCTTCAAACAACTGACTATCAAGTCAAATAAAAGCATGTGAAACTTGCCATCTTTGCTACATCTATGTGAGTCAACATAACTCTTCTTTTCAAACACGTTCCTGGCGTAAACATGAAACATGCATTCAATTGGCAAATAAATGCATCAAATAGGCAATATTTGCATCAATCATCAAAAGAAATGCAAAGCCTTAATTGGATAAGAAATCTAACCATCTATTTCCAAACCATTTCAATGGTGCTTCTTTCAGCTGCACTTCATCATGTGAATCATCCTTACCCACATCAATTATGGAATCCTCCTTTCCACTCTCGCCAAAATCTCTCTCCACCTTCTTCAAATGTCGTGGATGACTTGTTGGATACAAAGTCCAACACTTGTCTACAAGATGACCCTGCTTATGGCAATGAGTGCAAAACAATTGCATCTTCTTTTCAAAATGGTTTTCCTTGTCCAATGGACCTTTAGCTTCATGTCTCCTTTGTTTAGAAATTTTCCTATCCATGGCTATCTTCTTCCAACACTTTGAAACATTATGGTTATTCCAACCACAAAAAGGAACATGCAAAATTTGTCCAAATCTTATGTGAAGATTTAGCATGTTTATCATAATCAAAAGAAACTTGATTAAAGATAGATTTATACCTTAAACATTCACCTTTATTGACTACTTGAGGAGTTTAATTTGATGAGTTAGTGACCCTCTTTAGAATACCAACAATGGCTTTGATGACTTTAGAGATTTCAACATACTCTTTCTTTCCATTCTCATTAGTTTCATGCTTAAGAGCACCTTATTGAAAAGTGGGTATAAATTTTTTTCATTCCTCATGAACACAAAATTCACAAGCTTGAGGTAATTAACATGTAATGAAAATCCTTCTTGGAACACCTTCATGTGTCTCCTTGGGTTTGGAGAATTCTTAATCATGCTGTCCATAACGAAGACCCAAATACCTAGGCTTTTCCTCAACAAGAATTGGCTCAACTATGCCTTGTGCATGTTTTCCCAATAATTTACCTTCATAGCCCAACTTCATCAATAATTTGGACCATATTCCTCTAGTTTGTCTTTCAAAAACACCAAAACATTCATTTTGAGAGGAAATAGAAGATAAAATTTAATTGCATACCTCTTTTTCATGCACATACATGGCTACGGTTTCTTTGGCATCATGAAGTTGAGTCTCCATCTCATGCATTCTTGCTAGGTTTTCATTTGCAATATGGAGTTGCATCTCCATCTCATGCATCTTTTCAAGAAGCTCTTACTTCTCCTCCTTCATGGAAATAAGCTACTCTTGAAGTATAGTGTTCTCATTCCTATCTTCAATCATCTATTTCACCATATCATTCACGATTTAGAGCTTCTACAACATCTCTTTATCAAATATTTCTTCTAATTAATATTGATTAGAAACAGTGCTTGATGAAGATACCATCACACTTGATGCATAAAAAAAGCTTTGCTGTGATTTGAGAACTGAGCTCTCAATCTCGACCTTCTCTTTACACACATAAACTTGCACACAGTTAAATTCTCCTTGCACAAATGCTAAACTAGTAGCTAATCTTCTAGCTAACCTTGGCTAAAATGAGCTAAACTGTGCTCTAATACCAACTTGATTTGAATATGGGTAGACTAGTTTTGTTGTGCCAACTCCCTCATCATTATAAAATAAATGTTTTTAGTATCGTCTCAAATTAGCCAGTTATGTGAGGGTTTATGTGTCAATTTTTGTGTTCTTTAATGTGAATTTCATGAGTTAATTAGCTGTTAAAGACACATGTATAGAAAATAAATTGCAGATAAATAACACACAACAAACACATTACACAATAGTTGATAATGGAGTTCACCCCTCTTGGGCTACATCTCCATGAACATGCTTCAACTGGCTAGGCACTCTTTGGATTAATGGTAAATTATCTAAATACATGCACCTACAGTCATCCAATGGCTTTTCAACCCACTCCATTGGATTCAGGAGGCCCAAAAACCTCAAAGTACACTCTTCAAGTTCTGAAAATGGTCTTCAAGTGGACTAGGCATGACCTCCTCTCCTGGTGGCCCTAGGCTTCTTTAATATTAAAATTGGAAAATTCACTTATAGAAGTGATCTAATGCCTCTAAAACCTACACCATCATGCTCATAGCATCAAAATCATCTAGTAATTACTCTTCTTGAGCCAAAATTGGTTGAAAAATGCCAAAGTTATGGCTTCTTCAGTTTTCCCAACGAAAACTCCTCCAAATCTGGAGAAACTCCAGTTAACACTGCCAAATATGGAGTTCCTCCAAAATTAGTGGAATTCACCAATTAGTGCTAATCTGCACTTAAATTTTAATTAGATATTAGTTAGGGATAGGTGCAGCCTTAAGGGAGGTTAGTGCTAATTCCACCATTATGGATAAGCGCACTTTAAACTATGATTAAGGTTAAATAAGTGTGTTTTTAATGCACTAATTATGTTTAATTTGGAGCGCTCCATTGCGGTCATAGCTACATGGTATTATGGGTGGGGCTACCCCCATTAACTCCACCCGAACCTTTGTATAAATACAAATATAATTTGTGCCCCATTTTTATTAAGATGTAATGCGTAGAGCAAGTGGTAAGGCATGGCACTTGTGTGGGGGAGGTCGTGGGTTCAACCTCGACCTCCGCCCAACCATATAATAAATTTTTTTCTGCCCATTCAAAATATGAATTTCAACCTAACTTACCAAATTTCGGCCTTTGAGGAGGGGCACATGGTGGCCTCCGAGCTAGACACTTGTGAGCTCCCCATTGGCTCTCCACAAACCAATAAAATTTCCATGTGCCCAGAAATTCAAGCCACTCACCATACAACAAGTTTCAACACCTCATTGGCCTTTGAAAACCCAATTTTTTTGGCCTTTGACCCTATTTTACCTTTTGTTTTTAAATTCACTTACTCGACACGACGAACAACAGGCTCTATCTTCCTTTTACAGACTCCATTTTGAGTGAAACGAAGTGCACCAGATTCCTGGTGATGGGCCCTATCTAGTCATTCTAGTTTGTTGTGATTCTAAGAAATTTGAATATTTTGGAAATTTTTTTCCCCCAATACAGATTCTGATCACTTAGTGACAATGTAATAGTTTTGAATGATAAAAAATGTGAACAATAGGAATGTCATCAATTACAAATAGTCTTCATTGTAGTCAATCTCAAACTATTTCATTCTATTTCCTTCTATTGTTCTTATTTTCACACCTATAAGTTTTACCATATTTTCATATTGATCATATGAAAAGGGTGTTTGAAATCATAGAACATTCAAATGTTTAACTTGAAATATTGTGATAAATGTCATACCTTGTCTCTCCTTATCTCCAATATTAATATTAGCTTTCTACAAAGTCAATAATTGTTATTTATGGAGTGCTAAACCCCAAGTAAGTTTCAATGGTAGTTGTTTTCAATTACCTTGTTTGAATGCAAAGTGACTAACAATAATTGAATGATGGAAAATGGGAATAATAAGGATGTAGGCAATTACAAATAGTTTATAGTTTCAAGAAGAAAACATTTCAAGTAAGTAATAATTTTATTTAAGATGAAAGCTCAAGTATTTTATTTATGGTTGAATTATTGTAACAAAAAAATCAATTAATGTTGTCTATAATTTTTTTTGTTCTTACATTCAAATCAATGCACATTGTTAATATAATTAATTTTAAATTAATGTATACTATACATATAATTACATCAAATTAGAAATAATCCTCTACACTAAAATCAATGCATCTAGTGCAAAAAATAAAATTATATTAGAAATCAACGTCTACTCTAAAATAAATGTATTTAATGCAAGAAATAAAATAGGATTATAAATAAACACCTTCACTCAAATTAATGCATCTGATGCAAGCAATGAAATAGGAATATAATCAACATCTACACTGAAATAAATGCATATAGTGCAAGAAATCAAATAATATTGGAAATCCATTACACTAAAATCAACACATGCAATGCAATCAATCCAATAGGATCAGGAATCAACATATACACTAAAATTAATGTATATATTTTAATGAAACCCTAAAATATTTGTGGCTTTCTAAATCTAGCTTATCGTGTATTTTGTAAAAGTCTTACTTCCTATTCCAATATAGTTAATAATGTTCAATATTATATAAGACTATATAATCTATGTATTTATATATGTGTGTTTCTTTCTTCTTCCCTCTCTCCTCCCCTTCCATCTCTATGTTAATCTCTCTCTCTCTCTCTCTCTCTCTCTCTCTCTCTCTCTCTCTCTCTCTTAATCTATATCTATATCTCCATCCATATCATCTTCCTTATCTCTCTATCTCATACCCCTAAATGCATACACACTCTTTTTCCATATCTACCTATATCTCCCTCCCTCCCTCTCTCTTTGTCTATCTTCTTCCCTCTCTCCCCCCTTTATCTATATCTCTATATTCCCCCATCTCTCCTTCTTTTCTCTATATATCACCCCCAAATCATGCACACTCTTTCTTCATATTTTTCTATCTTTGTCTCCCTCCCTTTTCATCTTCCTCTCAAACTATTCCCCCCCATCTCTCTCTTCCACCCCTATCTCCATTCTCCCTAACTCTCTCTCCATTTGTTCTTTTTCACTCACACACTTGTTCAAAAATGTGTAACTAGTTTCGGTCTTCATAAATATGAAACGTATTTTTTATTCTTGTATATTGCAAAATGAAAGAAAACTTATTATTTCTATTTTCGGAGCATGGGTTTTATGCCGAAGGTCATTTATTTTAGAGCTCAATAACCCATTGAGTGCTTATATGGTATTTCCTAGGTGAAGAAGTCAGAAGCATCATTGTCATATGTTTAAGACCCCATCAGGCACATTGTAACCTGTAAAAAGATGTATTTTTGTATTTAAAAGTGTTAAAATTATACCCTCCAAGATGAAGTCAGCACGCTAGCTAATATATTAGCCTAATTTTAGGAATTTCATCCAGCTTGGAAGCCTAAATATAATAGGAAACTTGACCTCCTAGAGACATAATTCATTATCTCATAAAGCAAGCGAATGAGAAGAAGAAATACGATACTGAAGGAATAAGGAGGATGAAGATCAAGTGTTTGGGGTATTCTCTCTCTCTCTCTCTCTCTCTCTCTTCACATGTGTGAAGGAAGGAATCTAGGGTTTCTATTTTTGGGTTAGGGTTTTTCTACTGCAAGATTGAATTTGGAGAAAATGCAGAAAGAAGGTCAAAGGAAGGCTCATTAGGTCATCCTCAAGCCCTAGAAGAAGGAGAAAGTCAAGTGAAGTTCTGAAGAAGTATTGGAATCCATAAATAAGCTCACATGTGTGGAAGAAACTCCTAGTGATAGGGCCCAAAGTTTGAGACCTACATTAGAGGCTGAATTTTTGTAGCTCAGGGTCGAAGCTTTGTTGTTGTAAGATATTTGAGTGGGTTTTAATTGGAAAAAGGAAGCACGTCATCAATAAGGCTAGACTTTGTATCTTAAGGGTATTGTTATTGGTCGAGAGGTTTCCGAATTTGTCAATTGATGAATCTATAAGAAGAGATGATATTTGTGGGTTTTCCTCTCAAGGGGAGAGGTTTTAGTCCTGGTTTGCAACCTATATACCATGTTATTTTGTACTATTGATATTCTTGTTTTGATATTTTTTTTATGATAATAAGAACATAATAATAAAAGAAGAAGCTAATAATCAAGAAAAATTAAAAATACATCACAAGGAATTATTAAGTATAAGAGAAATCATTCTAACCATTTCCCTATAGATATCAACATGGTATCCTAGATAAGGTTGGATAAGAGGATGATGAAGATCTCTACAATCTTGAATAAGTTTCTAAAGAAGTGTACTATTGTGGAAAATCATTTCAAGAAGTGCATCAAAGAATTATGGGATCTCCTATTATCTCTTAAGAAGGATATGACCAAGAAATCTATAAAGGACGGATGATTAGTCTCAGCACTTACTGGTACATTTGAAGATGACAATATTTGGGTAATTGATAGTGGAGCATCAAGACATATGACTGGTGAAAAAATGAAACTACATACCTTGTAAAGAGGAAAATATTATTACTCAGTTGAGCTTGGTGACAAGAAGAGATATCCTATAAGAGGAATTGGATCAACCTTGTTAGAGTTGGAGAATCAAGGAAATATTCATCTCAAAAACATCCTATTGTTTCAGGTTTACATAAGAATCCACTTTCCCTTTCATGTCTAGAAGATAACCGGGAGATAGAGTTGCTTTCATAGATGTAAAGATTGTAGTATGGGATAAAAACTGTAGCACCAAAAATGCAAATATGATTGGGATTCATGAAGGAAGACTTTAAATATTTCTGACTCCCTTCTTTCAAGATTTGGTTCACCTTAAAGTTAGCCCATGTGAATTTTGGCATACAAGGTTTGGTCACCTTCACTACAAAAGCTTACCAACTCTAAATTCAATTGTGAATGGAATCCCTAAACTTAAATAATATCATGAAGGAGTATGAAAGGGATGTGTATAGGGTAAAAACACCAATAGACCATTTGGAAGGAGTTCTTCAATGTCAAAATAATTTTTGGATCTCATTCATTCCGATGTCTATGATCCCATGTCTCCAAATTCTCTTAGAGGTCATCTATACTATGTGACATTCATTTATGACCATTCAAGGAAAAATTGGGTTTATTTGATGAAATCCATGGATTAAGTAATCATAAAATCTCAAAAATTCAAAGTTGAAGAGGATAAGCTTATAGAAATAAGAGTAAAGATATTAAGTTATGATAATGGAGGAGAATATACTTCAAAATAAATCGTATCTTTTTGTAAGGAATATGGGACTAAGAGGGAGTCGATAGTCCCATACAATCCTGAGAAAAATGGAGTTGTAGAATGAAAGATCAATCTATTGAAGAGAGTGTAAAGGCCATGTTACATGATCAATATTTTCCAAAATTTATATGAGGTGAACCAAAAAATATTGTTGTATATATTCAAAATCTAAGTCCTCACAGATCACTAGACAACATGACTCCTCAAGAATCATTTACTAGGAAGAAACCAAGCATGGACCATCTTCGAATTTTGGTTGTCCTGTCTATATTCATATACCGAAGGATATGATAAAGAAATTAGATCCTTCAGGACTAAAGAAATTTTATTTTGGTTGCAGTAATACTTCAAAGTCATACATGATCTACATAAAGGAAGGACACTGAATAGAATTTAGTCAAGATGTGATATTTGATGAAAGCATTGCACTTAAGAAATCAAAGGATATCCTAATGGAATCTGATGAAGAAACAATTCCTATATTTGAAGAGGAAGGTAACAATGAATAAGAAGAATCAAATCATGAAGATGAAGGTCTCATTGAACCTGTGCAACTTGAGGTTATCCCCGAAATATAAAGAGACCTAACTAGTTAAAATATACTCTTTTAGATGTAGATGGACTTTGATTAGCCAAAGGCACGTTCAGGGAAACTAAGAAGCCTAAGATATATTTAGGGTATGAAACATATATGATGAAGCTAATAGAAGCACATCCATCCACCTTTGAAGAGGTTTTCAAACACCAAGAATGGAAGGATACCATGAATGAATAGTATCAATTAATAATGATAAATGGAGTTTGGGAGAACGTAACTAGGCCTGAAGACAAATTTGTGGTAACTTCCAAATGGTTTTACAAGATTAAACATAGGTACATGGAATTATTGATAAATAAAAGGAAATATTTGTGGATAGGGGTTCTCTCAACAGGAAGACATCGATTATGAAGATAAATGTGCACCTACAACAAGGTATACAATTGTACGTTCACTTGTCTCTTTGGCGTCATCAATGGGATGAAACATCCATCAAAGGATTTCAATATTGCATTCTTGAATGACATTATTAATGAAGAATTATATATAGATAAACCCTTGGGATTTTAAGCCAAATATACAGAGGATAATTTTTGTAGGTTGAAGAAGGCATTTTATGACCTTAAGAAAGCACCAACGACATGTTATGGAAGGATGGATGCATACCTACAAATATTGGGCTTCACAAAGAGTTCTATTGATATGAATCTCTATATCAAGGTTCTAAAGTATGATAATTTTATAATTATTTTATATGTGTATGATTTCCTCATGATAGGTGTGGAAGGTTGAATCCAAGAGTGAAAGAAGGAAATGGAAGAAAAATTTGACATGAAGGGTCTAGGATTGATGCCCTATTATTTGGGACTGGAAGTTTTGCAGGGACTTGATGAGATTTATCTAGGTCAAGGAAAGTATGTGATCGAAATTTTGAAGAGGTTTCATATGATGGATTGCAAACCTATTACAACCACCATTATAAAAAAACTTGAAGAGGGTAAGGAGTTCTGAATCAAGCCTAGTGATTTGACGATGTATAGATAATTGAATGTCTCACTGGTATACTTGGTGAATACTCGATGAGACATATTTTTTGTAGTAAATATTCTTATTCAGTTCCAGGTTGAGCGAAGCATGATCATGGGATATAAGCCGAGCATATACTGAGATATATGAAAGGAGAAATCAACTACTACTTGAAAATATGATAATAGGAATGATGTCCACTTGATTCGATATACAAATTAAAACTGGGGAATATGTGAGAAGGATGAAAGAAGCACTACGAGACAATGTTTTAGTTTGAAATCCTCCATGGTATCATGGATGAGAAGAAAGCATGAATCAACTTCTTTGAGTTGTGATGAGGCTAAATATATTGTAGCCAATGAAGTAAGAAGATAATTTGTCGGATAGAGGAAGTTTTTGTCAAATTTTATGAAGGAATAATGGACCCTAAAATGATAAATTGTGATAAAAATAGTTGTATAAGGTTTTATGAAGACCCATTTTTTCATGGAAATACAAATCATATAAAGAACAGATATCACTACATTCGAAATTTGGTGCAATATGGTGTGTTGTAGTTATGGTATATCTCGACTGATGAACAGGTAGCTAACATCTTGAAAAATTTTATTCCTAATAAAAATCTTGTGTTATTGGTAGATAAGCTTGGATTGGTTGACATATCCTCCCTTGTTGAGAGGGAGAGATATACACACATTCTTGTCTTCACATTGGGAAGAAACAATGGAGGATTGAGTAACGATATGGCATCCGATACTCTTTGAGGATGAGATATGGAATCCAAGATAAGAATATTCTTTGAGGATTGGGAATCTAGGATAAAAATAGTCATGGAAGGAAATACCCTCTGAACACTCGGTTGGGGCATGTTCCTTTGGAGATAATGATAATGATGTCTATAAATTATTGATCTCACCAGCATTGTGCTATGATATTGTGGACGATATCCATAAAGTGCGATAAATGGGGCCATTTTTACTGCAATATGGAAGGAAGTGTTATAAACCTTTCAACTAGAGGTAAACCACTTGACCCATTGTGTTTTTTTATTAGATACAAAGCAAAGAAGATGCAAAGAAATGAATATATCCTTCCAAATATTTGTTAAATATCTTAGCTTTCCCATCAAACTGAGGATGATAAGATGAGCTATGAGCTCATTGAGTACCAAGACAAGAAAATAATCCCATCCATAAATTTCTAGTGAAAATGTGATCTTTGTCACTTATAATAATATTTTGGTTTCCATGTAGATTTTGAATTGTTTTCACAAATGCAACAACAATTTTACTCATTTTAAAAGGATGAGATAATGCACAAAAGTGTGTATACATGGTAAGTCTATAAACTACCACCGTGATGACACCCTTTCCTTCAGACTTGGGTAAAATTGTTATAAAATCCATTGATAACTCCTCCCAATGCTAACTTGGAATGTGTAAAGGTTTTAACAGACCCGAGGTATTATTTGTCTCAACTTTAATTTGTTGGAAAATAAAACATTCTTCCACAAACTTATGAATATCATATTTAAGGCCATCCCCAAAAAAAATCTTCTTGACCCTTTCGTAAGTTTTTAAAAATCCTCGACTCCCTCCTAAGGGTGAGGTGTGCAGTTCCAAAATAATATTTTTCTTGAGTTCGGAATTCTTACAAAGATATAAATCATATGTGTGCCATAATGAATCTTTTTTTCAGCTAAATGTATCAGATGTAATGGGATCTTGCTGCAACTTTTGAATGAGTGTCTACATCTCTTCGTCATTCTTCCATTCATCCCTTGCATTAGTTATCCAATCAGGTTGGATAATAGAAATGGAAAAAATAAATGCTTCCACACCCTCATCCTTTATTGAGAGGGCATCTGCAATAACATTTTGATTCCCGTTTTTGTAGATGATTTCAAAGTAATAACACAACATATTTGTGACCCTTTTTTGTTGCTCTTATGTAGATAATATTTGTTCCAAAAAGTATTTAAGGTCCTCATGATTTGTTTTTACTTTGCAGTTTATTCCAATTAGGCAAGCTCTCCATTTCTTTAGTGCATGTAGTATTGCCAACATTTGCTTCTCATATATAGGTTTTTGTAAATAGTTTCCTTTGATTTGACGAATTTCAAAAGCAACGGGTCTTCCTTCTTGGATTAAAACAACACCACTTCCATTTTCTGAGGCATTACATTCCACAATAAATTTTTTTGTGAAGTAAGGTGTAGCTAAGACCGATGCTTTGCACATTGCCTCTTTAATATGTTCAAAGGCCTTAGTTGCTTCTGGAGTCCAAGAAAATGCATATTTGTTTATTAATGTTGTTAGAGGTGTTTTTATTCTCCCATAATTATAACAAACTTGCAATAATACCTTGTCAACCCGAGAAATCCTTGAATATGCTTTATCGTTGTGGGAATTTTCCATTCCTTCATGGCTTTATTTTTTTACGGTATACCTAACACCCTCATGAGATACAATATCACTCAAATATTCAACCTCCTATACTCCAAATAAACATTTGGATGTTTTTGGGTATAATTATTTCTCCTCCAATAATTTGATCACCCTGTTAACATGTTGAACATCATCCTTCCAAGACTTGTTGTAGATAAGTATATCATAAAAAATTACTAACACAATTTTTCTAGGGAGGGCTTTGAAAATGGAATTCATCGAACCCTTAAATGTCAAAGGTGCATTAGTAAGGCCAAAATACAACCAAACATTCATAATTTCCCTCATGAGTTATGAATTTTATTTTCAGAATGTCTTCAATCTTCATTCTAATTTGATGATATCCTGAGCAAAGATCTAGTTTGGTGAAGTAAATTTCTCCATGTCATTTATCCAAAAATTCATCAATGACAAGAATGGTCCATTTGTCTTTAATAGTGAGCTTGTTTAGCTCCCTATAATCCGGACACATACGCCATGATACATTCTTCTTATGTAGCAATACTACTGGAGCAAAGAAAGATCTTTGACTAGGTTGAATTATAACAACCTTTAGCATTTCTGCAACCATACATTCAATTTCACTCTTTTTGGGACAGGGAAGTCTGTAAGGTCTTATGTTTGGAGGAACACTTCGTGGAATCAAATGAATAGCATGATCAACATCATGAATAGGTGGGATGCCTTTGGGAGTCTCAAATACCTTCTAATGACTGTCTAATACTTTTTGGAGATCAGGATAAATAGATGTTTTTTATGTCTGGACCTCTACTGAGTATAATTGTGCAATTACACCTCATTTTTCTTTCTTTGTATTTTTTCATTCCATTAGAGCTTATTATATTTCGTGGTTTCCTTGATATACCCCTTAAATCAACTTCCATTCCTTCCCAAAAAAATTCACGAAAATTTCTTGAAAATTAAAAGCTATCATTCCCAATGATTGTAACCATTAGACTCCTATTACAAAATCAACACCACCCATTGGAAATTATGGAAATAATTGGATTATTAGGTACATATTACCCCATGGTTAGCTTGATATTATGGAACTTTCCAAAGAAATTTATAGCTCCTCCATTTGCAACCATTACATGACATTTTGGTGCTAGATATTGGAAGCAATTCAATTCCTTGGCTATATTACAATAATAAATTTTGAGTACTACTTGAATCAATCACCACTATTACCTCTTTCTTCTTGATATATCCTTCTATCTTAAGCATTTCAGGAGTGGTGATTCCTTCCAATGCATTACAATATATGGACGAATTCATTTTTCCTTCTCAAGGGATTTCTCCTCTTGTATATCCTCCTCTTTTTATGTTTCATGTTCCTTTTCTTCCTCCTCTTCACAATCTATATACAATAATTTCTTCTCAACATAAAATTTAGTGTATTTTTTTATCACAACTCTAAAAAATCTCTTTTTCTGTTTTTTCCTCCAATTGTTGTGGCTTCAACCTTGTAGGTTTTGGAAGGATAGGAACAACAACACTTCCATATTTATAGTTGTGAGTGGTAGACTTCCCTGTTTCCATAATTTCTCTTTCAACTTTTCTTGCCACCCTAGATGCCTTCTCCAATGAATCAGGTTCACAAAGGTTAAACCTCATGTTGGATTTTATCCTTTAAATTCCCTATGAAGAAATCAATCATATGCTCCTCCAGAATATTTGTTACCCTCATATTCAATTTTTGGAAGTCCTCAATGTGATCCACCATTTAACCCTTTTGTTTGATATTTATCAATTGGATAAAGAAGGTGTTGCTATTTGTATCCTAATTATGTGCTATATTTTTCTCCGTAAAAATTGACCAAGTGACAAGTGGTTTACAAGAACAAAGCCATCGATACCATACAAACTGATTGGGTTCTAAATATAAAGTTGCAATGCGTACCTTTTGTGATTGTTTTACATCATGGAGATCAAAATATTGCTCCATCTGTAGTATCCATGTTGTCATCACTCTGTAGTTTTGCTAGGTTGAAGAATAAAACTACAAAGGTAACCAAAAACGGCTTTTAAAGCTGAGATCTAGCCCTTTGAGCTTTAGAGAGGGCTCTCTTTGTATGATTTAATTTCCACTTTCAATATTTTAGGCTAGATATCGAAGTTTGAGGTGGGTTTTTCAAAATTTTGGTTGAAGGATGCACGAAAAGTCCATTGGGCATGGAGTAAGTAAACTTCTTGGTAATAAATTAAAAATTTACAGAGTATATATAACAGGTTAGGGTAGGAAAAATATTGGATCTTAAATGTTTATGGTGTTGGTGAGACTAAAAGGTAGATGATCTATTAAATATAAATCATATTGAAATGAATTTTATATTTAAGCTTAGAAGGAAAAGATTAATATTGTTTTAAATAAGTAATAACCGAGTAAATTTAAGTAAATTCAAGTATTTATATTCTTGCAAAAACTAGGAAGGGAGATTCAAATGAAAATTGAGAAAGAAGAACAATTTAACATAAGAAAACACATCACCAATTTTTTGACACAAGAAACCTACAACAAAACTGCCTCTGTATTTCTAAAAATTGCTTACTTTGAGTACAATCCACAACTTCCATCAAGGTATAAATCTTTTCTATATGCATATTCCAACCCTTTCTAAGTATTATGACAAAATATTTATAGAATTTCTATTGAAATAAACTTTGGATTCCAAAAATGAAATGATTACAAAATAATATATAACAAAGATGTAGATATTTCCAAAACATAACTAAATTATAGGAAATTTGGAAAAATGCAGTTGTTCATTTGAACCTTTGGAGGAAATATGTTACTGAGTGTAGCTATTTTTCGGCTCCTTTTGTTTGTCTGTTTCCAAAATTGCGGGATGTTTGTTTATGTTCATTCAACCAACTCTAGTAATTCGTCCCATCGCTTTTCACTTGGGATAGAAAAATTTACCATATTTTTGAATATTTCATCTACCTTTGTGTAGGTCTGTAAATTTGGCTTGTTCAGAAATAGATGATGAATCTCATGCTGAATGTAGAGATCAGATTGTAGGCCTTCCAATAAAGCTTCTCAACTTATTGTCCCTCTTAATTTAGCAAACTTAGATATATCTGCAGCTATATTCCATTATTTTTCTCGATATTTTTATAATGGATTAAATTTTCTATTAGAAGTTCTTAAGGTTGGAAGACACTTTTCTTAAAATAAATAAAACTTTATGTTAAATATTCTAACTTGCAGCTCTAATTATTTGCACTTGTTCTCTAATTACACCATAAGATTTTTCGTTGTCAACACTCTTTTGACTTCCATAATTGTCTATGTTCTATCTTGAATGTTGAACTCTTCAAGCTCATCTTTAGTCTTGGAATTTAACATCCTTATAATTTTATGTGCTTCTATTGGCATGTGCTTGATATGAAATTTAGTTTGATCAACTCCTTCTTTAACTCTTTGTACTAGTTCTTCTTGTTCAAAAATAATTTGAATATATGGCCATAATTCTGTAACATTTGCATTTATATTGTGCCAAATGTTGTGGTTTTCCTCTGCTAACATCTGAATTAAAAGGGACTAATATTCATAATTTTGGATTTGCTGAATTAATATAAAATTATTCTATACCTCTGCTAGGTATGCATTGTCAGAATTTATCTTGTTTTCCTCCATCTTGGACAATGCTACCATTAATTTTTCATTTTCTTTACTAGTCAATGAAAATTCTCCTAAATATTGAAGTAATTTCTCAGAAGCATATCAAGTGGATGCTTGAGTTTTCTATTGTTCCTCTTGCTATGATGAAGTACCTGGTGTTGATGATAAACCTATTACTGTCAATTTCTCTTTCTCTTTTAGCAATGCTTCCATGTCTTTCTCCATCTTTCAAATTTGACCATTGTGTTTAATAATTATTTTGAAAAAAATCTCTTTCTCAACTTTTAAATTTGTGATTCCTTTGGTATGATAGTGCTCTGTGGTTGGAAGTTTAAGTTGCTTTCTGAGGGCTTGGATATCTGCATTCTTGTTTTTTATCATCTGCTATGCTACCTTGTCATTACTAGGAATATATCCCAACATAAAAATAAAATCTTCCAAAGCTTTTGTTTTGGTGTATTTGGACAAAGAGGAGATTATCTCTATCTTCAATTTCGAATGCATATTGTTCAGAGATGTTTGTAATTTGGAGGCATTCATGGCTAAACTGGTAAATATTGAGTAAATAATCTCTCCTGTTTGTTTATGAAAATTGATTTGATAAATTGCATGAAATTTCTTGGTATCAATAAAAAATACAGAATATTTATAATCTTCAACACTCCTCGGCACTAAAACTATAGGTTCTAGGAAGGTCAACTGAAACTGCCCTTTCTCTCTGTAAAATGTAGATAGGAGTTCATGTTTTGTAGTGGTAGTATTATTTCAAAACTCTGAATAAGTTGTATTTTTGAGGGCTTCATTCTTCCTCTTGATCTCCTTGTACCTGGAAAAATTTTTTTATTGTTGTTCGACCATCTGAGATGAAAAATACACAAGTGATTGTGTTATGTCTCCAAAATTAGTGAAAATAGTTATTGGTAAACCCATTAAGACCATTGTGTCTTGATCTTGGGTTTCCTTTTCTTCTGATGACTCTTGTTGAGTAGTGGCCTGTGTATCATCCTTAATTTCAATGGTGATTTTTTCCTTAGGGTTTTTCTTATTTCTTCTTTTGAAAAATAGAAAATACTGTGACTCTGAATCAATGGGCGGCATACTTTGCCTTATTCTCTTAGTGTATTTTTCCTTTGGAATTGGAATATGTAGAGAAGTTTGGCTGAAAATTTGTTCCACAGCCTCCTGGACAGTGTTCTCAGTCCACTGCTCTTGATTAACATATTGCTCTATCTCTGTCCTAGGTGTGTGTGCATATAGAGTAGTTTTATGTCCAACCCTTAGTTTAGAAATTATTCCTAATGGGTCATAGGACCATGTAAAGCTCAGTTTAAACTTCTTCTGCTTGAAAAGTTCATAAATGTGTTTATCTTCTGCTCTAGTATTCGCAATATATGGCATCACATGTTCCTTTAACTTGAACTATGATTTCTTCTTACTTGAGATAGAATGTAAATCATCCATGTTAAGAATTTTTCTGATGTATTCAAGAGAAAAAACTCTCACTGGCACAAAATTTGGTAATTTATAGGGAGGAAGTTCATAGCCATAGATTTTGATCTCTGTATAATTCTGGTATAAATACCAGTATCAAAATTTTCCCCGTTCTGTGAGATGCAGGAAATTTTTAATTTCTGGTGATATCCTTGGAATAACACCATTTCTTTATAAACATAAAGACATGTGGAGAAATTGTTCAACAAAATCACTGAATGAGAAATTTTTTTATTCTTTCTGGGTAAAGAAGTCTAGTGAAAAAATGATATTGGCCTTCCTTTCTCATCCTCCATTTGTAGCTGAAACTGGAATTTGTCTGTTTGACAATACAACATTAAATAAGCCAGAATTGATTGGTTTTTGAAAGAACATTCATATTTAAACTTTATAAACTACACATGAAGGATATTTGACAAATATTGACTCTAATTAAAAAGTACTAAAGGACTTTATCCAGCTGAAAAAACTTATAATAATCCTAATACTACCTCATCCACCCACTGGTCTTAATGATAACCTAACATACAAGTAACCATAGATATTACTTGTCTTAACGTATCAAGAAAAATGGAGGCAGAGTAAGGAGGGTTTTTTCTAGGTAATTGGGAGTTCTCAGGTAGGAAATACTCAAATATATGGGATATTTAGACAAAGGTAATTTTCTGGTAAATTTCCATCATGGAATCAGTTGAAAATGGGTGGAGAGAGGCTGGAGGAATTACTTGAAGGGCTTGGCATATGCTCTATGGGGTTATTAAAACTTGGTCATTTTTGGCAACAACTGCTTTTTGGCTCAGAAGGTATCTCAGGTGCCAGGTGAAGAATTCAGCGAAAAAACATGTTTGGTGAAAGAAAAACTACGGCAAGAGGGATTCATATATGCCCAAATGATCATTATTATCTAAAGTTTTTTGGTTTTCCTAATTCACAAGCTCATATAGGTCAAATTCACATTGAGTCTCGACTATTTTGTAGTGTGTATCAACTAAGGGAAACCTATCGATATTAGCCATGGGAGGGATCATCAGGCTTTCTTCATATTTCATTCTCTTTCCCTTATGCGAAGGAATTTTTAATTTCAAAGGAGAATTGAGGAAACAATGTTACTAGATTGTTGTTTGACTAAAATTTTAGAGGGAAACAGCTCACAGATGACACTAAAAAAATTAAAAATTTTCAAGTTAAACCTACATAATCCAATTGATTATCTAAAGGGAAATTTAAAATTTAACAAGAGATTTTATAGCGATATCGAAGGGTTTTGTAACAGGATTATTACCGTTTTTGGAGCATGGTAGTAATTAGGAATTCATACATTGGTGTGAGGGATTAATTGTCCAAGTTTAATCTAATTATTGGCAAGTGATTTGAATGATAATGGTTGGATGATGTAGAGGATAGGTGACATGGACGGAGGGGTGAATGACGGGTGGCATGAGTGGAGAGCGCGGGGGAAAAATAGAGCATGGGATGGCAGTTTTCGAGGGGTTGGGGGTAGGGTAAGAATGGTAAGCGGTATCAAGAAGGGACCCCAAAAATCGTTGTGGTATGGACACAATTGCTGGAGCAGTTTATTTTGAAACCATTCCCCCCCCACCCCCTGCACCTTTCATTAAGTTTCGAAGGGTCAAGGGTTTAAATATCATCCCTGGTCATTGACCCAGGCAGGGATGACGATAGTTATTAATAAGTGCCAACGCTTTGTGGTAAATGACAAAATGTTGTTTCATGACATATCAGCTTTATTCAAAATTCATTATATATATATATATATATATATATAAACCTTTAATTAAATGTAATAGAACAAAATTTACACTAGCATGCCCTATGGGGTTTTGTAATATTCCTAATTAGTGACAGCTAATTGGAATATTCGATTTTGTTTAGTTTTCCATCTATAGTTTGTAAATAAATAAGAAGTGAGTGAATAGGGTCTAACTCACTTAAGTGAAATAAGACATCCACCAAGTAGCACAATGTTGTGACTTAAGTGGGAGTCAAGGGGGGGCATATATATATATAAACCTTTAATTAAATGTAATAGAACAAAATTTACACTAGCATGCCCTATGGGGTTTTGTAATATTCCTAATTAGTGACAGCTAATTGGAATATTCGATTTTGTTTAGTTTTCCATCTATAGTTTGTAAATAAATGAAAAGTGAGTGAATAGGGTCTAACTCACTTAAGTGAAATAAGACATCCACCTAGTAGCACAATGTTGTGACTTAAGTGGGAGTCAAGGGGGGGCCTAACACCACGTAGAGGAGGAGGGCGTACATACACTCTAGAAGTTTCTGCAAGCTTCTGCGCCAATAAGGATGAGTATGTGGAGGAGAGAGAGGCTACGTTGGGTTTTGGAGGGAAACTGACATTGTAAAAGATGGAGGAGCCTCCTCATTTCATTCATTCTGGAGTTGATGATTTTTTAGTGAGACATTTGTCTTCTTAAGCACGCCAGTTGTTTAGCCTGTCTACAGCACTGTTTAGTGCATTGAGTGTCTCCAGTCGGAGATCTCGCCCTTAGCTCCGGGGGACTTCGAGTGCCTACTCGGGCAAGGTTGGTTTTTCAGCATTGTGTGAGTCGTTTTATTGTTTGGGTTTGTTGTGGAGCTGGAGCTTAGAGAGACTGCGCAGTCACTAGGAGAGAGGATGCAGTCCACTGTGGAGGAGCTTCAGATTGGGGTTTCTGTAGGTGATTTAGCTAGGATTCTGAGGAGAGGGTTAGCCTTTGCCCATAGGAGGATTTTGGTGAAGTTTGAGGTAGTATTTCAGCTATTTCCATCTAGCCACTGCGCAGAGCCTTGGAAGCCGGTGTAATTCAGTAGGGAGGCATTTTCTGGTGATTTTCAGGGTTGGCCATTTTTGGTATGGTTTATGTATTTTGTCAGGGTTGTTGAGGAGAGTAGGTTTGCCGAATTTCAGCTTATTCTGGTAAGGGGATCAGTCCCTAGTCTTTAGTCCATTCCAACAGTAGCAGCTGCATGGTAGTTTTCCAGCAGCTGGGACGCAGTTCATAGAGCAGCCATTTCCGGTATTCTCTGAGAATTGTTTCTCACTTGCCTTGAGAAAGATTAGCCTATTGTATTTCATTATATCTCTCAGATTAATAAAATGGCTCAGCATTTCCTCTCTATGTTTTCTGGATGAGTTGTCGTAGTTGTCGTATTCTCTTTCTATGATATTATATGTCTGTTGCACTATTATTGTTTTTGAGCATTCTAGTTCTATACCACTTGGTGCGTTTATCTTTCACTCTTAGAAAGAGTCTGGAAAGGGCTAGGTAGCCTTCGGATCTCGTCCTCTTTTCAGAGGCGACATATCCAGTAAATTCCCTCCCAGTCTATCTCTGGTTGGAGTTTGCCATGTTTTAGAGATATCTCCGAAACGGGATATTACAGGTTTTAATATATATAGCTTTTATTTCTTTATAAATATTTTTATTTCCCATATATTTTTTCTTTTATTTTTCTTTCAAATTTTCTCTATTTCTTCTTTTTCTATTTTTCTTTCTTCTATTAAAATACTAAAAATAAAATTGAAATGAAGAAAATTATTTACAATATCCCATGGGATGAAAATATAGATAATCAACAATTGATCACTATAATATATAGGACTCTAATAGTGGCTCCAATGGTGATGACATCCTCCCAGGGAGGTGCAAAGAACACCATAGAACAATAACTTTCTCCATTGGGAAATTGTTGACCTGTCATCTGCTGAAACTGAATTGATCAATTGTAATTTAACACACAATGTAGCAAAATCATAAGAAAATTGGGGCCTTTACTGCATGATTCAATTTTTGATGGAATCCACGCACAATTACATTATTTGAGGAAATAAAATGATATTTACAATGTTGAATTAAGTAACCAACTGACCTTAGGTGAAATAATTCTAAGCAACCTGTCATTTACAAGCCCTCTTGGCATTATTTCTCCTGGAAAATCCTTTAATATAAATGCATTGTTTCCACGGAAAGCTTCAATCTTGTAAGGCCCTTTCCATAAAATTTCAAACTTTCCATGTTTTCCCTTTTCCTCATTTCCGACATCCCACTTTAAAATAAGGTAATTTAGCTTGAAATCATCTGCTTTCACTTTTCTATCATTAATTCTTTTGACTTTATCTTATGTTATATGTGTCTTATTGTACACTTCCTCTCTGGTTTGTTGTAGTTGTATCATTTGGTTGATCCTTCTCTATGCATCATTTGGTTCTACCTCTATTTCCTGCAACAATTTTAGCACTGGAATTCCAAGGGAGGTAGGAAAAACTACATCTATTCCATAAACCAATTCAAAAGGTGACATTCCAATTGATTTTTTTTACTTATCGTATCAGCCCATAGAGAATTTATCAATTTTTTATTCCAAGATTTCTTATTTTCCTCCACCAAATTCTTTATTATGTTGACTAAACTCTTGCTAGAAGAATCTACCAACCCATTTCCCTGAGGATAATAGGAAGTATAATTTCCAAGGACTATATGATATTTGTTGTAGAAATGAATCATCCTTTTAGATTTAAAGGAAGCAACATTGTCTGTGATGATTTTGTGGGGACAATGAAATATAGAAAGAATATTACCTTCCATAAATTGGATAATTACTGTATCTGTGGCTTGCTTGGTTGGAATTGCGTCTATCGATTTGGTGAAGTAATCAGTAGCTGTCGGAATCCATTTGTGCTAAGATGAAGGACTTGGATGAATTTATCCTATAAAATATAAACCCCACTATGGGAAAGGAACCTCCACTCAAATGGGATTCAAAGGAAAAGGTAAGAGTTTTTTCTTTCCTTCGAAAATCTGACATTGATGAAAAGTTGAAAGCTATCCTTCAATATCAGCAAAAAAAGTAGGCCAGTGAAAGCCAACTCTCATGATTTTATTTGTTGTGGTTTTCGAGTAAAGATGTCCTCCATGGTCACCTTTACGAAATTCTTCCATTATCTTATATGATTCATCTTTCAAGGAAAAAATTATTGGTATTCCTCCAACATCCTTCCAATATAAAGATTTATCTAAAATGATGAACTTTACAACTTTCAATTTGATAAACCTTGCCTTGGTTTTTTTCAAACGAGGGGTTTGTAAATTCTACAAAACATAAACAACATATATATACCAGTGTTAGGTCCCTATATTACTAGTATAGTCCCTTATTGTTGTTAGTGTAACCACCTTATTGTTATTATTGTACCCTTGTAACCCCCATATTGTTATTATTGTGCCCTTAAATTATTATTGTTAGGTTGGCTAGGATTACATTGTGGCCCCATGGACTCCTATATATAGAAAGGAGGTTTTGTAATTTCTATCATCCAAGAATTGTTCATTCATGTAATGTATTGGAGGTTTCCCCCTCAAAGTGGCTTATTTCTAAGGCGTTGATATCTCTTTTCTTCTATTTTTGGAGCTGGTTTCACAACATTTGGTATCCGAGCTTTGGATTCTAGGGTTTTCGCTACTCCAAACCGGTCATCGTGGAATTTTTTCTTTAACTTTTTTTATACGAAGGTTTAGAAGCTGAAATTTTTAGAGTGAAAATCAGAAATCCTGAGGAACGTTGTCACAAAATTTTAGAGCTTGGTTCACAATATTTTCGAAGATATGATCTATGGAAGTTAGGGCTTTTTGCAGGCTCCTGAATTTAACCTAAACAGGTCATCGCGAAATTTTTGCTATAACGCTTTTTCTACGAAGTTTTAGAAGCTGAAATTTTTAGAGAGTGAAGGAAAAATTCTGAGTAACATCATCACAAAATTTCAAATCTTGGTTCGCAAAATATTTGGAGATATGATCTATGGAAGTTAGGTCCTTTTCAGGCTCCCAAATTTCATATCAAAGAGGTTATCGTGGGAAAATCTTCATAACTCTCTCTCTGAGCATTGGATTGGAATGTTGTAAAAAGTGGCCACAAGTACACAGAATGTAGTTTCTTGTGTATCAATTTTTGAGCCAAAGGAGGAAACAGTGACACGTGGCAAGTCGTACAAGTTCACTCTACTGAACCAATCCATAATTGGGTCATTGTGGGAGATTGGACATAACTTTGCCTTGAAGTATACAAATCAGGTCAGACCTATGACATTTGAAAGAAGCTTTAGAGGGATACTACAAGGCCAAATTTAAGATATTGAGGATCTGCAATTACAAATATAATTCAATTTCAATATAGAGCTACTCAAAAGCAAGTAAAAGGTGTGTATTTTGTTTCCCGAATTGCATAAGTCTTGTTTGAAGAATCAAGTTGAATTGATTCCAAGGGCATATTATAGAACATATATCAGTACCAGATTCTAAAATGGCCCCTAAACATAATTCAACACCCATTAAGCCTTTAGAAGTCTCTACTATGACTCATGAAGACGAAGAGTGGCAACATGACATATCAAATTTACAAGAGCAAGTGCAACAAATTTCGCTTTCGCAAAGAGTAACAAAAAATGACATGGAAGTTTTGAAGAAAGGCGTGGAAACTAAGATGGATGGTTTGAAGAAAGGCATGGAATATAATATGGATGGTTTGAGGAATGGCATGGAAGCTGGCATGGAATCTAAGATGGATGACATGGAAGCTAAGATCGATGAAAAAATGGAAAACATGAAGAATGATCTAAAAGCAGACATGGAAGTTTTGACAAACTTGATACAAAAAATTTTTCCAAATGGTGAAAAGATAGTAGAGGAAACTCATGATGAGAACAAAATAAATGTTAATCGTGATTTCATAAACTCTAATGTTGGTGGGAAGAACCACCATATTCCGAAAATGGATATGAGGAAGTTTGATGGAAAGGATCCTGTAACATGGATACTACAGATGGAGCAATATTTTGATCTCAATAATGTGCAAAACAAATAAAAGGTACGCATTGCAAATTTACATTTAGAACAAAATACATTTGTATGGTATTGATGGCTTCGCTCCTGTAAAAAATTTGTCACTTGGTCAATTTTTACAGAGGAAATGATAGCACATTATGCGGATACAAAGAGTAACACCTTCTTTAGCCAATTGATAAATCTCAAACAAAAGGGTTTAGTGGGGGAGCACATTGAGGACTTCCAAAAATTGAATATAAGGGTAACTGATATTCCAGAGGAACACAGGATTGATCTCTTCATAGGCACTTTAAAGGATAACATCCAACATGAAGTTCATGTTTTGGAACCTGATTCATTGGAGAAGGCATTCAGGTTGGCAAGAAAAGTTGAATGTAAAATTATGGCGACAAGGAAGCCTACCACTCAATTCTATAAAGAAGGAAGTGTTGCTACGCCTAGATTTCCACAACCTACAAGGTTGACACCACAAAAATTGGAAGAAAAAAAGAGCAAAAGGGCTTTGCTACAGTTGTGATAGCAAATACACTAAAGGTCATAAGTGTGCTGAGAAGAAATTATTTTACATAGATTGTGAAGAGGAAGAAGAAAATGAACAAGAAGAGGATATACACCAGGAACCAACCCAAGAAGAGGAAGAAATGATTCCGACCATATCGTGTAATGCATTGGCAGGAATTACCACTCCTCAAACTCTCAAGATAGAAGGACATATCGAGAAGAAAAAGGTAATAGTGTTGATTGATTCAGGTAGTACCCATAATTTTATTCATTGTAAGGTAGCCAAGGAATTGAATTGTTTCCTATACCCAGCACCAGAATGTCAAGTGATGGTTGCAAATGGAGGAGCTATAAATTGCTCTGGAAAATGCCATAATATCAAGCTAACCATGGGGGAATATGTATTGACTAGTCCAATGCTTGCCATTCCTATGGGAGGTGCTGATGTTGTACTAGGAGTACAATGGTTACAATCTTTGGGGACGGTAGCTTTTAATATTCAAGAAATTTTCTTGAAATTTTTTTCAGAAGGAAAGGAAGTTGAATTACGGGGTATTGCGGGGAAGCCAGGAAGGATAATAAGCTCTAATGTCATGACAAAGCTTCTAAAGAAAGAACAGCGAGGCGTAATTGCACAATTATGCTCACTAGAAGTTCCAACATCAAAATCATCTGTTTCTGCAGATCTCCAACAAGTCTTGGACAATCATTCCAAGGTGTTTGAAACTCCCAAAGGACTCCCACCTATTCGTGATCATGATCATGCTATTAATTTTATTCCAGGAAGTGTTCCTCCAAACATCAGGCCTTATAGATATCCTTACTTCCAAAAGAGCGAAATTGAACGTATGATTGCAGAAATGTTAGAGGCGGCTATAATTCAACCTAGTCAAAGTTCTTTCTCTGCTCCTGTAGTATTGGTACACAAGAAGGATGGATCATGGTGCATGTGTCCGTATTATAGGGAGATCAATAAGCTCACCATTAAAGATAAATTTCCCATTCCTGTGATTGATGAATTATTGGATGAATTACATGGAGCAATTTATTTTACCAAGTTGGATCTTCATTCAGGATATCATCAAATTAGAATAAAGACTGAAGATATTCCGAAAATAGAATTTCATGAGGGTCATTATGAATTTTTGGTCATTCCTTTTGGTCTTACCAATGCACCTTCTACATTTAAAGGGTTGATGAATTCCATTTTCAAACCCTTACTTAGAAAATTTGTGCTAGTATTTTTTGATGATATACTAATCCACAGTAGGTCTTGGAAGGATCATGTTCAACATGTTGACAGCGTGCTCAAACTATTGTAGGAGAAACAATTATATGCAAAAACATCCAAATGTTTCTTTGGAGTAAAAAAGGTGGAATATCTGGGTCATATTCTATCTCACGAGGGTGTTAAGGTAGACCCTAACAAAATTAAAGCCATTAAGGAATGGAAAGTCCCCACAACCATAAAGCAGTTGTGAGGATTTCTTAGGTTAACAAGGTATTATCAGAAGTTTGTTAAGAATTATGGGAGAATGGTAGCACCTCTAACAATATTATTGAAGAAAGATGCATTTTCATGGACTCGTGAAGCAACTAAGGCATTTGAACATCTTAAAGAGGAAATGTGCCTAGCATCAGTCTTAGCTACGCCAAACTTCACAAAAACCTTTATTGTGGAATGTGATGCCTCAAGAAATGGAATTGGTGTTGTTTTAATGAAAGAAGGAAGATCCATTGCTTTTGAAAGTCGTCCAATCAAAGGAAAGTATTAACAAAAACTTATTTATGAGAAGGAAATGTTAGCAATACTGCATGCACTAAAGAAATGGAGAACTTACCTAATGGGAAGACACTTCAAGGTAAAAACTGATCATGATAGTCTTAAGCACTTTTTGGAACAAAGACTATCTTTAGAAGAGCAGCAAAAATGGGTCACAAATATGTTGGGTTATGACTTTGAAATAACCTACAAAAAAGGGAAGCTAAATGTTGTTGCAGATGCACTCTCAAGAAAGAATGAAGAGGTGGAAGCATTGCTTTATTCCATTTCTATTATCCAACCAGATTGGATAACCGAAGAAAGAGATGAATGGAAGAAGTACGAAGAAGTGTGGACACTCATTCAAAATTTGCAGAAAGATCCTAGTAAATATGATACATTTAGTTGGAAAAATGATTCCTTATGGTACAAACATCGCTTATATCTTTGTAAGAATTCCCAAATAAAACAAAATATTCTTTTGGAATTGCACACTTCTCCTTTAGGATGACACTCAGGATTTTTAAAAACTTACCACAGGGTGAAGAAAGATTTTTTTTGGGACGGCCTTAAATCTAATATTCAAAAGTTTGTGGCAGAATGTTTGGTTTGCCAGTAGAATAAAGTTGAGACAATTAAGACCCTGGGTCTTATACAACCTTTATCCATTCCAAGTCAACATTGGGAGGATATTTCAATGGATTTTATCACAAGTTTACCTAAGTCCGAAGGAAAGAGTTTCATCATGGTGATAGTTGACAGACTTACCAAGTATGCACACTTTTGTGCATTATCTCATCCATTTAAAGCAAGTACAATTGCTACAACTTTTATGGATGCAATTCAAAAGCTACATGGAAACCAAAGGGTTATTGTGAGCGACAGAGATCCCATTTTTACTCGAAATTTTTGGACAGAGTTATTTTCTTGTTTGGCTACTCAATTAGCTCATAGCTCATCTTATCATCCTCAATCCGATGGTAAAACTGAGATAGTAAATAAATGTTTGGAAATATATCTTCGTTGTTTTGTATCTGATAAACAAACACAATGGGTCAAGTGGTTACCTCTCGCTGAATGGTGGTATAACACTTCCTTCCATACTGCAGCAAAAATGACCCCATTTATGTCACTTTATGGATATCATCCACCATCCATCACATCATCTTTAAGAGAAAATTCGAAGGTTCAAGCAGTGGAAGATCACATCGGCCATCAACAAGAAGTTGTCCAACTCTTAAAGGACAACCTGAATTTGGCACAAAATCGAATGAAACAACAGGAAAATCAACATCGCAGCGAGAGAAGTTTTGATGTAGGAGACTGGGTATTTTTATGGCTACAACCATACAAACAAATGTCCCTCAATCAAGCTAAGAAGGATAATAAATTATCGCCAAAGTACTATGGTCCTTACAAGGCATTGCAAAAGATTGGTACTATGGCATACAAATTGGAGCTTCCTGCTTCTTCACGAGTGCATCCTATCTTCCATGTTCCATGCTTAAAGAAGGTTAAGGTGAAAATCTTCCAATTCAAACAATATTGCCAAAAATTGATGAGGAAGGAAAAATCATATTGGAACCTAAAGCGGTCATGGAAACAAGAACTCGACAGCTACGGAATCGATCAATTTCAGAGTATCTCATCAAGTGGAATAACTTACCCACTGAAGATTCTACATGGGAGGATGAGAATTTTATATAGAAGCACCCATAACTACTCAAGCATTGAGGACAATACTTTTTTGAAGGAGAGGGGCATTTTAGGTCCCTATATTACTAGTTTAGTCCCTTATTGTTGTTAGTGTAACCCCCTTATTGTTATTATTGTACCCTTGTAACCCCCATATTGTTATTATTGTGCCCTTAAATTATTATTGTTAGGTCGGCGAGGATTACATTGTGGCCCCACTAGGATTACATTGTGGCCCCATGGACTCCTATATATAGAAAGGAGGTTTTGTAATTTGTATCATCCAAGAATTTTCCATTCATGTAATTTATTGGAGGTTGCCCCCTCGAAGTGGCTTATTTATAAGGCATTGATATCTCTTTTCTTCTATTTTTGGAGCTAGTTTCACAACAACCAGGGGGAAGTAACAAAACTTTCTGATACCTATGGAGTTTCCAACTCCTCTCCTCCATCAAGAGCAGCTACAAATTTTATATCCAATGCATGAAAATTTGATTCCACAATTAATTTTGGTAATCCTTTTCGTTTGATCAATTTTTTTGGCTTTATTTCAATGTCATATTCAAAAATAATTCTATCCATTTACCTCTTTTTCCATCGGGATGATTTTGAGTAAGGATGTCTTTCACTACTCCACTTGGAACAAAAACAATTATGTGAGAGTGTAATATATACACTAAATATTTCAATGCTTTCACTAAATAAAATGCGTTCTTTTCCATGATATTATATTTAAATTAATAATCTCTCAATCCTCTGCTGAAAAAGGCTATAGGTTGCTCATGTCCCTCCTTGTTTTTTTGTAACAATACTACAACACTAGTATGTTCTAAAGCAAAGGAAAAAATAATGAAATATTTAGTGTAATCAGGACTAATCAAACATGATCATGAGTCAATGCTAATTGTACCTCACTGAATGATTTGTTTTCTTCAGTATTCCATTTTGCTTCATTGTCTTTCCATAAAATATTAGTGATAGCTCTCAAAAGTTCAGCCAAATTAGGAATAAATCTCCTCAAAAAATTTATCCTACCAATAAAATATTACACTTCCTTTCTGTTTCTCGAGGGACCAATTTTCATGATAGCTTCAATTATGTTGGGATCAATTTTGATATTTTCCCTTGAAATTATATGACCTAATAATTTACCCTCTTCCATCCCAAAAAGAGATTTCTTTGGGTTTAAATAAATGTCAAATTTTATGTACTTTTCAAATACAATTCTTAAGTGATGCACATGATCTTCATCAAATTTGGACAAAACATTAATGTCATCAAGATATATGACAATGAACATGTCCTTTTCATATACAAATGAAATATCCATTGCTATTTGAAATGTTTCTCCTGCATTCATTAGTCCAAAAGGAATCTTGACATACATAAATGTTCCCCATGGTGTTGTGAAGGTTGTCTTGTCTTGATCATCCGGATGTACTAAAATTTTGTTATAGCCAAAGAAACCATCAAGCAATGAAATTTGATAGACCCAACTACCCTTTGAAGTATATGCTGCTTTTTTTGTAAGGGGTAATTTTCCTTGAGATAAATCTTATTTAGGTTCCTAAAGTCTACACATAACCTTATTTATCAAGACTTATTCCTTACTAACACTAACTTTTACAACCATTTAGAAAATCTAAATGGAACTATGATTTTAGCATCACAGAGTTTTCTAACTTCTTTCTCAATTAGAGACAACAAAATGGGATTTAATCTTCTCAGTTTCTGTTTGAAAGGCTCTTGATTGTCTTTGATAAGAATAGTATGTTGAATAATACCTTTATCATAAAATTTTAAATCCTCATATCCCCATGCAGAAACATCAATATATTAATTAAAAAAATCAATGTATTTATTATTTTCATTTGGAGGTAAGGACTTTGAAAGTTTCACAAAATTGGGTTTTTATTCAGTCCCTATGTTGCAATATTCTACTTCAGACCGAGTTGGCTTCATTTTAGGATTTTTTGCAACACCATTAAAATCAAACAATTCTTCAAGTGGTAATAAAACTCTTGGTATGGCATTGTTTTTAAGTTGTAATATTTCAGGTTCTTCGGAATCATCTTTATCAAATTTATCACTAGTTTGATTGAAAATGGTTTCATGTTTACTGTCATCAGTAATGTTTCCTGTATCAATGTGAAAATTATCAAATTCATCCTTTAATTGCAAGAAATTGTTGAGTTTTTTGTCATTAGCAAATACTTAATAGTACCTAATATTATCCGGGACAACAGGTCTATGTTTTACATCTATCTCTAGCTTCTTTCTTGCTCTAAAAGGCATTTTACATGTACTTGTTGAGGTAGCTAATGCACCAGAAAAAACATTTTGATCTCTAGCAATTAATGAAAACTGATATTCTGGAAAACACTGTAAAAAATCCAAAAAACCATTCTTATATGCTCTCATTCTAAGATGTTTGGTTGAATATTCACCTTTGATTTGTTTAATAATGAGTTTTGAGTCTCCATGAATTGAAATCATTTTAGCTCCTAATTTTTTCAACTTTTCGAGTCCTAATAATAAATATTCATATTCACCAACATTGTTTGTACACTCAAAACTAATTTTGTAGGAATACTTATTTGATGTACCTGATTATATGTCTGAAATCCATACGCGAGCTGCAACTCCTTCTTTTCTTACTGATCCATCAAAGTCCATGTTCCATAAGCAATCTTCCTATTTCTGATTTTCAAATTTACTTTGTGGTTTTGCATTCTTTGTTTCTTCGTATTGGATATCAATATTTTTAACTTCTTCATTCAAACAGATTTCATGATGTAGGATGAAAGATTCCATGTATAAATGCACAAAATAAGCTGGTTAATTATTGGGTTTATCCTCACTGCTCACCATGTATTTCACAAGAGTATCTCTATACAATATTCTTTTTTGACAAAAAACAAGAATAGTTGCATATGTCATGTTTATCTGTAATGTGCCTTGCTACTTTTATCCCCATGATATTGATAAGAGCATTCCATATTTGGGAGGGATTCCAGTCACAAAAATTTCCATTACTATACCTTTTGCTCGAATTTGGAAAAGGGTTACACATAAATATTTAATTGCTCTAAGACATCTTATTCTATTTGAATCAAAAGAGTAAAGGTATTTATAAGTTCTGGTTATATCTAACCTTAGTTTTTCCATAATTACCTTTGGCATGATATTGTGTGAAGCACAAGAATCCAACATGTTATTGTGTTGAATAAATTCAAGAGTTTTAAGACTAACATAAAATGGACGAACATTTACATCATATAGAATTCCATCTATTTCAGGTCCAAATAGTAATTTAGGTTGGTAATCAGGTACATTAACACTATTTGTTCCTTATTTGATTTGTAGTTCCTTTACAACATGATTTATATATACATCCCTTTTCACTGATTCAAGCAAGTGAACAAGGATTCTAAATTTTCTCAGCTCTTTATCAATGTTGAAAGAAGGTTAAGGATTTTCTAATTTTTTAACATTTGCATCTTTTTTTTTAGGAACCTATTTTAAGGTGTCAAAATTTGTTTGACTTGTGGAAGGTGTATCAATTTCGATATTCTTGGGAGGATTTGCTGCAAATTTTTTACTTCTCAGATTATACTGTTTATGTGCTACCATAACGACATTTTTATATTCCTTACTATAATATGTTGATTTTGTAGGTATGTCCTCTGGATGTGATAACAAGAAAAAGTCGTGTTCCTCTTTATTCAAGAAAATAGTATATGTCTCTCCTTCACTCAAAACATTAATTTGATATTCTTCCAGTTCTTCAATAGTTTCTTGTTCTTCTTCATCAAAATTTTCTTGAAAAGGAGGCCTATTTTTTTATTGATCAACTTGGTTTCTTGTTTCTCTTGGCTTAATTTGGGGTTTCTGTATTTTGAAATTTTTATTCCTAATTTGAGGACCCCTTATGTCTCTCTTGGGGAATTTATATCTTTCATAATCATTCTTTCCATATTTTTAACTGAAGTTTCCAGTTTTGCATCTGATGAAGAAGAAGAAGGTTCTTCTTTAATGGTCACTCTTCTTTTAGTCCTTAAGTTCTCCCTTTTGGCCAATAAATTCATCTCTACACTAACAACATTCCTTTTCATCTCTTCCAGGGTAGATGGATTTATTTCTCTCAATTGATAATCCATATCATATCAAATCCATCTGGAAATTGAATTAGATCCAGTCCTAGTGGAGGTTTTATTATTGTTGGAATATAATTATAAATGTTGTTGAATCTACTGCAATAATCTTGAACTATTTCACTTGGATCTCTTCTCAAACTTTCATATTCTGTCAGAATCTGGAGTGGATTATTTTTTACTTCCCATCTAGAGAGGAAATTTTGGTTAAATTGTTGTAGATTTTCAATACTGCCTACTGGAAATCCTATATACCACTTTCTAACTTCCCCTGCTAAAATTTGTGCAAAATTCCTCATTTTGAAATCATCATCATCATCAACTACTTCTAAGTCTGTGAAGTCATTCATTTCATATATGTGTTTTGGAGCTATGATAGGCCCAATGCCATCAAATTGAGGTATACGTTGTCCATAATTCAAGGGCATGGAAGATAGTGGTGCTTGTAAGGAAAGAGGGGCATAACGAGCTACTATGACTAGAGTGTGGGAAATGGATGAAATTACAGTCGAACTTGATAAGGGGAGTGTGAGAGGTGATGAGGTTGTAGTGTACACAATTGATATATGAGGAGTAAGAGTAACTATAGTTGGGATAGTAGAAAAAGGAGGAACAATGAAAATGTGAATGATGGGGTAGAAGAAGTAAGAACAAATTGCTGATTTAACAATGGTTTTTCAGCAGTTTTATTTAATTTAGCTACCAAATCCTCAAGATTTCATGTTGTTGCAGGATGCTTTTATTAGATTGTGAAATCCTAGGTTTTTGTACTCAAATATATGGTCTCAATTTAGTCTCATCTACAATTGTTTCAGGGGAAAATATTTCTAATTTGGTTTTGAAAAGGATATTTTACTCAATACCCTCAACTATTATAAGACTTTTTGGAAGTGAATTAGTTCTTGGAAAAGGATTATTGTTGGCTTGAATTTCTATACATATTGGTTTCCTAATAAAATTATCAAGATCATTTACAACTTTAGGAGGATTAGGGTTTGGGTGAGATCTGGTGTATATCCTTCTAGGAGCCAGATCTTCAAGAAAATTATTTACAGATGGATATATTTACAGATTTGGGTGGAAAATTCAACCTAATAGTTTCTACTTCACTGTCAACCATAGGAAATAGTTTTAGGACTCTGAAATCAAGGTTTACCATGGAAATGTTTTTTTTTTGGATCGCTCCCCAGTATGGTTGCCAAAATTCTATCACTATGTAATTTTCCTAGGTTGAGGAAGACAACTAAAAACGTAACCACAAACCAATTTTAAAGTTGGGATCTATCCCTTCTAGCTTCAGAGAGGGCTCTCTCTATATGATTTAATTTATGCTTTCAATATTTTAGGCTAGATATAGAAATTTGAGGCGGGTTTCTCAAAATTGTGGTTGAAGGATGTAGGAAAAGTCCATTGGACATGGAGTCATTAAACTTCTCGGCAATCAATTACAAATTTACAGAGTATCTGTAATAGGGAAGAGTAGGAAAAATCTTGGACCTTAAAATATTTATGGTGTGGACGAGATGAAAATGTGGATGATCAATTAAATATAAATAATATTGAAATGAATTTTATATTTAACCATAGAAGGAAAAAATTAAGATGATTTTAAACAAGTCAAACCAGAGTACATTTAAGTAAATTAAACTCTTAATATTATTGCAACAATAACAAATGGAAATCCATATGGAAACTAAGAAAGAAGAACAATTTAACATAAGAAGACATGTAATCATTTGTTTGACACAATAATCCTAGAACAAAATTGCCTCTGCATTTATAAAAATTCATTATTTTGAGTACAATCCACAACTTACATCAAGGTATAACTCTTTTCTTTTTACATATTCCAACTTTATATGGAACTAATCTTCAGATTCCAAAAAGGAGTCAATTACAAAATAATATCTAAGAAATATGTAGATATTTCTGAAATATAACTAAACTATAGGAAATCTGGACAAATTCAGTTTTTTTGTTAAATCTTTGGAGGAAATTTGTTGTTGGATGTAGCTATTTTCCAGCTCCTTATGTTTGTCTATTTCCAAAATTGTGGGATTTATGTTTATTCTCATTCCAACAACTCCAGTAATTGGTCCCATCTCTCTTCACTTGGGGTAGAAAAATTTACCATGATTTTGAATATTTCATCTACCTCTATGTAGCTCTGGAAAGTTGGATTGCTCAAAAATAGATGATGCGGCTCATTTGAATGTAGATATCATATTGTAGGCCTTACAAAAAAGTTTCTCCACTTATTGTCCCTCTTAATTTAGCAAGCTTACATATATCTACAACTATATTCCACAAATTTTCTTGATAATTTTCTAATGGAATCAATTTTCTATTGGAAGTTATTAAGGTTGGAAGACCCTTTTCTTGCAATAAATAAAAAAATTTGTTAAATATTCTGACCTACAAATCTAATTCTTTGCACTTGTTCTCGATTGAACCATAAGATTTTTTTTTCTCAATACTCTTTTGAATTCTATCACTGTCTCTATTCTATCTCAAATGTTGATCTCTTCAAGGTCATATTTAGTCTTGGAGTTTAAAATCCTTATAATTTTATGTCCTCCTATTTTCCTATGCTCGATATCAAATTTTGTTATTACAACTGCTGCTTTAACTCTCTGTACCAGTTTTTCTCGTTCAAAAATAATTTGAACGAATGGACATAGTTCTGTAACATTTGCATTGATATTCTACCAAATTAGGTGCTTGGCCTCTGCTAACATATGAATTGCAAGGGACTGATATTCATATTTTTGGATTTGCTGAATTAATTTAAAATTATTTTGTACCTTTGTTAGGTATGTATTGTCAGATTTTATCTTGTTTTGTTTTATCTTGGACAATGCTTCCATTAAATTTTCATTTTCCTTACTGGTCAACAACAATTCTCCTAAATCTTGAACTAATTTCTCAGAAGAATCTAAGGTGGATGCCTGACCTATCTGTCGTTCCTTGTTCTGTGCTAAAGTACCTGTTGTTGATTATGAACCTGTTTCTATCAATTTCTCTTTCTCTTTCAGTAATTCTTCCATGTATGTCTCCTTCTTTTGAATCTGGACATTATGTTCAACAATTATTTTGGACACATTCTCTTTCTCAACCTCTAAATTTGTGATTTCCTTTGTTTGAGGGTGCTCTGTGGTTGGTAGTTTAAGCTGCTAAAGAATGACCCAATTTCACATGGCCTTAATTGGCCAACCATGCCCACTAAGCTCCCTTCATACATTCCAAAATTTGAAGGAAACCAAGGTGAAGACCTGGGGAACCATGTCATGAATTTTCACCGGTGGTGTTCTTCGGACAATATTATAGAAGATACCATTCGGAAGCAACTATTTCAATACAACCTTACAGGTTTTGCAATGAAATGGTATGCTAACCAACCTTCTACGTCACATGTAACCTTTAGCACCCTAGCTACAACATTCCTCACATTCTTCTAGCTCTTGATTTTTCACGACTCAGAAATTTAACTCCTCACCCATTTTAGACAAACACCCACCATCCACATATCAGACCATATCCATGAATAGTGAAAACTTTATAGCTTGTGAAAATCCAATTCGACAATAGAGTTATCATGGAATTTTTTTTTAGATCCCTCACATCAGAAATTTAAAAATATGTAGCAAATTAGTCCTCGTGTAATGAGGAAGAAGCCATTAGTAAAGCCCAACAACTATAGCTCATATACACTCGGTCTAGATGTATCTACCATATCCTTCCAAACTCCTCACACCTGCAAAATTTTAAACAGATATCAGACGCATCAAATACCACAGACGGATTGATAGGGTCCTTAACCCAAACTCAACGTAACAATAGTTACTATTATCCTAGATATTTGTTTTCTAGTGAAACATTCGATACAAATCATCATGTATAACAACCATGATACTACTCTAGTCAGCCTGCACCATTACAAAATGCTACTAACAGGGTCAACTATCATCATCCCCCACAAGGAGGACCATACCCTCACCTGAAGGGAAATTATTACTCATCTAAGAATACCAATGTAAGAGAATCGTCCCAGGATGTGTATACTAGTTAGGGACAAGGAAACCAATTTCCTCCTTTCCCTGCACAACAATAAAATATACCACCAGTGAAAAATAATTTAAGGGTTAATTTAGTGCAACCCTCCAAATGTCAACAACAACCGTCATATGACCTGGAGAATACTAAAAATCCTCCAAAATTTGCTAAGAAAAAACGAAAGAGCAAACCAAAGGGAGATCCTGGACAGGGGGGCAACAATTATCAACCCCCCGACAAACATAGGATGGGGGCTACCCCAACTGAAATTAGAACCAAGATCCAACCAACAACAAATATCAAAGGGAAAAAAATATGACCAGTCTAAGGAAAAATCATTCTTGTGTCTATGTGGGGAATATGGTCATTACGCTCACCACTGTCCTGAGCTCCCTGAGTTAAAAAGACTCTACGACAATAGGGGAAAAAGGGGGAAGAAATAACATCATGCGGTAATCCAGGAGCCTTTTCCCCCATCAAGAAGTAGTAAATACTCAACAACATTGACCACCTAAACAAAAAAAATTATGGAGGGAACATTAACAACATTTCTCATTGCGATATCTACATCGCAGACGAAGACATTCTCCTACAAACAAGTAATAGAAATTATGAAGATACCCCATACACCAACCCATCTGCCTCAAGCACAAGCACACCCATAACACCATTGAACATTTCTAAGATACCTATCGAACCTATGTAAAAAATGGTAAAAGGTCCCGTGAGGCACACATGAAATAATTCAAAATTTTCTCATAGCTACATCATAGTGGATGACTTGGCTCAGTCTCCCTAAGCTATGTCAGCATTTGAAGTCATACAATCTTTCTGAGACCAACATAAAACCTTACATTTCACGTTAGGTGCAATTGACCCTTCCAATTCTCGCTTAGTGGTTTTTTAACTATAAAAAGAGAGCCCATGACTCCATTCACTAGTCACATTTCAAATCTTGGTCTCAATCTAGAACATCACCATTAATCATTGAATCATGGATGAAGGAGCATCCACATGTATCAAGTCAAAAATAGCCTGGAATAAGTTAGGAGTACCAGAATTAAAAACATTTGAAATGATGCTTTGAGTATATCATAGGTGCCCTTATGCTCCTGCAGGTCTATTCCAAGACGTACCAGCACATCTCATTGGAAAGATTGTGCACATTGACATTGAAGTCTTGGATGCATAGCTGGATTACAAAATCCTTCTTCGACAGAGTTATATGTACACAATTACTATGGTAGCATCCTCCATATTAAGAGTAATGATGTTCCCCCATGAAGGGAAAGTCATTACTATAGACCAACTCACATATTACAAGTATAAACCTATAACTATCCTCAACAGAATGCTACCATATGTAGATTCTTATGTGGAGTTGGTTACAACATACACGAAGTCCGCTCTTGGTCAATTCAAACCATCCACTCTCAGAACATACCACAAATACCTTCCCCTATTATCAGGATACGTTCCAACAACTAAGGGAGTTGCAGTGTGCATGATGAGTTCATCAAACACTGAACCGAGTAAAAAACTAGAGTCTGACATGATGAATGTCATCGCCACTGACTCAACATTTATTCCATACACCATCACCTCAACCCCCTTCTTATATACCCCACCTAGTTTTGTATTGCGCCAGGTCATGGAAACCCTTACATTACCAAACATGGCTCTTGCGATGATGGTCTATTATTTGGCCCCACCGGCCATGTCAGGAAACTCAGGTATCACCTCTACAAGTATCATCCCTATCAACTCACAGGAGGCCATAATAACTCAAGAAGCGCCCATAGTGACACCATCTGAATCCACTAAAAGGGAGAAAAATAAAGGGAAGAATGTGGACGCTCCTCGAGTTCCTAGGAAATCTCCACCTTGTGCATTGTGCAATGTAGTTGGCCATCCTAGCAACACTTGCCCAGAGTTAAAGGAGTTAAAAGCTCTTCTACATGCCAAAAAAATGGTTGTGACCCAAACTCCGTAGAAAATAGAAAAGGTCACAAACCGTTAAGGTAAGGAATTACGTACCAATCATGCATGCACCATATGTGCGGAATACGGGCATTATACCCAAAATTTACCCGTAATCCCTAGATATAGAGATGTGTTACACAAAATGATTTAATATAATTCCCTGGATCCATTCGTAACACCCATGCAGAGAGGGGAGGATGGATCCAAAACCATTATATATATATGAGAAGAACCAGCATCATGCTCATACCCAACACACCCAACCCCAAAGGCACCAAGACAACAAAAAAATGCTACACATTTCCCGAGTCTATGCATTGTGTGACAAACTTGATCACTTGATCAATCAATGCCCCTAATTAATGGAATTTAACCACTGGTACCGAATCACCCATGTTGACCAAAGCAGCTTATTCAGACAAAGACATCATACCTGTCATATATGTAGAAGTAAAAATCATGTGCATCATTGTCCCCACCTCCCTCGATTCCGTTCTTTTTTAGATTTCATCCGTCAGTTCATCGCTAAAAACTCTGACTTAGTCAACATGGACTCAGAACTTTCAGAAAATACCATAACTCAAGGAAATCAGGCATCTATGTTCATCTTGTGTGTGTTTGAAGAGATAAAACCATTAGAACTTCCACCGCCCTCTTTTCACCATCACTGGTCTATAAATGGGAGGAAGACCAAACACCCTAAAAAGGCATAGTCTAAACCAAACCTTCCATGTTCCCTATGCGATAAAACTGACCACCTATTTAACAAATGTAGGGATTTGACCAAATTCGCTGATATTTTTGGCATGGTAACCCCTATCCCCCACATACATATTTTTAATCAAGAGAAAATCACTCACTGCTATTGTGTCATATGATCTGAATTTCATCATATGAAGAATTGTGAATATCTTCTACGATTGCGAGTAGCCAGACTAGCACTAAACCAAATCAACCAAAGGAAGCCACATCATGCTAAAACTAAGACCTGAAGATGGCAAGCACACAAAAGTGCCCCATCTCACAACCCCAACCAAACATCGTCATCCTACGTTGTGAGTAGTACTGGCTCACATACCATTTACTCGTAGTACCTACCATGTGTGTGACATTTCAGCAGTCATTCTCATGGTCTGACTTGTTCACTTGTTACCCAGCGTTTAGTATCTTAGGATTCGGCGCAAATTTCCCATAAAGAGATACATTTTCCTTGTACAGCGCAAGGACATATGACACCCCTCACCAGTGTAATAATCATCACGAAATTATTTCCACCACCCAATGCTTTACGATCATGACATCACTGAAGTTCATCTCATCATCCGTGGGAAACATGATTCGTTATGTACACTCCTGTTTTGGTGTCAATATCCTACAACTACCATACCCATAGTAGTATCATTCACAGTGTAGGCCCACCCTACCTGAATTTTAAACCTCTCTTGGTTCTACGACATCAACCACTAAATCATATTGCCTTGTTGACCATCTGTTGCTAATACGCCATTCCATCCTCACGGCCTTGCACAAACCAATTCCCCCTTAGATAATATTTTTCACTCAGATGAAGACATTATGGAGGCCATGACAGAATGTGAATGTCCATGGGACACCATGCATCATCTTTCATTTTTCCTATTGGAAAAATCATTTGTATCTAGCAGCACACCAACCCATGATATTTGTGCTTCGAATCTAAAAATTTCCTACCATCAAGAAAATAATATTGTTTCAAGAATCCTATCCCAACGGCCGATGCATTTAAGGAAGGAAATACGTCAAATATTTCACCTATCATAAAGGTAAATATTTTGAAAAAACCTGGAAAGGTCAAATAAATATCCGTGGGGGCAGCATGATCCTCAAATGAAAAAGCCATCGACACCTCCCTATTGAAATAATACATGGATGTTTCTACATGGGATTACTTGGAGATGCCAGGGATATGTCCCACCATTGTGGAACACCATATTGACACATGGCTCGACGCCCTCCCTGTCCGACAGACATAATGTCAATTACAACCTTCTAAGGCAGAAAAAATCAAACAGGAGATAGATAAACTTCCCAAAGCTAGGTTTATCTAGGGAATCGCTTATATGTTTTGGGTTTCTAACCATGTAACCATCATTAAAAAATAGGGTACCATCTACGTTTCTACCAGTTTCCAGGATCTAAACAAATCTTATCCCAAGGAAAATTACCCCACACCATTCATTGAACAAGTCATTGATTCATGTGTTGGTCACGAGGCCTTATCTTTTATGGATGAGTTCTTAAGGTATAATCAGATCCAGATTCGAAAAAGAGATCGATACAAAACCGCATTCACCACTTCTTGGGGTACCTTCACATATCAAGTTATGCCATTTCATCTTAAAAATGCTAGTGCCACCTTCCAATGAGCCATGCAATACATATTTCACGACTTGGCTCATCTCATCCTCGTCTATTTGTATGACCTCACTGTGTGATCCAATATGTGTGCTTACAATTTGGAAGATCTTCACCTCGTTTTTCAAATATGTCGACAATATAACCTATGCTTGAACCCTCTCAAGTGTGTCTTATGTGTTAATGCTAGAAGATTGCTAGGATTCATTGTTTTCGAGCAAGGTATTTGAGTCGACCCTCTCAAAGTCCATGCGATCAAAGAAGTACCACCTCCAAAAACATTGAAGAAGTTACAAAGCATGCAGGGTAAGGCCAATTTATTACGATGCTTTGTCCTTGACTATGACATTTGCGTGCAGGGTTTTTGTCATCTCCTTCATCAAGAAATTCCTTTCCAATGGGATGAGCAGGCCCAAAAATCATTTGGAGCCTTAAAATAAACCTTGTCTTCAACTCCTTTGATCATCACACCCAACCACAATAAACATTACACCCTATATCTATCAGCGTCAGATGTAGCCATTGCGAGGGTGGTAGTACAGGACGAAACAAACAACAAGGAACACGTAATTTATTGTGTAAGAAAAAACTTAGTCGGGACTGCATTAAAGTATGAGCCAGAAGAAAAAAAAGCCTTTGCCCTAGTACATGCAGTACAAAATCTTCAGCACTATATCATCCCTCGAACCACATTGTCGTAGCAGTTATCAACCCCATGCGATATTTTCTCACTCTTCACATGATGAATCATAAATACGCCCGATGGGTAGTCATAATATAAAAATTTGATCTACAATTTAGCTCCCCTAAAACAAACAAGGTGCTCATCCTCACCGAATTCATCACTGATCTCCCAACAGGGACCCAAGGATTCCCCGTTAAGGATGCACTACCTGATGAAATTTTTTTCTTACTAACAACTAAGGACCCTTGGTATGACAATATCCTACTTTTCTTACGAACTCAAAAGTTCAAACCTCATCTCACTCGTGACGACAGAAGGTGCATATGCCATCAAGCCCCCCGATACCTTCTTTTTGCAGACATCCTTTACCAACGAGGCATCGACACCATCCTATGTCAATGCCTAACTCATGACAAAGCTGATAAACTCATGAATGACTGCCATAGCAGGGCTTACGGCTTTCACCTCTCTAGGATGGCCACCACTCAAAAGGTCCTACGTGCAGGTTACTTCTTGCCAATATTTTTTTCATGATCGTATCTAAGCATTCAAAACATGCAAGCAATGCCAATGTTATTCTCACAAAGCATGATCCGCTCCAGCTCATCATCATAGTTACTAATAGTCACATGATTCACAGTTAGCCGAAGATGTAAGATTATTTAAAATCTACTATAATGCATGCTAGTCATTCTTTTGGAAGGGAATGAGTAATGATATTCAGAAATATGTAGCAGAATGCGATAAATGCTACAGGAATAAAAAATAAAATATTATTATTCCTTGACTACTTCATCCTTTTAAATATCCTGAATCATAAATGGGAAGAAATATCGATCCAGCAGATTTATCGAAGGTTTACCTATGTATGAGGTAAGGATAAAAATTCTTGTATTAGTTTACAAACTCACCAGAAGTATGCTCAATTTATTGGAATAGGAAATCGAGACTCAACAAAACAAATCACTCAGATATTTTTCAAAAATATTTATAAATTACATGGATTTCCAAAGGTCATTGTGAGTGATAGAGATTCCATATTTAAGGGTAATTTTTGGAAGGATTTTTTCAATCATATAGCAACCTACCTCAACATGAGTTCATCCTATCATCCTCAAACAGATGGCTAAATAGAGGTTGTCAATAAATGTTTAGAAGCCTAACTTTGTTGTTATGCCACATACAAAAAAATAAGTGGGTTTAGTGGTTACATCTCGTTGAATGGTGGTACAATTTTACTTACCACATGTAAGAAAAAATTAATCCCTTTGAAGCTCTATACGGTTACAAACCTCCGAAATGGATGAACCTTGCTATCGTTAAGACGAAACTTCCAACTATTAAAAACCACTTAGAAGAAATCCAAAAAGTCATCCAAACTCTTAAATAAAATCTAAATAATGCAAGAAATTGTGTGACGCAGCAAGCCGATCGAAATAGAACAAAGGGGGAATTTGAAGTTGAAAAATGGGTATTTTTTAAACTTCAACCTTACAAGGAGTTATCCTTAAAATAGAAAGGAAAAAAAAAAAATTAGCACCAAAATTTTATGGACCATATGATATTGAGAAAATTTTTAGCGAAGTAACATACAATTTAAGTCTAACTTAGTCAACATGGACTCAGAACTTTCAGAAAATACCATAACTCAAGGAAATCAGGCATCTATGTTCATCTTGTGTGTGTTTGAAGAGATAAAACCATTAGAACTTCCACCGCCCTCTTTTCACCATCACTGGTCTATATATGGGAGGAAGACCAAACACCCTAAAAAGGCATGGTCTAAACCAAACCTTCCATGTTCCCTATGCGATAAAACTGACCACCTATTTAACAAATGTAGGGATTTGACCAAGTTCGCTGATATTTTTGGCATGGTAACCCCTATCCCCCACATACATATTTTTAATCAAGAGAAAATCACTCACTGCTATTGTGTCATATGATCTGAATTTCATCATATGAAGAATTGTGAATATCTTCTACGATTGTGAGTAGCCAGACTAGCACTAAACCAAATCAACCAAAGGAAGCCACATCATGCTAAAACTAAGACCTGAAGATGGCAAGCACACAAAAGTGCCCCATCTCACAACCCCAACCAAACATTGTCATCCTACGTTGTGAGTAGTACTGGCTCACATACCATTTACTCAGCAAGTACCTACCCTGTGTGTGACATTTCCACTGGTCATTCTCATAGTACAGAAGCATTCCTTATGTTATGACATTTTAGTATCTTAGGATTCAGCGCAAATTTCCCATAAAGGAGGATACATTTTCCCCTTGTACACCAACAAGGACATATGAGCACCCCCTCACCCAGTATAACTCAATCATCACGGAAATTATTTCACCACCCAATGCTTACGATACGCAACATCACATACGATTCATCTCATCATCCGTGGGAAACATGATTCGTTATGTCTGCTCATAATTTTTTGGTGTCAATATCACTACAACTACCATACCCATAGTAGTATCATTCACAGTGTAGGCCCACCCTATCTGCAATTTTTAAACCTCGCTTGGTTCTACGACATCAACCACTAAATCATATTCTTGCTTGTTGACCATCACTGCTAGGCCCGAATTCCATCCTCACGGCCTTGCACAAACCAATTCCCCCTTAGATAATATTTTTCACTCAGATGAAGACATTATGGAGGCCATGACAGAATGTGAATGTCCATGGGACACCATGCATCATATTTCATTTTTCCTACTGGAAAAATCATTTGTATCTAGCAGCACACCAACCCATGATATTTGTGCTTCGAATCTAAAAATTTCCTACCATCAAGAAAATAATATTGTTTCAAGAATCCTATCCCAACGGCCGATGCATTTAAGGAAGGAAAGACGTCAAATATTTCACCTATCATAAAGGTAAATATTTTGAAAAAACCTGGAAAGCTCAAATAAATATCCTTGGGGGCAGCATGATCCTCAAATGAAAAAGCCATCGACACCTCCCTATTGAAATAATACATGGATGTTTCTACATGGGATTACTTGGAGATGCCAGGCATATGTCCCACCATTGTGGAACACCATATTGACACATGGCTCGACGCCCTCCCTGTCCGACAGACATAATGTCAATTACAACCTTCTAAGGCAGAAAAAATCAAACAGGAGATAGATAAACTTCGCAAAGCTAGGTTTATCTAGGGAATCACTTATATGTTTTGGGTTTCTAACCATGTAACCATCATTAAAAAATAGGGTACCATCTACGTTTCTACCAGTTTCCAGGATCTAAACAAATCTTATCCCAAGGAAAATTACCCCACACCATTCATTGAACAAGTCATTGATTCATGTGTTGGTCACGAGACCTTATCTTTTATGGATGAGTTCTTAAGGTATAATCAGATCCAGATTCGAAAAAGAGATCGATACAAAACCGCATTCACCACTCCTTGGGGTACCTTCACATATCAAGTTATGCCATTTCATCTTAAAAATGCTAGTGCCACCTTCCAATGAGCCATGCAATACATACTTCACGACTTGGCTCATCTCATCCTCGTCTATTTGTATGACCTCACTGTGTGATCCAATATGTGTGCTTACAATTTGGAAGATCTTCACCTCGTTTTTCAAATATGTCGACAATATAACCTATGCTTGAACCCTCTCAAGTGTGTCTTATGTGTTAATGCTAGAAGATTGCTAGGATTCATTGTTTTCGAGCAAGGTATTTGAGTCGACCCTCTCAAAGTCCATGCGATCAAAGAAGTACCACCTCCAAAAACATTGAAGAAGTTACAAAGCATGCAGGGTAAGGCCAATTTATTACGATGCTTTGTCCTTGACTATGATTATGATGCATGAAGGTTTTTGTCATCTCCTTCGTCAATAAATCCCTTTCCAATGGGATGAACATGACAAAAAATAATTTGAAGCTTTAAAAGACACATTTTCTTCAACTCCTTTGATCAACCCACCCAACCACAGTAAACATTACTATCTATCGGCGCGGATGTAGCCATTGCGAGGTGGTAGTACGAATGAAACAAACAACAAGAACACGTAATTTATTGTGTAAGAAAGAAACTTGAAGTCGAGTTGCATTAAAGTATGAACGAGGAAGAAAAAAAAGCCTTTGCCCTAGTACATACGGTACAAATCTTGACACTATATCATCCCTCGAACCACATTGTCGTAGCACGGTTTATCAACCCCATCGATATTTTCTCCTCTTCACATAGTGAATCATAAATGCTTGGAGTAGGTAGTTATAATAGAATTTGATCTACAATTTAGCTCCCCTCCATCAAGCAAGTTACTCATCCTCCTGATTCATCTTTGATCTCAACGGGGACCAAGGATTCCGTTAAGGATGCTACCTAATGAAATTTTTTTCTTACTAACAACTAAGGACCCTTGGTATGACAATATCCTACTTTTCTTACGAACTCAAAAGTTCAAACCTCATCTCACTCGTGACGACAGAAGGTGAATATGCCATCAAGCCCCCCGATACCTTCTTTTTGCGGACATCCTTTACCAACGAGGCATCGACACCATCTTATGTCAATGCCTAACTCATGACAAAGCTGATAAACTCATGAATGACTGCCATAGCAGGGCTTACGGCAGTCACCTCTCTAGGATGGCCACCACTCAAAAGGTCCTACGTGCAGGTTACTTCTTGCCAATATTTTTTTCATGATCGTATCTAAGCATTCAAAACATGCAAGCAATGCCAATGTTATGCTCACAAAGCATGATCCGCTCCAGCTCATCATCATAGTTACTAATAGTCACATGATTCACAGTTAGCTGAAGATGTAAGATTATTTAAAATCTACTATAATGCATGCTAGTCATTCTTTTGGAAGGGAATGAGTAATGATATTCAGAAATATGTAGCAGAATGCGATAAATGCTACAGGAATAAAAAATAAAATATTATTATTCCTTGACTACTTCATCCTTTAAATATCCTGAATCATAAATGGGAAGAAATATCAGTGGAATTTATCGAAGGTTTACCTATGTATGAGGGTAAGGATAAAATTCTTGTATTAGTTTACAAACTCACCAAGTATGCTCAATTTATTGGAATGAGGAAATCAGACTCAATACAACAAATCACTCAGATATTTTTCAAAAATATTTATAAATTACATGGATTTCCAAAGGTCATTGTGAGTGATAGAGATTCCATATTTAAGGGTAATTTTTGGAAGGATTTTTTCAATCATATAGCAACCTACCTCAACATGAGTTCATCCTATCATCCTCAAACAGATGGCTAAATAGAGGTTGTCAATAAATGTTTAGAAGCCTAACTTTGTTGTTATGCCACATACAAAAAAATAAGTGGGTTTAGTGGTTACATCTCGTTGAATGGTGGTACAATTTTACTTACCACATGTAAGAAAAAATTAATCCCTTTGAAGCTCTATACGGTTACAAACCTCCGAAATGGATGAACCTTGCTATCGTTAAGACGAAACTTCCAACTATTAAAAACCACTTAGAAGAAATCCAAAAAGTCATCCAAACTCTTAAATAAAATCTAAATAATGCAAGAAATTGTGTGACGCAGCAAGCCGATCGAAATAGAACAAAGGGGGAATTTGAAGTTGAGGAATGGGTATTTTTTAAACTTCAACCTTACAAGGAGTTATCCTTAAAATAGAAAGGAAAAAAAAAAATTAGCACCAAAATTTTATGGACCATATGATATTGAGAAAAATTTTAGCGAAGTAACATACAATTTAAGTCTAACTTATAAAAGTTGTGTTCAAAACATTTTCCATGCATCCTTCCTTAAAAAGGAACTAGGAGAACATCAATCAGCATAAACAATACTTCTGATCTTAGATGATGAAGGAAGGGTCATTCTACAACAAGGATGTATCATCTCCATCAGGGAAAAGAAGTTGCAATCTCAAGTAATCAAAGAATATCTAATCAAGTGGAAGGACTTACCATAAGAAGAAGCTTCATGGGAGATAGAAGTGTTTCGTCAACAACACCCATCGTTACGTATTCTTTGAGGACAAAGCATATTTTCAGGAGGAAGGAAGTGTTATGTAAAATTAAGTGTTTCTATAATTATTTCTTTAATCAGGAAAAGGAAATGATCAAAGATAATGCCCATTCACCAATAGGCGCCCGAGGCATTATTTATGCCTAGGGCCTTCCACAATTGTAGCATCATTCATTCATAAATAAAATATATATATATATATTTTTAGTATTATTGCTCCAAAGATTTTGTCTAATGACTATTGGCCTAAAGCAGTTTGTAATATAATATATGTTCTCAACATATCTCCAACAACCATTGTACAAAATGTAGTACCTCAAGAAGCATGGGATGGTAAGAAGGTGAATGTTTCTCACTTTCACATTTTTTTCTATAGCAATTGTACATGCTCCTGTGAAATTTTGAAAGAAGCTTGATGATAGAAGTGAAAGATGTATTTGTTGGCATTGTAGTGTCGATATTGATGTCACCAGGGTCATGGTGCTACTTTTCATATGCTTATGTGAATCCAATGATGGTGAGAGATGAGTTTTTGGTTGTTGTAGTGTTGAGCTGGTTACTTCTGTTGGTTGGCATTGATGCCAACTTAGTTGTGGCATGACTATTGGATGAGATTTGGAGGCTGAGTAGAGATGGATTCATGGCATGTTGTGTTGGATGAAGATGTTGTTGTTACAGGACGTTGGATTGCTACTATAGGTGTTGCATATGCTTCTACACATGTTGGAAGCATTGGAGTTGTTGCTACATGTGTTGATATGCTGTTGCATGTGTTGGAGGTGCCTGTATATTTCTTGGAGGTAGTTGGATGACTGGATGATGTTGTTACAGGTGTTGAAGATGCTCCTACATGTGTTGGAGCTGTTTTGACAGGTTTCCATTGCTTCTTGCATTATATGTGGATGAATATTTTTATTATGGTAGAGATTTCTTATGTATCTAGTTCTGTTGCAGATGATTTTTTTTCAGTTTGAGCATTTTATCTGGTTTAGTTGCCCATATTGCATAATTTCATGAGTAAAGTATTACCATGGTACATGTATTCTTGCTATTGGCATTGACATAGTGATGGAAAGTGATATTATCTTGGTACAGATAAACTTGGTATCGACATAACCATGGCATTTTCCTGTGGTATTGGTTTTAAGATTACCATGGTATAGGTGTCCTTGGTATTGGTATAACCATGGTATCTACTTTTGGTATTGATTTGGAGATTTTTGGGGATAATTTGAAATATAATTTTGTGATAATATTGGATTGGTTCTTTTGATGTGTGGAATGGGTGTGATTTTGGATGATTTTGTGCAAGTTGTGTGAGTTGTGTGATGCAGAATTTCTGAAGCAGTTTACAGGTGTTGCAATAGACAACGAGTGTTTGTTTCAGCCAGTATATTATGTAGAGAGTGAGGAGTGTGTGGAGAGATTTTTTTGCATTTTTTGGTGTGGATTTGTCCTTTGATCGTGTGCTTTGAATATATGTTGTTGTCATGTTCATGTTTAGCTATTCTTGGTTCTAGTTTGAAAATGCATGAAACAAGAACTATATAGAGCACTGGAGTCATTATGGAAGTTTTGAGGTCTAAAATGGGCCTCCTAATAAAAATGTACAACCAAAATAAAATTTATAAGAACTAGTAGGATTGAAGATTGTTACACCATTTTTTGGTCATCTAACCTATTATCATTAGATGGACCCAAGTACACCATGTAAGACCAATTTTACCCTAAGTAAAATTGCCTTCACTATGTTAAATAACTTGATAAACCACATTTATTAGGTTGTTTATGGTCAAAACAGGAAACCCCAAAAGGAAATATTAAACAAACCCATTTTGTTTAATTTTCCTCATGGAATAATTAATTAAACCATAAATTAATTATTATTCCCAGTCATGTTTAACCCAAAAACAAAGAAATTAATTAGATAAACCTTTATTTATCTTATTATTTTCTAGGAATAATTATTTAAATCTTATTTAGATAATATTCCTTGTTAAATATGACCAAATCACCCACAAATAATTAAATAAATCATTATTTATTTGATTATCTTTTCAACCACTTCCTTAAAATAATTAAATAAATCATTATTTATTTAATTATCTTTCAATCACTTCCTTAAATAATTAAATAAATCATTATTTATTTGATTATCTTCTAACCGCTTCCTTAAAAAGATAAATAAATCATTTATTTATTTATTTTTGACAAATAAAGGGATTTGACCCAAGTCAAATACTTTTTCCCTCCAACAAATATAATAAAATATTCCATAAAATGTGGATCTAGATTTGGTTAACATTATTTTAATCATGCACCAAGATCTAGAATGACCCAATATTTTGTTATAAATAGGAGGATTTTTCCTACCATTCTTCACCTTTTGTTGCCTATTAGATCACTCTGGATCTATACACTTGGTCACATTTTTCCATCATTTGCTGTGTGAGCTCCCATTGAGCTCTATTCTTTGCATTGGGTTTTCTGCACCAACAAGAGAGAGAAATCTTAGATCTGAAGTGCTGAGGACTTCCAAGAACCCATCCCATTGAGGAGAATTGGATATGCCTTCTTATTTTCCTCCCAGGTGCCCAATTAATACAAAAATTCTTTCAAAAATTGTTCTTGTCTTGTCTATTGGTATATGGAGCAAACCCTTGTTTTTACTGCTTAATGTCTTTCCATGCATAGATCTGGTTTTTTGCAGCTCTTTTCTTGTTCAAATAACCGCAGATATGAAGATATTTGCAGCCACTTTTGTTAGTATGAATCCTTTGTCGAAGTGTACGAAAAAGGACCTCTTTAGCTACGCATAACTAATAGCCCTAACAACAAAATTGGCTGCCAATATCTTCAGATCTGCGGTTAGTTGAACAAGATTTTCCTCAAACCGAAAAAGTCGCCCTCCAAATAGCCTTGAAATATGACCTGATCTACGCTCAATCTGGTTATGTTTATATCGTTCTTCCTGACCTCCCCAGGCCCGGTGGCGCTAACGCCCCGGGGGCATCTCATTCCGCCGACGGTATCGTTGGAGCCCTTTCCCATCCGTATGCTCAACCTCTTGTGGGCTATGGTCTCCCTCAGGGAGGGACCAGCACCCCTAGCACTCTTCCCCCTCCCGGTAGCATGTATCCAGGATACGGCATGCCCCCTCCTTTTTCCCAACCTCCTGCTTACCTCAATGTTGCCCAAACTAACCATTACCTTTACCCGCAGCCTGGTGCGCCAGCTCCTCCAGCATATGCGCTTCCATCTCCCTTGCCTCCTCCAAACCCGCAACAGCACTTACAGCCCCCTCCAGGGCAAGTATTTGCACAGCAGGGCGCGACTAATCCCCCTTCTTCTCAAAGAAGGCGGAGAGGCAATCAAAACCAATCTGCCCCTGGTACCCGTGGACCCAATTCTGGTGTGGACCCTAACACTGCCAACCAGCAACAAGGCATTCAGCCCAAGCTGGACAGGCAGCTTCGCACAAACAAGCCTTGTTCGTGTTGTGGTGTTTATGGTCATTACACCCACGATTGTCCCCTCTTACCCCAGATGCGGCAGATGTGGGAGTCTCAAGCCACATTGCATGGACAACACGCCTCCCCTCATGCTCCTCCTAATGTGGCCACTACCCAACCAGCTGTGTTTACTGATCCTTTCCCTCAGCAAGGATTCGTGGCTACCCAACCGCCTGATAGCCAGGTCGCCACTCCCCCTTCTCTTTCTGGTTCCTCTGATTACCAGATCCTTATGATGCACTCCGATCCTTCCCCGACCGTCGACCTTCACCTTCAAACTCGGTCTCGCCAGTACCCCAAGCCTCCTGCTCAGTCTGCCTCCGAGCCTCCTTCTTCAGGTTCTACAGAGCCTCTTTCGACACCGAATGGCCCCTTACATATCCCTCAACCCAAATTTGAGGTTCATACCAAGATTCCTAAGGGACCATTACGTCGAAACGCTGCTTCCGGTCGAGCTGCTCATTCGTATAACATAGTAGATGATTTGGCGCAATCTCCTGCTGCCATTTCCACACTGGAACTCCTCCAGTCGTGCCCTTCCCAAAAGAAGGCTCTACTATCTGCCATGGGCGTTGTAGATCCTGCTGATGACCAAATGATTGTTTTCGACGCCACTCAATCGGACCATCCTCCTCTCCCTCCTTCCGTCGCCTTCCAAATCCCAGTCAAAATCTGGAACGCCAACGTTTCTCGGTGTATAATTGATGAGGGGGCATCCACCTGTGTGATGTCCGCTTCAGTTTGGAAGCAACTCGGATCTCCTGAGCTGGCCCCTTCCACGATCACCCTTCGAGCGTGGGACGGCCATGCCTCCCAGCCCATTGGCCTTTTCCGCAATTGTCCTATCACCCTCGCCGGTAAGACCGTTTGCGTTGACGTCGAAGTCATTGACGCCCCTCTAGACTACAACATTCTATTGGGGCGAAGCTACACCTATGCCATGTCTGCTATCCCATCCATGGTTTTATGCAAGATGTCTTTCCCACACAATGGAAAGATAGTCACCATTGATCAGCTGTCTTATCATGAGCCGCCGTCTCAGACCTCCCCTGAGACGACCATCTCTTCTGTAGCCAATAAGAAAACCATCGATTCCTTGACCAGTGTCTCTCCTGGCGTCTACAAAGACTCCTCTTTTCTCGGAACCTTCCCTGGTCTTCCTCCTCCTCCTATCTCTGACCCCAGCTCATCGAATGTTTGCATGATGCAATCGTCTTGGGCTGCTCTCAAGCAACCTGCTTTGGCTAGTCAGCAACCTTTCCCTCCGCAACCTGCTCCTAGCCCTTCACCTGTAGTTGGTAGTCATGAGCCTCTTTATCCCCCTGGCATGGTTCCTCCAAGCCTTCGCCATTTAGGAGCCGTCCCACCTGGCCATTACCCCTCTGGTCAGATACCGTTCCTAACTCCCCCACCAGGAGTGTACATGGTACCGGTCATGGCCACCCTCTCTCTTCCTAACTTGACCCTTGGGATTCCCGTTTAGTACCTTGATCCTCCAGCCCCCACCTTGCCTATTCAAACCAAACCTTATATTGCTTTGACCCCGGTTCAACCGGCCCCCATGCCTTCTCCCGCTGCATCAGTGCCTCAGTCACCTCAACAGGAACCACCTCCTGTTGCGACCGCTTCGGGTAAGAAGGGCAAAGCTCGCAAGGGGGAATCAAAGGACAAGGCTGCCCCGACAAACCCTGCTCCTCCTCAGCCTCCAAAGCATACCATCCAGTGTGCTTTGTGTGATGTTGTCGGTCACGCCTCCCATACCTGTCCTGCATTGCTTCATCTCAAGCCCATGGTTAATGTCACGTTCCATGAGTCCGTGGTCCCAGAAGCCTCTGTTCCTTCCGCGACCGCGGCCAAGAACCCCAAGACTATTCACACCAACCACCCCTGTGCTTTGTGTGATCTCCATGGCCATTACACCCATCTTTGTCCCCACCTCGAGGACTTCCGCACCTCTATCGCCGCGGTCCACCAATTCGAGGCCAAGCGCAATGAGTCCACCTCTCCCCTATTTGCGCATTCTGCTTCAGCAGAACTACCAGATATGACTGCTCCCATTGACATTCCCCCTCCTGATGTCGAGATGACGGAGCCTTCGTCTAGCATTTTTTACCTATCATCATCCATGAGACCCTCGGGGAACATTCCATCTAAATCCTCCCCTGTTGTTTCGCTTGACCTTCCTTCAGCGATCATCTTGGGCTCAACATCGGTAGATCCTTTATCTACTTACTCTTCAGTCACCCCTTGTGACGATGCACATGTGAACCTCTCTTCTCATGATGATGATTCAGGTCACTTCACCACGTCAGGTGGTCTTTCTTCCACCAGTCACCCCATCTTCTATCGCGATGACGACATTATGGAAAAAATCCCCACCCCTGACGTTATCTATTCCCCCTTACATCGAACCCATGCGTTCACACCACATCCACCTTATGGCCATTACATTGAAACCCACTGTTTGGGTAAGGGGGCACCCACATTTGAGAGACCAAGAGAAGCAATTCTCCACAACTCTCCTAGTGGATCTGGTCATGTTGACTTTAGTCCCAGTATTCTTCCACATTTCGAAGAACCTATAGAGTCCCATATCACTTCAGATCACTCTAGGGATGATACCCCTTATCGTTCCCTCATCTTACATCAGCAACCCAGTCTCTTAGACATTATTGTTGACCAACCTATAGCTTTTCTATGAGAGCATCAGTTCATTATCTCCAAATCCTCTTTTGGGATAGTGACACTAGGTATGCCAACTCGGAAACTTAAAGTCCATTTGATCCCTATATGCAGTACCAAAAGAGATTGGTAATCCTCCATTTCCTTTCTCACACTGCATAACCATAACGAGAAAAAATGGCACACCACATCATTTAAATGTGTTTAGATTCCCCTTTTTTCTAAATACATTTTGGCATGACCAAACCATGCTCGGGGGCACCTATGCCCCTCAACCATAACCCTCCTCACCTCGGTTTTGGAGAGGAGGTTGTCTTACCAATCGAGTGTGACATCCCTTCCCTTCATCTGGCTGTTGAACTTCTCCCTGACACCCAACCTCTAGAACAATGGCTTATCATGCCTGAGCGTGCCTCTGAAGACCGCCGTGTTGCATTACAAACCATGGAAGCGGCCAAGAAACGCACCAAAGCTCAATATGACTAAAAAGTCCAGCCTCAAAGGCGACCTTGTTCTAGTATGTGACCAAGCCCATGATGTCCTTGGTCACAGGAAGTTCGACTCATTATGGCTAGGCCCTTATGTCATCAGTAAGGGTCTTGGTAAGGGGGCATACCTTTTAGAGGACTTCGAAGGAAATCCTCTTCCTAATCCTCGCAATGCACTCTATCTTAAGAAATATTACCCTTAGGATTTCCCTTCTAAGATGCGTGTTTTATGTTCTTTTAGATAGCCAGCATCTTTTTTGTACTTTCATCCTTCGCCAGGAGCTATTTTGTCCAAGAAGGATCACTTCACCTCTCCTTCAAATCGAACTTCCTCACTTACAACACTTGTACTTGGGGCACCATTTTGCCTCCTTACTTGTCTTTGTTCGTGTCGATTTTCGTCATGAGTTACCATCTTGTACTCATGTTTTCATGGTCTCCCATTGGGCCTTTACTGTGTGGCAGCACCATCAAGTCGCCCTTGTTTAGAGCATCCAAGTTGAGTCATCATCGCATTCATGGAGTCTATCCCGAGTCCCTTTGTACCCCGCTATAGCCCTCCACCATTCATTGCTTGGTCTCTCTCTTGTGTCACACATTATGGCCTTCAGTCCCACTGTCCCCTATCCCTTATGATATTGCGTCAGTCACCGCCAGGTCATTCATGCCCTTTATGCTCTACCAAGGGAAGTCGTCCATTCGCTACTCAGTCCCTTCCATTTCACCATCATCATTTGTGTCAGTCTGTCCGTCGCTCTACTATTTTCTCTCGTGCCTTAGTTGAGGATCTCCCATTGCCTCACCTATGGTGGACCTCCTTCTATCGACATCAGCTCATTCATTCCAGAAGCTAGGTCTAGAGGGCGGTGTACCTTGGTTCCAACTTCCACTCTTGTTCGGTGCCTCGGATCAGGCAAAGGGATCTCTCATTTCCCTTTGACTTGATTGTTTCTCCACTCTAGCTCCTTTCAACATGACCGATATCCGTATACTTGATGGTTCAGTGATACAGCAGCAGCTCTTGATGATTCCTGGGTGTGTGTGAGATTTCTCAACCCTCATGAGGGGGTGGCCCTGCAGGTAACCCCCCACATGCCCGGATGACCTCCTCCTTGCAGCCTTTGATGCAGCTCCAGATATTTGATGATATTGGCCTTAGCCACTTGCAGCGCCTCTTTGATTTGCATGTATCCGTCAGATTTTGTGAGCCCTTCCCCATTTACAAGGGGCATTTGGGTTGTATTTGTATCTCATGTACTCAGATATTATTGTATAAGTCCTGGTTGTTATCCCAGGCACAGAATGCATGTGGGATTCCTCATTGTATTTTTATTTGGCTCATGATTATGCCGGCTGTACTTTATGGTTCGGTCCCTTGTTTACTGGACACACTATTCTTTTGTACTTTGTCTCGGCGGGCATAGGTATGCCTCCCCCGCCGCCTTCAACACAAGTACCCTCTCATAAACAGAGACTTGTTGCACCTGCGAGTCTCGTCTCCTCAGGGTCTAGTTCTTCAGCACACTATCTACCTTGCATCTCTCTCTCTGACTTCCCTTTTGTTGTCTGGTGATTGAGTTCTTACAACGTACTTCGGTCATACGATTTGCTCTTGACACTCGCACGATGGGGGGCAATCTGTTACACCATTTTTTGGTCATCTAACCTATTATCATTAGATGGACCCAAGTACACCATGTAAGACCAATTTTACCCTAAGTAAAATTGCCTTCACTATGTTAAATAACTTAATAAACCACATTTATTAGATTGTTTATGGTCTAAACAGGAAACCCCAAAAGGAAATATTAAACAAACCTATATTTGTTTGATTTTCCTCATGGAATAATTAATTAAACCATAATTTAATTATTATTCCTAATCATGTTTAACCAAAAACAAAGAAATTAATTAGATAAACCTTTATTTATCTTATTATTTTCTAGGAATAATTATTTAAATCTTATTTAGATAATATTCCTTGTTAAATATGAACAAATCACCCACAAATAATTAAATAAATCATTATTTATTTAATTATCCTTCAACCACTTCCTTAAAAAGATAAATAAATCATTTATTTATTGATTATCTTCCTATTCACTTCCTTAAAAAGATAAATAAATCATTTATTTATTTATTTTTGACAAATCAAGGATTTGACCCAAGTCAAATACTTTTTCCCTCCAACAAATATAATAAAATATTCCATAAAATGTGGATCTAGATTTGGTTAACATTATTTTAATCATGCACCAAGATCTAGAATGACCCAATATTTTGTTATAAATAGGAGGGTTTTTCCTACCATTCTTCACCTTTTGTTGCCTATTAGATCTCTCTGGATCTATACACTTGGTCACCATTTTCTGCCATTTGCTGTGAGAGCTCCCTTTGGGTTCCATTCTTTGTGTGGGTTTTCTACACCAACAAGAGAGAGAAATCTTAGATCTGAAGTGCTGAGGACTTCCAAGAACCCATCCCACTGAGGAGAATTGGATACGCCTTCTTGTTTTCCTCCCAGGTGCCCAATTAATACAAAAATTATTTCAAAAATTGTTCTTGTCTTTTCTATTGGTATATGGAGAAAACCCTTGTTTTTACTGCTTAATGTCTTTCCATGCATAGATCTGGTTTTTTGCAGCTCTTTTCTTGTTCAACTAACCGCAGATCTGAAGATATTGGCAGCCACTTTTGTTGTTAGGGCTATTAGTTATGCGTAGCTAAAGAGGTCCTTTTTCGTACACTTCGATAAAGGATTCATACTAACAAAGATGATGATGTTAAACATGGAGAATGATTCATCATTTTTGGGGTAAAAAAGTAAAAGTATTAAAAAATAATAAAATAATAAAACTGGTTTTTAAACTCGTATTTTAAACTTATCTCCCTAAGGTTTTACTCAAATTTCAACAGAGAGTACTCATTGGATGCAAAATTTAATTCCCCACCCAAGGAGTACCCATTTTTCATACTTTCGATAGACACGACTACATGAAAAATAAGAAATACATGAAAAAATGGGATTGCAATCATGTTTTTCACGTACTTCTCATTTTTCGTGTAGCAGGGTTCATTGGAAGTATACAACATGGGTACTCCCTGGATGAGTGTTCCTGCTCAAAATTTGAGTAAACCCATAGGGAGATAAGTTGAAAATACGAGTTGAAAAGATAGTTTTTTCTTTTTTCCCTCTAAAATTTGATGATGTAATCTAATCTTATTTTATTATTTCAACTGTTATTTTATAATTTGCTTAGGAGGCCCATTTTAGACCTCATGATTCCCCTAATGTGGAGGACACCAATTAAATCAATATACATGAGTATTTTTCTTAGTCCATGGTAGTTGGATATTTGGGAAGAAACTGGGAAAATCTCATTGGTTGTGGTGGCTTCCAACAGATAGGATTTTGTAGAGTCATTTGTTAGTGTAGGAGTAACCTGATGAGGATCATTGATCATGGTGGCCTTCACTGGATGGTAGTCTATATATCCACATGAGAGAGAGTCTCCATTTGATAGTATCCAACTAAATCTCTATGTAAATAATTTTCTTGAAATAATAAAATATTTGAGCGACGTAACAACAACGAGTGGGTTTTTTCCCTAGAGAGTGTTTTCCACCAAAGTGATTTGTGTCTATTGTGTTGATTACTTTTATGGTTTCTTGTCTATATTTGATGCTCTTATCTATGCTTTGTGTTTTAGTTTATGCATGTTTAAAAGAATAATAATTTGGAGAAAAAGCCACAAGTTCCTTCATTACTAATTCACCGCCCCTCTCAATAGTGACTGAGTTTCCAAAAATATTTTTGTAGAATATAGCGAAAAATATAAAGCCTGTAGATTCTATAATCCAGTCACCAAGAATTTTGTTTTAAGAAGAGATGTTAATTTTTTTGAAACTAAATCTTGGTCTGATCAAATTGATGAAGTTTTAAATCAAGTTTTCCACCCACCACAACTTCGAAGATTGCAGGTTCAGGACAATCCATACTACTCTGAAAATGGTACATATTCCAATAGTGAATCCACTAGTGATTCATGTTCTTCAGAATATAATCAAGAAACTAGAAACATCAGAGAAATATATGAACAAAAGCATGAGTTTGATCAGCAAAATATGTTTGTCTTTATTTCCTGTCAACCAACCCATTTGGAAGAGGACGTCAAAGAAAAACACCGGGTTGATGCAATGAATCAAGAAATTGTTGTGATAGAGAGGAATCAGACTTGGGAATTGGTTGATCTCCCAAGAGACAAAACCCAAATTGTTGTAAAGTGGCTATACAAGACCAAACCAAATGAAAATAGATAAATTGAGAAACATAAGGCAAGGTGTATTTCCAAGTTATTCTCACAATAGTTTGGTGTTGAATATGGTGAATCCTTTTTTCTAGTAGCAAGGTTAGACACTACAAGGACAATTCTAGAGACAAAAAATCAACACAAATGGAAAAAATTTCAACTTGATGTATAATATTCTTTCTTAAATGGTATGTTTCATTAAGAACTTTATGCTGAGCATCCTCCTCGTTTTGAAGTTCCATTACATAATCATAAGGTGTACAGGTTGAAGAAAGCCTTGTATAGCTTAAAATAATCTCCTGGAGCTTAGTACAGTTACATCAACATTTATCTCATCAAAAGTGGTTTTTACAGAAGCATCAATGACCCAAATCTACATACCAAAAATCATGAAGGTAAAATTCTCATTGTTTCCTTTATGTTGATGATCTACTTTATACATACAATATGATGTTATAAGAATTCAAAGAAGCAATGCAAATATAGTATGATCTCACTAATCTTGGGCTCATGAAGTACTTCTTAGGCATTGAAATTCAACAATCTTCTAATGATATTTTTGTTTATCAACAAAAATATTCCATTCAGATCCTCCAAAAGTTAATAATGCCTAATTTCAAACCAATTGATAATCCACTTTCTCTAGGCACCAATCTCAACAAAGTAGATGTAGCACCACAAGTTGATTCCACATTGTATAAAATCCTAGTTGGTAGTGTGTTGTGTCTCACTGCAACTAGACCTAATATCATGTTTGCATCTAGTTTTGTTTCCATGTTCATGAAATCACCCAAGATTTCCCATTGGAAGGTTGCAAAAAGGATCTTAAGATATGTTGCAGGGACCCTGGACTACAACTTTTTAAGAAAATTTCTCACTTTCAGGTTATACATACAAGGATTATGCATGTAGTTTAGATGATCACAGAATCACCTCGGGGTATGATTTTCATCTTGGGAACAATCTGATCTCATGGACATCCAAGAAACAACCAATTGTTTTAATATCTTCTACAAAGGCAGAGTATGTAGCTTCCACTTCAAGATCTTGTCAAGCAATGTGGCGAAGAAGACTACTGGAGGATCTTTCAAATGTTCAGAAGGAGCCAACTCCTATTTACTATGATAACGGTTCTGCAATTTCTTTATCAAAAAAACATATCTTTCATAAAAAAAGCAAGCACATTGACACACGTTTTCATTTCATTCATGATCTTGTCAATGATGGAGACATCTTGCTTTCTTTTTATGGTTCAAAATATGAAATTTTGGATATTTTCACAAATAAATTTGGAAAAAATGTATTTGAAGTTCAAAGAGAGAAATTGGGCATTGTAAGTCCAAATACTTGTAATAGTTGAGATTATGAGGGGGTGTTGAGATATTTAATCTCACTGTCTGCTAGGTGTCATATTCGGTTTTGTTTCACTCGATTTTAGTTGATTTAAGTTGGAAATTTATCTAGTCATTTATTGTTGTTTCTATCCTTGTCTCATGTGTAATTTATTTAACTAATTTTGAATGATGAGAAAATCAGTTCACTCCATTGCAGTTTTGAGTTCTTGCTATGTGTATTTTATCCTCTATATTCTTTGTCATATTTGGAATTCATACCTATTGAACAAGATCATTATGTTCATCTATTGGAATCGAAGGTTGAAAAAAAACCAAAAGAAGAAAAATTTGAGGGAATCCTCTCTCTTCAACAAAGGAATCTCATACAAAGGACTCCCATCTGTAATTGGAATGATGGAATTATCTCTAGTTGTGATATTGTCTTGTATCCTTATACTTCAAACAACAATATTTCTAGATCTTATCTTGACCAAACATCATCCAAAACCATGAGAATATGCTAATATGTTCTTGGACTGTGACCTTTTGAGGTGATATTTTTCTGTAGTTGGTTGTGTGCAGCCTCTTCACTCTAGAAATTAAGATTTTGGTGGTCAATTTAATACCAAATAGTATCCAAAAGTATATTTATATTTGGATAATGTGAAATGGTAATAAAAAATATCTTGTTTTGGAATAATTTTTAAAATAAAAAAAGTAATAATAAACTAGAGGAAATGGAAAACATAACATGGATGTTTAGAAAACAAATTGAAAAAAGACTCGAAATGTTGTTAGCTTTGATTTATTTATCTTCACAAAGGGATGATAAAAGAGTAGTTCTACTGCTCTCACCCATCCCTGTAACTCCAATGATATCAACATCATTCTGAAATAGAATTTGTATGACATGGTTAATATGATTATCCAAATCCACTGCAAAGCTTGGTATTTCCGGGACTTGGTAGGTGCAGTTGACCAAATTTTGAGAGTCTATAGCATCGTGTATTCCATCAATGAATATTTTAAATACAAGAGCTATGTTTTCTGTTAAAGCATGGTAGTATTGAAAATTTAATAATTGGGCATCCTAGCATTGAGAATTTCAAATAGACGTTGAAAATAACCATTGAAATTAGCATCTGGTACCCTCAGATCCACTTGCAGTTTATTCATTGTAACGATGAGACCAGGTGAACCATTAAAATTAATGAAATTTGTGAGTTCATTTAGAAACTTTTGGATTCTCTTTCCATATATGTAACTTTTGATTACTTCGAACCAGTGTGTTCGTTATATTTTTTCCACCTCTCGAAAACCCTGTTTCAGAAGCTCTTTAAACTACCTACCTACCTGAATGATGAATTTGACTTGAAATTTTCTATCTGAATTTTGTTGTAAATGATAGGCTATAGCCACATGAGCATCTATTTCAATTACTTACCACATTTTTTTGTTGGTGTAACATACACTGTTAACTTCACATGGAAATGTAAGGAGATAAAAAAAATTATACAAGTTACTCATGGGTAACTAACCATTCACCATTAAATATTCCTTACTCATCATTACATAGAATGTTTTCCATTTCATAGTGTAACTTTAGATTAAGAATAGTAAGCTCCTTAACCATTAACAACCTCCATTTTAGTACATTAACAAAATTACTGTATGATGTAACCTTCCATTCATTTCATTACTCATATAGTCATCACATACTTGCCATTATGATCATCATAAAAAGAAAGGAATCAACATCATCAACTTGACAAAATAATCAATCACATCATTAAACACCAACATACCTTGGAAACCCCGTAGGGTGAAAACCAACAAACGTTTAATTTTATTATTAAACGCTTGTGAGGGTGTTCAGCCCATCACTCAATGGCTTATAAGGGAGACCATCCCTTAACCATCGTTTATAAATCTTACAAGGAAATATACAAATATATAGCTTAAAGCCATTACAATAAATATGATACCCTTTACCCTCTGGTCTTCATATCTTCCTATATTGCTGGCATGGATGTTCCTACAAAGGTCCATCATACACTAGATCATCCGGTAGTTCAGACTCATCTGCATGAACCATAGTCATTTACCTACCACCAGGTTAAGCATAATATTTCCTTTATGCATATCACCATCATACCCTGCTAATGTCACCTTCAACATACATTGATGCCAAGATTCATAAAGTATAATAAATCATTTCACATATCTATGCTATAGTAGTTTCTCCACCTACTCATGTATATTCATGTCATGCAAGTAAAGTACCTTGACATCCTTCCTTTAACAACACATACCTCACATGTGTTGGTTATAGATCATCACATTAACTAATGTTTCCATCACATAAGCACTGCAAGACAATAGCTACATCTCCCCAACATATATTTAAAATAAACTGATACTTAGTTATGTTACTCGTGCATGCAATTTATATAATTTAATCAAAATAGCTAACCCTTGAGCTATGAATTTTAGTACATGGAATGAAATCTAACATATCAAATGTTGCTCCCATGCATGCAAAAGGCATATAGATTCCAAAAGATTCTCCAACGAAGCACGTAGCTTTCTTTGCGAGTCTTCCCAAAGGAAATCTCAATGCTAGTGAACATGTAAACATATGTTTTCCTTTTGTAAAAATATGCAATTAAGAATATAAATACATGTCTTCTTTTCCAAAGTTTATACTACACAATCATATTCAATGTAGTTTAATACTACAAGCTATCTTTCTACATACAAATATGTATATTATTTTTCAATAAAAATTAATACATATATTGCATGCTTATGCATGATCTTATTCCAAAATAACTAACATAAAATAACATATTAGTTTTGATATCATAAAGATACTCACATATTCTTCTAAATATTAAGATAGCTCAACATTTCTTTATACATGCAAAGAACATGCCTCTATAACATAATGGCTATTCTTTGTGCATACAAGAGAGATAACTCTCCCTCTTTGTGCATGCAAGAGAGATAGCTCTTCCTTTAATATAGGAAACACATGTTCCCTTCTTATATTTCTATCATCATGAAATACTATTTCTCATGTAAAAAAGATTATCATAATAGCAATCTTTAAAACAACATGGATTCTTTTTACAAAAAACTTCTTAGAATACTACCACTCTTAACTATTATGTAAAATATTGGCATAATAGCAAAGAATAACATAATAGAAATCTTCTCAAGAAAAGACAACATGGATTCTTTTCCAAAAACCAGCCAAGAAGTTTCCCTTTCACCATTCTATCTCTCTAATAACATTATCTTTCTAAAATATTAAAGTAAGAGTCTTTTCAAGAAAAGACAAAAAGGATTCTTTTTAGAAAATAACCATAAAATCACGTGGTTAATCATCTTTTAATAAAAAATTCCTATGCATGCTGACATATCATGGCACAAGGACTATTGTATGAAAGTACACAATTTTACCTAATAAGTAAAACCACATTTTACTCTATATTTATCTTTTGAATTTAATATTCAAAAGCATTAATAGTTGCAAATTAATGCGTATTTTATATATTTCATTGATCATATATTATTAAATATCAATAATTTACTATTAGTTTGGAAAACCAATATACATAAATTATTGCCATATGCTAATAGCACATTGGAGAATGCAAGAATTTCTATCCTCCTATATAAATGCATATTCATTTATAGTGAAAAGGTTAAGATAAGAGCATGCATATAGTCATATGAGTTTCCTGAAAAACTACCATCATGAAACTATTATCATGAAACATCAATATACTAAAAGAGATTCTTACCAAACCACTCTCGAATCTCATGAAAAGAAGACAAACAAGATTACCTATTCTCAGGTTGATCCTTCCTTCCGAATTCGGCATTATCGATGGCCACGTTCATCTACACAGTCTCACTTGGTATTCTGCACTTCTAAACCATCGTTGATGCTTCAAGGGGAAGTCCTTCCAATCGTTTAAGCCATGCATTAACAAATATTTCCTCATTATGAATCCCTTTCTTCTAATTTAATGGCAGTGGCATTCTGTCATCTGAAATGAACGGTAATGTGGTGTTGCTAATGAGTATGGAAGCTGGCAGCGAGATTTCTTTTCCCAGTGGATGATTTGGAATGGATCATCCCCGTTGTGCTAATAAAGGCGGTGCTGCTACTTCCTTTTCTCTTGAGACAATCTCCTCCCAAGCTTTTCTTTAATACGCAGAAACTATTCGTCTTAACCGATTCAAGAATCCGTTTTATATTAAACCGATTCTTTATTTTCTTTATTAAACAGTTAAACTCCAAATATATTTTCCATACTAATTTACATATATTGAGGAGGTCGGTTACATACACCCCCCCTTAAGAGAACACCATCCTCGGTGTGCTTCTATAACTGAAATTTAAACTTATACTCATGATATAATAATATAAACAACCGAAAGGGGCTCCTTCCCCTTGGCAATGAAACACTTTCGTTTCCTTAAATGCCATTAATTGAAACAATAATGTTTTTATCCATATTCATAAGCATGTATAGTGCAAAGAAAATTTCATTTCCATTTCTAACTGCTTATCCCTCATTCAATTCACAAAAGTATATAAAAATCTCTATACGAACTTACCAACCAATTACTATTGGAAGAAATGATGGCTTTTACGCAGGCTCTCATAGAATGGTTGAACACCCATCAACACTTCGTAGAAAGAGCCTGTAATGTATGACTAACAATTCAATCACATAGTTTCAATCAAATGAAAATACTTGCAACTATCAAACATTATTGCAATATAAAGAGATTTTTTTTAATGAAAGTACTTCCATAAGTACTCAGAGAGAACCAACCCTCTCATCAATGCATCACGTGCACACTGTCTTAGCTCCTGCTAAAGACATCCACAGAGTACTGCAAAAAGTACTCAGATAGCACATAGCTCTCTAAGCGGACCAATGGTCAATCCATGCACCATAGGCATATCCTAGCATCTGCTAAGACATTCAAACAAATTAGTAATAATATAAATGAACTTATACATTCAGTAATTCATTTTCCGAGCGCTAAGCTCCTTTTCTCTTAATATCTACATAGGATATTTACACAATCTTATAAAAGTTCATTTTAATATAACACGTAACTTTTTACTTAACTTGTTTCACTATGAGAACCACAATGGTAAACAAAATGCTCCTCCTAATCCATAGTATTGAGTAATTTTCTCACATCCAGAGAGTCAATATTTCCACACTAAAATTCTTTATACTTATTTGGAAATTTAGCCTTTCAAGCTGTGGTCCTCCCAACCATCAAGTGAGGCTATTACGTCCTCCACTTGCCCCCTAGCTCCAGAATTTGGACAGTGCCACGAGTTAACAGTGGATTCCTCTGCTGTGACCTCGGGATGGTCAATCCAGTCACACTTAGATATTTTGGCTTTACAAGGGTTGTTGTAAGCTATTTTCAACTAGTCCCAACCAACTCTACAAAATACTCTCCCTTTACCAATTTCACAGAACGCCTACTCCTCCCCGGGGATCCAGCTTTATCCTCAGAGGAGTAGGTAACTGTCTCTCCAACTGTCCCCAACCACTTCCTATTCTTGGAAACATTTTTACCATTAGCTTAGAAAGATTTTATTTTCATTAATTAATTTCAGCATATTAAATAACTTGCTTTATCAACTGTGACGATTTAATTTTTTCTTGTTAGATAAAAGAAAATTAAGCAAATTGTCTTGAACTAGTTAATACTATTTAACTTTAACGAAGCTGTCACAACTTCCCCCCCTGGAAGTAACATACATGTGTTGTATAGTATTATTTCTGGAATAACAAAATCTTTCACATTAAAACATGATACTTTAACATTTATTGTTGCAATTCACTTTGCAATGTTTGCAATCTTTTATTTTCACATATTTTCTGTTTCTATTAAGCTACCTAAGCTTACTATAAGAAACAATGCTAATCATAAATATGAATTTCTCAAGCACATATTATCTTGCACAATCATTTTAAGTTCCTGCATAAAATGTTGTTATGCATACAATGTCGTCATGCATAAAAGTATATACAGATATTCATTAATGCGTATGTGTCAATAACGATTAGGGTATGAGTGTAAACATTGAGTGTAAACATTTCCAATTCCCATAATGTTCTGTTCCAATGGACTGACACACGAATTAATTATCATAATCATTTGTTCACAACTTTCAAATAGCTTTAGTCAAAATCGATTCGTGCATATAACTTTCATTAGTTATTGATTCATAACTAATCAATGCTATTAATAATTTTAATGCATATATAACACGAGTCACTCTAAAACTAGTCATTCCATGCCATTATGATCTTAATGCATTCATGATGACTCATGCAAAAACTAGTGAGTCAACTAGTCATTATTGTCAAGACTCACAACTTGACCCATTAAGAGGTTTTATTCGATTTAATTCTAACACTATATCATCTTATATAAGGAATTTCCTTATCTTTTGCATTCATGCATTAATTTCTCACACCATCACTATACACATTCATCTTTTTAAAGTAGTGCATGGTAACTTAGAAATTTTATTGCATGCAAAAACAACTACTTCTTTTCCAACTCAAATGAAAGGTAGCTATTTTTCTTTCATGTTTTTTATACTTTCTTTCCTAAAGAAATAAAGCATAATACACATATTAATCTCATATTCATTTTCTTATCTGGAAAAAGTATATTATAATCGCATGTGCTTTTTTAATAATTCTCTTAAATGGAAGCTAATCTCATGCAATTCCATGTATGTAACAATTCATTTTTAAAGGAATCAACATTCATATGCATAGACTTCTTAAAATAAAATAAAATAAAATACTTATATTTATTTCATTTGAAGAACTTCTCTCTCTACTGCAGTACTCATCCCCATCGGGAAATTCACATTTCTCCTCTACAACAATGTTTTCTTTTAGCAGCATTGATAAGATTTTATAGCATGTTTAGATAAAACCTTAATCAATAAATAAACAATATTTGAATGATCCTTTAACACCTATTCATGTGCATATATGAGATGTGAATACAATGTCACAACATGCTTTCTTCTAACATCTATGCATTAGTGTGAGTAAGTAATTATCAATTCATGTCAGATAACTCCCACATTATTATGACATTTTTCTCACATGCACACATTTGTACAAGACAAATCACTATGTCTGTTCAGAAATTCCTTTAATGGAAAATGACACAATGTGCATTCGCTTTACTCAAACTTTTACAAAAGACCCACCACTTTATATTTTGCCTTTGGAGCATGCAAATATAATAAATCTAACACATTGGTTGTTGTTCCTATGCATACAATGCATAAAGATTAATTTCCTAACAAAATACTTAACATAATCGAGTAGGAAAACTCATGATTCCTCTTCGAGGACATATAACATAATAGGCATGCAAAACATGGTTTTCTTTTCCATAAAACTAATGGAATAAAACATTAGCCATGTATATATTTCAAGGAAACCAAAAAATTACTTCAGTTTTTGTACATGTAATTCATCTTCTTTGCCAAAGAATCTTTTCTAAAGTATGATAACAAAACATGTTATCATTTCCACATATAGACTTATGTTTTTTTCTGATGAAATCTAATACTACTATTGTATGCAAATAACCTTGTTCCTCTATGATTCTATATGCAAGTTGCTCATGCTTTGCTTCCAAGAATTTACCATAGATAGCCTCTTTTATGCATAAAACTACACAACACTAACAAGGTTAACTTAACCTTTAATATACCTAAACCAAGAAGTTGACATAATCCATCTAGCAATGTAGTATATTCAAGAGGTTATTCTCTTAGCCTATATTTATTTTCAAGAAAAGAACTTGGATTCCTTATCATTTAACACAAAAGTACGAAATCCCTTTTAAAAGGAATCAATCCTCCTATCTTTTCTTAAATGAGATATATATAAAGGCAAGCAAGTTTACTTATTTATGTTTTACTACTACTCACACCTTTCAAGATACGTGTTGGAACACCTAATCCTACATGGGTAGGTGTGGAATGCGAAAAGTAACAATGGAGTCCAAGTGACCTTGGAATGTGAAACCAAGAGTCACACCATTGTACTATAAATGTACATCTTTGTATAATGGAAAATAAGAAAACCTCACGCTTATCTTTCATTGTGTGTTGAGTCTCTTGTGTGTGTGTGTTTATTCTTCTCATACACCATGCGTGTGTTTAACATGGTGTTTAACATGGTATCATAGTGGGTGATTGCTGGCCCTGCTCCAAATTGAGTGGGCCATTTGTGTTTATGGCCTGTGCATATCTGCAAAAATTCTTGACATTTTTGCAGCACTTAGAGTTTTTGCAGCAGTGTTTTTGCCGCCATTCAGAAGTGTTTTGAAGAGGAGCAGCATTCAAAATCCCAGCGTTCAGAAATTGGTTTGGAGAAAAGCAGCATTGTGCATCTGAAGGTTTTCATTCTGACTTCCATGCAACTTCTGCTGCCCACTTTTAAATTCTGCATTTTGGAGAGCTGTTGGAAAAATTGCTTAAAGTTGATTCCTGAAGAAGTTTATGAGTTTTTTAGTGGAAAAGATTTCTGAGTTTTTCAAGTAAAATTTCTGAGTTTTTCATTGAAAAATTTCTGGAAACTCTCCAATTCTACTATACATTTGAAAAAAAAAAATCTACTGCTATTCTTACTCCTCTGCTCTCTACTGTTTTAAAATAAAATAAAATAAAAATAAAAAATAAAAATAAAATAAATAAATAAATAATAAAAAAATAAATCGATTCAAATTCCAAACCTTTTGGCTCTCCTCCCCCTACATTTTTTTACATAACATACACTACGACCCTATTCCTTACGCACTGAACCCAAATCCCCATCCCCACACCCGCGAGCCCTCGACGTTCGACCTTCACAATTTTTCTCACACCGCCCGCTCTCTGCAACCACTGTCCCCACTTGCAACACCCAACACTCTACTCACAGCACTCTACCGCCGCCTTTTCCAAACCCCTGTGCTAATTCACGTCAACCCTTATCACTCCTTCACATACGCTATACACTTCCTCCCCCTTATACACACACGTCCCCTCTGTCATATACACTCAACCCACCCCTTAACCCCGAGCCCCCTCACACTCGGCCCTCCCTCACACCATGGCCTCCCACACTCATTCACCATGGCTACCGCCACCCCCTACCTCCTGCGCTTACTCCCTCTCTGTGCAAACTCCCCCCAAACCCCGCGTGGCCCACAACCTACCCACACCCTCTCACGCTGTCCCTCCACGCTCGGACCTAAGCCACTACGCTCTGCTCCTCACCTCTCAAACTAAACCACACTCCTCTCCATTCAATACCCCGCCCCTACATAATCAATACCGCATTTTCATTCAATTTTTTAATATAAAATCTCCCACCCTCCATTTTTTTTAAATAAATTCTCTTTAGTATTTAAACTCCCCATTCTCCCATATATAAATACCGCCATCCCATCTTAATTAAATTTTTTTTTTAATACCGCCCCGTCCCATTAATAAAATCCCTATCCATTTCCATTTTAATTTTTTATTAAAAAAAAAAAAAAAACCCTTTTTCCATTTTAACTAATTTCCATTTTTAATTAATTAAAAAAAAAATAGCAGAGAGAGGAAGAGAGAAAGAGAAGATAGAGAAAATGAATAGCAGAAATGAAGAAAATGGCATGTGAGCACATGGACTATATTTAGAGAAAATTGCAGATTTGACATTTTATGATTTGTGGCATAAGGGTGATTTTCTGAAGAATTTTACATGTGAAGAAAAGTTTGCCATCATTGAAAACAACTCTTTGAAGGAAAATTCAGCTGCCTTAAAATCCTTTTGTATAGCTGTTTTTGCTACACATTCATTTTGCAGAGATATTGACATTGTATTGCTTCTTCATAGTTGCAATCAACAGATTTTGTACTTTGAGATTTCCATAGTTGGAAATTCTTTGGAGTCATTTGTATTTGTTGTTGAATCACATTGTAAATAGGTGCATTTTCGGTTGAAGCTGACACCCTTTCATTTGTTTTGAGCCTAAGTTGTCAAAATGGCTAAAACCAATGAGGTATTAGAGTTGTTGAATAACCTCATTCATTCAAATGTTCATGATATGGTAAAAATGAGCAAGAATGCTCTTTGTAATATTTAGACTTGTTTGCAAGATGCACATGAAAAGATTGAGTTTTTGCAGTTGGAATCTCAGCTCCAACAAGATGAACTTCAGCAAAAGAGTCACCATTCTGAACCTGATTCTGTTTAGAACATTGTGAAAGACTCTCATTAGCAGCAAGTCAGTAAAGTTGAAGTTGATCCACATTCAGTGCCTTGTACTAGAGCAGATGTACATGCAGATGCAGCAGCTCAGCCTGCACTTCTCAAGCCCATCATCAGACCTTAGTAAGAGCTTGTCCACAACAAGCACCGAACTGGTCTTGGATATGACAAGGATGTATCCTTTCATATTCCAGACTACACAAAGCCCATCATATTTCAGAGTGCCAGATTCATGTATGATAGTTCACCTGCAGCTGTTCCAGAACATGCTCCACTTTCACAACAGATTGTAAAATGCCAACACTGTGATCGAGTTGGCCATATGAAAGATCATTGTTTTGATCTTCAGCCATGCAAGCACTGTGGTCGGCACACCCATTCTTTACACAGATGCTTCAGACACAAGCCTCCTGCAAGAACCAAGATTCATCTTGGATGGATCGCTTCTTGGCAATGGGCATCAACAGCCAAGAAGATGTTTACGACACATGTTAGAACTTGTTCACGCATATTGAACAAACTTGCAGTTGAGTTTTCGCCATCATCTCACCTTGTCCCTGACAGGGGGGGAAATGGTGGTCATGTACAAGCTTCGACGACAGATCAAGCGAGCCTGAGCCACAATCTCTCATTCCATGTTCAGAGTTGTAGCCAGAGACACAGTAGTTCAAGCCAGCCTGAGCCACAATTCGTCATTCCAGATTCAGAGATGTAGCCAGAGACACGGATGCCCATGATCATGCCTTCGGTTGGTGGACAACCTTAAACCATCATCTTTGGTTGGTGGATAACCTAAAACCATCACAGGTAGTAGACCTCCCTTATTTTAGGTTGAAGGTCTCCCTTTCATATATGAGGAACACTTCCTCTAGTAGAAGCCTTCAGCTTCTTGCCAGCATTGGTTGAGTTCCAGGAAATGCTTCAAGCATTCCAGAGTTGTTGGTAATCCTAAAACCATCACAGGTAGTAGACCTCCCTTATTTTAGGTTGAAGGTCTCCCTTTTTTATGAGGGACAATTCCTCTAGCAGAAGCTTTTAGCTTCTTTCCAGTTATGGAAGAGTTCCGGGAACTGCAACAAGTTTTGCATTCCAGTGTTGGTGGTCATCCTTAAACCACCTCTTTTTTCCAACATTTCAGAGAGTTGATTCAGCCCAAGTGCTGCCATGCATACCTTGCAGATTTGTATTACAACTCTTTTCTTGGACTCACACATACCCCTTCGGATTAAGGGGGATGTTGGAACACCTAATCCTACATGGGTAGGTGTGGAATGCGAAAAGTCACAATGGAGTCCAAGTGACCTTGGAATGTGAAACCAAGAGTCACACCATTGTACTATAAATGTACATCTTTGTATAATGGAAAATAAGAAATCCTCACGCTTATCTTTCATTGTGTGCTGAGTCTCTTGTGTGTGTGTGTTTATTCTTCTCATACACCATGTGTGTGTTTAACATGGTTTTTAACAATACGTACTAGTAATCTTTGCAAGAAATCACATGGGTTCTTCTCAGCAAAACTAGCATAGTAGTTTGGTCTTTTACCATGGTATATATTTCTAAAAGAACTAGCAGAATCTTGCATATTAAGTAAAACCAAGTTTTACTCTATATTTGTCTCTTTTAGTTGCAATATTTATTTTCAAAATATACATATTTCTCTCAAGAAGAATCAAATGTATATTAGTTAAATTTTCAAGCACACACATGTTTCTTTTTTTTCAAGAAACCAAATTCCCAACTCCTTTCAAGGAAACTTCAACACAACAACAGAAGTTTTACGTACATGGAAAATACATATCCTTTTTAAAGAAACTCTAACTCAACATTTGTTTACTTTGTAAGCAGTGTATTTTCCATAAATGCAATAACTAGTGTTTCAAGAAAAGAAAGATAATAATACTTATCTCTTGAAACTCTTTATTCAACCTGGATTAGAGATGTGATGCCGTCCTTCACATAAGCGCATTTCATCTCAAATCCCTCAATTTATTTTCGCTAACTCCCAAAGGTGCCAGTGTTGCAACCTTTAGCTCTGATACCACTTGTAACATACACCGTTAACTTCACATGGAAATGTAAGGAGATAAAAAATTTTATACAAGTTACTCATGGGTAACTAACCATTCACCATTAAATATTCCTAACTCATCATTACATAGAATGTTTTCCATTTCATAGTGTAACTTTAGATTAAGAATAGTAATCTCCTTAACCATTAACAACCTCCATTTTAGTACATTAACACAATTACTGTATGATGTAACCTTCCATTCATTTCATTACTCATATAGTCATCACATACTTGCCATTATGATCATCATAAAAAGAAAGGAATCAACATCATCAACTTGACACAATAATCAATCACATCATTGAACACCAATATACCCTGGAAACCCCGTAGGGTGAAAACCAACAAACGTTTAATTTTATTATTAAACACTCGTGAGGGTGTTCAGCCCATCACTCAATGGCTTATAAGGGAGACCATCCCTTAGCCATCGTTTATAAATCTTACAAGGAAATATAAAAATATCTAGCTTAAAGCCATTATAATAAATATGACACCCTTTACCCTCTGGTCTTCATATCTTCATATCTTGCTGGCATGGATGTTCCTACAAAGGTCCATCATACACTGGATCATCCAGTAGTTCGTACTCATCTGCATGAACCATAGTCATTTACCTGCCACCAGGTTAAGCATAATATTTCCTTTATGCATATCACCATCATACCTTGCTAATGTCACCTTCAACATACATTGATGCCAAGATTCATAAAGTATAATAAATCATTTCACATATCTATATTATAGTAGTTTCTCCACCTACTCATGTATATTCATGTCATGCAAGTAAAGTACCTTGACATCCTTCCTTTAACAACACATACCTCACATGTGCTGGCTATAGATTATCACATTAACTAATGTTTCCGTCGCATAAGCACTGCAAGACAATAGCTACATCTCCCCAACATATATTTAAAATAAACTGATACTTAGTTATGTTACTCGTGCATGCAATTTATATAATTTAATCAAAATATCTAACCCTTGAGCTATGAATTTTAGTACATGGAATGAAATCTAACATATCAAATGTTGCTCCCATGCATGCAAAAGGCATATAGATTCCAAAAGAGTCTCCAACAAAGCACATAGCTTTCTTCGCGAGTCTTCCCAAAGGAAATCTCAATGCTAGTGAACATGTAAACATATGTTTTCCTTTTGTAAAAATATGCAATTAAGAATATAAATACATGTCTTCTTTTCCAAATTTTATACTACACAATCATATTCAATGTAGTTTAATACTACAAGCTATCTTTCTACATACAAATATGTATATTATTTTTCAATAAAAGTTAATACATATATTGCATGCTTATGCATGATCTTATTACAAAAGAACTAACATAAACTAACATATTAGTTTTGATATCATAAAGATACTCACATATTCTTCTAAATATTAAGATAGCTCAACATTTCTTTATACATGCAAATAACATGCCTCTATAACATAATGGCTATTCTTTGTGCATACAAGAGAGATAACTCTCCCTCTTTGTGCATGCAAGAGAGATAGCTCTTCATTTACTATAGGAAACACATGTTCCCTTCTTAGATTTCTATCATCATGAAATACTATTTCTCATGTAAAAAAGATTATCATAATAGCAATCTTTAAAACAACATGGATTCTTTTTACAAAAAACTTCTTAGAATACTACCACTCTTAACTATTATGTAAAAGATTGGCATAATAGCAAAGAATAACATAATAGAAATCTTCTCAAGAAAAGACAACATGGATTCTTTTCCAAAAACCCGCCAATAAGTTTCCCTCTCACCATTCTATCTCTCTAATAACATTATCTTTCTAAAATATTAAAGTAAGAGTCTTTTCAATAAAAGACAACAAGGATTATTTTTAGAAAATAACCACAAAATCATGTGGTTAATCATCTTTTAATAAAAAATTCCTAGCATGCTAACATATCATGGCACAAGGACTATTGAATTTAATATTCAAAAGCATTAATAGTTGCAAATCAATGCATATTTTATATATTGCATTGATCATATATTATTAAATATCAATAATTTAGTATTAGTTTGGCAAACCAATATACATAAATTATTGCCATATGCTAATAGCACATTGGAGAATGCAATAATTTCTATCCTCCTATATAAATGCATATTCATTTATAGTGAAAAAGTTAAGATAAGAGCATGTATATAGTCATATGAGTTTCCTGAAAACTATCATCATGAAACTATTATCATGAAACATCAATATACTAAAAGAGATTCTTACCAAACCACTCTCGAATCTCATGAAAAGAATACAAACAAGATTACCTATTCTCAAGTTGATCCTTCCTTCTAGATTCGGCATTATCGATGGCCACGTTCATCTACACAGTCTCACTTGGTATTCTGCACTTCTGCACCATCGTTGATGCTTCAAGGGAAGTCCTTCCAATCGTTTAAGCCATGCATTAACAACTATTGCCTCATTATGAATCCCTTGCTTCTAATTTAATGGCAGCAGCATTCTGTCATCTGAAATGAACGGTAATGTGGTGTTGCTAACGAGTATGGAAGCCAGCAGCGAGATTTATTTTCCCAGTGGATGATTTGGAATGGATCATCCCCGTTGCGCTAATAAAGGCGGTGTCGCTACTTCCTTTTTTCTTGAGATAATCTCCTCCCAAGATTTTCTTTAATACACTGCAACTATTCGTCTTAACCGATTCAAGAATCCATTTTATATTAAACCGATTCTTTATTTTCTTTATTAAATAGTTAAAATCCAAATATATTTACCATATTAATTTAAGTATATTGAGGTGGTCAGTTACAGTTGGAAATGATGATTTTAACAAATCATATCAATGCACCTAGTTCTTTTTCCATACCTACAATTGTCAAATAATATAGGGAATTCAAACTCTTATACAAAGAAAAGAAATGTTCCAATTGTAAGTGCTAAATAGACTCGTGACTATACAATCTATCGCCTATTGATGAGTTAAGTTACAGGGAGGGGGAGTTGATTGGGTTATTTATATTGAAAACAATAGGTGATGCAAATCCACCCTTGATTCATAGAAATTATTTGACAAACAACCAGCCTGTGTAGAAATAACAAGTCAATATGAAATAATTGAAAGACCTAGAAACAGATATAGAAACAAGCGTATGAATATTTTTAATAAAATAAGAGAGGGAAAGAAACTATATGTCGTGTGTGGGAAATTTCTTATAAATATAATCATTCTCTCATTTGCAGAATACACAAATGGAAGACTGAAAATGGAAATGAGCCAAAAAAAAAAAATTTGAAAGGCAATAAGGAATTGTCATGTGAAGTGCGGCAGAGAGATGAAGAGATGATGAGGAAATTCTTTGATATACACGCAACCTGTGGACAATTCATGAGAAGTCAATGTGAAGGATTATATAGAAAGGGAAATCTGCATAGAGATACTTCTATGTGATGTGCGAGACAAAGATAAAGAAATATATGGCAGATTATTCCATATACAAGTCTCTGTAAAATTCATGAAAATTCAATGTCAAATAACTGAAACATTATAAAGCGAAATCATAGCAGAGATACCAAGAAAGTGGGGAGAAATTCACATTCATCCCAAAAAAAGAGACGTGCTTGTTGGTGTTCGTACAGTTGGTAGACTGGAAAGGAAAAAAAAATGCAAATCTAATTTGTATATAGCGATTTGTGGTGAATGACTCTGTACGTTGGAATTTACATATTTATTTATTTTATTTTTTATTTTTTTAAATCTAGAGAGGAATTTTCTATTATAAAATCATAAAATCTAATGTTTACATGGCAGGGATAGAGTTTTCAAGGCAGTTGGGGACTATCCATCCAATCATCTTGCTAATATAGAGAATAAAAAGAAACCCAAAAACAAAAACATCAAAATCACTTTATTTGGAGAAAATCCTTTTTTTTGTGCTACTTTGACCCAAGATCCAAAAGGTGGGGTTACCAAAGCTATATAAAAATTGTTCTGACAAGCTAACAAGGCTTCCTTGTAATATTTTGAGGAGGTTGGTTCATGGGCATGCTTCATGGTTCCCGAAGGAATATTATTAACGACTTATTCTCTCCTAGTTGGAAACAATTGGATATCCTTACCTTCTTCACATGACTTTTGAAGACTTGAAGTTTGGGCCTCATCTAATGAGAGCATCTTGCCGTCAGAATTACTGTCTTCTGGATCTGAGGAAGGGGAGTCCTCCTCTTCTCGAAGAGGAAAGCTTCATGGGTTCTATGCTTTGGACCTAGACTTTCATTTGATTGGTTTTTAGGAACATGAATTAAGAACATGGTTTGTTTGATAGAAAATATGACATCGAAAAGCAGTGTTCTCGTAGTCCAGAAATTGAGTCTAGTGAAAATCACCTACTTTTTAAATTAATTTTGTCACGCAAGCCTTTTCTAATGTCAATTTCTACACAAATCCTACCATAGGTGTAGACTCCACACTAGCCTCCCCAAGGGTTTGTGGCGAGAAAATGAACCAAGGTGTTTTTGCTACCGTGCAACAATGAATAATGTCATAGATGAGGTGGAAAATTCAAGAGCCTAACCCAAATGGGTAGCTTTATGATCACATCTATGGAGGGGTCAAAATATGGGAAAAAAGGGTTGGGAATAGCCCAATTTTTCCCTAGAACCAACACCCCGTAGAAATAACATTGTGATAATCCTCATCATTAGAAAATGTGACGATGAAGAAACCCTTGTAATAGAAGAGGACCCTATAATTCTTGGTCAAAGTTGAACGAATCCATTGGTAAAGGTCTATTGTGCACGACCACAACCCATTGAAACGACATATGAGGACATTTCCTGCCAAAAACTCGTAGAGTGCATCAAGATTTGGATGAGTGATTTCTACTAAAGGGACCTCCTTAGATTTTTATACTAAGCAATAACTTGAAGAAACCTAGGCCTGAGTAGCCTTGGGTGAGGGTTGGGGATGTACCTGAGGTGGTATTGCACTTTGAGGAACCTAGTTTCAAACTTTATGTTTATAAGACAAGGCATGAGAAGAGGAAGCTTTTCTGAAAGCTCCCCTACCCAGTCAAAGTGCTAACAAAATTGTGACATCCCTAAATATATTATAGATAGAGAGAGGTCATAGATCTTCCAGTTTCTTACCTTCGAAAAGAATTCATTGTAAACAAGAGGGTACCCCTGTTTTGAGTTTCACCGAGAGCTTGAGTTATTTTACCATATCCATAGATATTACCCAAAAAATTATTGAATTCCCGGAAATCGATTTGATCATGATCTAAAAAAGACATAGGAAATGTAATGTAGTGATAGTCTCATACTGCTCACCAACAACTTCCCCTTTCTTAGGAATAAATTCACTCACATGGGTTAGCTCCTATGCAACTACTGCATCTAGTGGACTCCTCTTTTAACTTCCCATATTAAATAGTTTTCTCCTCCTCTAATGGAACCTCGGAAACCTTAATGTCTTTTGTAGGAGTGATTTGATCTAGTACCTCAATATTTGTAACAAGTTCAGGCTTGAAATTCAATAGCATAGTCTTTTTGGTACTCTGAGCAGTCTTGTTTTGGGTCTCATCGCGACCGTTTTGGGAAGCCTCAATATTTGTAACAAGTTTAGGCTTGAAATTCAAAAGCAGAGTCTTTTTGGTACTCTGAGCAGTCTTGTTTTGGGTCTCATCGCGACCTTTTTGGGAGCTATTGTTCCCATAGTATTCTTCATAGCTCACAGAGGCATGGATTCTCTAAAATGGACAAAACCCTTGGTATGGCAGGCGCTTGAAACCCTCGAACCTCGAAGAATAAAAAAATTAATGTGCAGATAAGGATGGAATTTGACCATGGGTGAACTTGGAGCGATCTGCGGTAGCTGTCTGAAGTGAGTTCAGGAACACTCTTAGATCCATAGCCAGTACACTGGCGAAAAGCCCAGATCTCCTCCAAGATCTACAGCAACGAGGCATCAAGCTGGCTCAGAAAGTCAGACGACCGGGGGCCCTTGGAGCCCCCACCTTCAAGCAAGTTATCATAGATAAGGGTAAGAAGAAGGTTGAGGGTTTGAAGATCCCTAGATCTTCAGCAACCAGAAATCGCACCAGCACTGATGAGATGCTCTTAAGCGACCATACAGAAGACACGATGGACGGATCAACTAGAAAAGACGAAATAAGCTTGGAACAACCCTCGCCGGGGGTGGATCCGCAAAGGAGAGCAACAGATCTGAGCAATACTGCACACCAAGGCCCTGATCTAAGTCGATCTAGGGATTCTGGGGAAAACAACGGCCAACCGAAGTATCAAGGTCGTTGTAAACCAAAGGCTCTCGATAGCCTTAGGGTTATCATTACTGACCCAGATCTGCAAGATTACCGGGATCATATGTCTGTTTATGCGGTAATCTGTAAATTCATGGGTTTTTGGCCCAGTGAAAAAGCTCTCTGTCAATTGATCAAGCAAGTCTAGAAACCACGAGGAGAAGTACAGCTTCACCTGGGGGCCAAAGGTTTCTTCATAGTTGTTTTCACAAATCTGGAGGATAAGGATCGGATCTTTGAAGGAGGCCCTTATTTTTACGCTTCCGCGGGCCTCTACATGCGGCCATGGAAACCCAACTTCGTGCCCAAACAGGAAACTTTTACTCAAGTGCCGGTCTGGATCAGGCTTTTCTCTCTGGAAATAGATTACTGGAGACCAGCAGCGCTGGAACAGATTGGCAATACCTTGGGTACTTTTTTCCGTGCTTCTGAAGCCACTCTTAAAAAAAGGTACACGACTTATGCCTGCATCTGCGTTGAAATGGATGTCTCTGGACCCCTGCTGAGGGGCTATGGTTAGAATATAGAGATGAAACCTACTTTCAAACTATTGACTATGAGCAGATACCCTTCAGATGCCGGAAATGCCATGAGCATGGGCATTTAATTAGAGAATGCCCTCAAAATAAAATGGAGGAAAATCCCAAGGGGAAACCCTCCTCGGCCTCGGATGGATTCATCCGACCCACAGGCAGGCACCGAGCCAACCGCAGAAATCCTCCTAAAACGGCGGAGCCAAACACTGGCACAACGAATTCCTTTGAAATATTAGGAGAGGAATCTCAATCGGAAAAGGCAGAACAAATCCCAACAGCGGAGCCAGCAAAAGAGATAGACGACCAGGCAAAAGGAGCCTTCAAATCGGCTGATCTCAGCTCAGCAAATTCAGAAGACAAAGATCAGGAAGAGGATGAGGATATGGTCCTCAGTGAACAAGGTACGGAGGACCTGGAATTAGGTGAGATCTTGGAGAAAGAAGGGCTAGATCTCAATTCAATAGTGGAATAGTGGAAACAGAAAGGACTTGACAAAATACCAGAAGAAGAAATTAATCGGGTTAACCACCTGTTCCTAACTAGACAGGATGCAGCATCAAAAGGAATAAAGCGAGGTCGAGGAGCAACCAAGGGCTTGGGTATCAAATCACAAACCCTACACCACACGCAAGCCAGCAGCCAGTACAAGAAGAAACGAGGAAGAAGATCTGACAAAGATGCTCTTCTCGAATTGGGTCAGATGTTAATAAACTCGGGAAAGATGAAAGCCCTTGAGGCTTTCTCCTTCTCATCTTAAACCATTGTTAACTATGCAAGTCCTCTCCTGGAATGCAAGAGGACTGGGTAGCCTCAGGAAACAGAGGCTCCTGAAAAAGAAAATCATGCAAGAAAAAATGGATATGGTATTCCTCCAGGAAACCAAATGCACAAATCAGAAACTAGCTGAGATGATAAAGCGTCTGGGAAAACATCTCGAGCATCTAGCTGTGGAAGGAACTGGAATGAGTGGAGGCCTAGCCATTCTCTGGAGCCCGAAAATCTACCATCTCATTAATGCTGAAGCCTCAAAAAACTTTCTGGCCTTGCAAATGCAGATTATAGGGGAAAAAGGCTCTTTCTTATTTGCCAATATCTACAGCCCTCAGCGTCTGGAAGATAAAATTCTGCTGCTCCGTCATCTAATCAATTTGCATCACAGGCACAACACCTCCCAGACCATTTATGGCGGTGACTTCAATATGATAACCTCTCTTGAGGAAAAGAAGGGGGGCACCAGAGCTCTCAGCAACGATGCCCTGGCCTTTAATTCCTTCATTCAAGAAGTCAACTTGGTAGATATCAATCCTCGCAGTGGCTTGTTCACCTGGACCAACAGACAAGGGGGAGACAGGCTTATAGCTTCCAGACTGGATCACTTTCTAGTCTCTGAGAGCCTTCTCCTCAAAGGGAACATCATTAGTTCTGATATCCTCCCTTCCGGGGGATCAGACCACTGGCCCATCTCTCTGCAAGCCTCGATCTCGGGCACCCCCAAGAACAGGCCTTTCCGCTTTGAGAGATTCTGGTTGAATCACAAAGACTTTCTCCGCAACATCAAAACCTGGTGGAAAGAACCCCTGCATATAGAGGGAACGAAAATGTTCAAATTACAAGCAAGGCTCAAGTTCATTAAGGCACAACTAAAAACCTGGAACCGAGAGGTCTTTGGCGATATTTTTGCAGACAAACGCCATCTGGAGCAACAACTAGAAGAGATCCATAATAATTGGATTCAGGGCAGCATATCACAGGAGTTGATCGAAATGGAGAGGGAACTCATGAAGAAATGGAATGAATGATGTGAGCAGGAAGAAATTCTTTGGAAGAAAAAATCACGCAATCAATGGCTGAAGGAAGGCGAGAGGAACACTAAGTTCTTCCACAGGTCAGCTATGGACTATCGATGTAATAACAGAATCACCAAAATTCAAGGAGAGCATGGAGCTGTTTTCAACTCGCACCAGGACATTGCCTATCAACTTCGCAATCATTTCCAATTAATTGCCACTGAACCGAACTTCGATCGACAGGAGGCCATTGCCAAGGTAATCTCCACCATACCCAACCTCATCACAGAAGAGCAAAACAAAGCCCTGGAACGATTTGTCTCCCTCCAGGAGGTGGAGGTAGCAGTCAAAGAAATGGCCAATGGGAAGGCGCCAGGGCCGAATGGCTTCACCGTGGATTTCTTTAAGGCCTGTTGGGACGTTGTGAAAGAAGACATATGGGAAGTGGTGGAAGACTCTCGAACCTCTTCATCCATTCTGAAGTCCCTAAACTCCACGTTTATTGCACTAATCCCCAAGGAAGTGGATGCATGCACTCCTTCCAAGTTCAGGCCCATTGCGCTCTGCAATGTGGTGTACAAGATCATCTCGAAAGTCATAGCCAATCGTTTAAAGCCTATTCTACCTCAAATAATCTCTAAGGAACAATCAGGTTATGTGGAGGGGTGACAAATCATGGACAACATCATGCTAGCTCATGAGATGATTCACACGCTGCAGACGCTCAAAAAAGCTGGCATGATAATTCAATTGGACCTATCAAAGGCGTATGACAAAGTAAGTTGGGATTATCTAGAAGTTGTACTCAAAGCGTTTGGCTTCAGCACCAGATGGATCACCTGGATCTTAGCTCTAATCAAATCGCCTAATCACTCGATTTTAATTAATGGAGCCCCCTCTCAACCTTTTTACCCGTCAAGGGGCATCAGGTAGGGGGACCCTATCTCACCTTTCCTCTTTGTCATTCTTATGGAAGGCCTCAGCTGACTCATTAAGTCAGCCAAGGAGAACAATCTTATAAGGGGTCTGCAGCCGTTAAACAATTTTCCGGCCACCACGCATCAACAGTTCGTGGATGACACCATGTTGCATGGCACCCCCACTGTAAAAGAAGCAAAATGTTTTAAGCACATTCTGAATCTGTTCAGCCAGGCCTCGGGTATGGATTTTAACTTTGAAAAATCCTCGGTTTTCTTTTTTAACACCCATCTAGCAGTTCAAAGGCACTTAACTGATATCCTCAGTTTCAAACGAAGCACTCTCCCATCCAAGTATTTGGGTGTTCCCCTCACGGACAAGCCTTGGCATAAATGTCACTGGGAGAAGCTCATCACCAAGCTAGCTAACAGGTGCAATCACTGGACCAATCGAGTCCTCAATCTGGCGGGTCGATTGGTCATGACCAAGGCAATTCTCCAAGCTATTCCTCACTACATGCTATCAATTCTCCCAGCTCCTTAGGGTGTCCTTCAGAAAATCAGGACCATCCAACGAAACTTTCTCTGGTCGGGCAACTCTGGGAAGCAGAAATGGGTGCTTGCAGCATGGGATAAATTGTGCAGGCCCAAAAGCTTTGGAGGGATAGGGCTGCAGGATCCAAGGACAACCAACAAGGCCTGTGGCGCCAAACTATGGTAGCGATGGTTGACAGAGCTGCACACCCCGTGGGCACGACTCTGGAAAGCTAAATATGCTGCGCAATGGCAACAAGAGGAGCTGGTCAGAATAACCGACGTCCCTGCAGGCTCCCCTATCTGGAACATGGCACGAGCCAGTCGGCATATTATTCAAGATCACTGTTTTTGGGAGATCAGAAATGGGCACAATGCTCTTTTCTGGGAGGATGCTTGGCAACAGCTCCCAAAAATTGAATCCCCTAATCTTCAACCTCTGCAGCAATGGTTTCAGAACAATGATAAACTAAAAGTTCATCATTACTGGGCTCGGAGCATGGAGCCACAGCAATGGAGAAGTTGGAATCCAACTCCCCCCCCTTCTGATGAACTCCTGAAGAATCTTCTCAACACCCTCAACGCTACCCTTAGGCAGAGAGTAATCAGGGAAATGCAAGGTCCGGACATCCTTCGTTGGGGCAAGCTCACACGAGGCTCCTTCAACCTAAAGGAAGCTCGCTACTATTTGGACAATAGAGAGGAGCGTGACAAGGTAGCCTGGTATGACAATGTCTGGGCCGGAAGTCTATGGCCCAAAATTAAGACGTTTTTATGGCTCATTCAAAACAGAAAGGTCCTAACATGGGAAAATCTTACAAAGAGAGGGTTCATAGGGCCCTCCCGATGCCCCATGTGTGAGCAACAGGAGGAAACCATCAATCATCTTTTCAATGATTCTGTCTGGACAAACAATCTATGGGACTGGCTTCAAGGAATATTCCGCCAGTCGGACAGACAGCGAAACTCCATCCATGACACTATAACCAACTGGCATTCACACTACTCTAACAGCACCATGGTAAATACTCTATGGAGAAACAGTCCAGGATTCCTAATCTGGAATGTCTGGAAAAAAAGAAACAATCGTATTTTTCAAAAGCATAGTATTCGGCAAATCGATGAATTAAAAATTGTCATTATGCAGGGGTTAATAGAAACAACCCGCACCTGGTGTAAAGAAGAGAAGGCTAAAACGATTTCTCCCAATGACCGCAGAATTCTAGGCATCTTCGGGCTTATCGACTCGGCGGAACACCTCCTGAAGGAAATTTCCCTCCGACCTGCTCCTCCTCCTGCAGTATGGCAATGTCCACCCCAAGGATACTGTAAGTTTAATTTCGATGGCGCCTCGAGAGGAAACCCAGGCCCAGCTGGGGTAGGTGGTGTGCTATGAGATGACACGGGAAACATTATACACATCCTGAGCAGGAATATGGGCGAAACCACTAATAACGATGCCGAATTCACGGCCTTAGAACAGGGGCTGCAACTCTTAATTCGACTTGGCAAAGGTCTGGTCATTGTGGAAGGCGACTCCCAACTAGCCATAACCACACTCAAGAAAATCCAGCATGGAACAAAGCCGAGTAAAGCAGTAAAGCACTGGAGGTTAGCTGCGGTCACGGAGATCATTGCACATCACCTGGCCTCCCTCAGCGGTATCATACTTCAATCTGTGCGAAGGAAAGCCAACTCCCTCGCGGACCACCTTGCGAACTATGCTGTTGACAACTCGACAAACGCTTGGGACACGTGTTGGCAGGATCTTACGAATGAACAGCTTTGGGATCAATGCTACACCATCTCAAGGCAAGATTTAAATGCTGGTACTTCCGTAGGACGGACGACAGGTCATCCGTCATCAGCAGATCAGGAGTAACGGTATGTTGATTGAGCATGTCAGGCGGCACAAGCCGGAACGGATGACGAGACACCCTTGGGCTCAGCGATCCTTAATGAGGGGGAATGATAGCAAAGGAAAGAGCATTACCAAACGTATTAAGCGGAGATTGCCAGCGTGCGAAGGGTCGGATCGCAGGACGGAAATCCCCGATCATCCACCCAGCTTTGGCAGAAGGACCAATTGGCAACATGCCCTGCATTATGGCCTTAAATGGCCACTCAGCAACACTCATCACCCGACTCCAACCTCTTTATTAACACAACTGCTCGGCCTTTCATTCTCATTCTTTTCTTCGGAAAGCGGCCTCTCTGCTCATCATCTGAATTAGGCTCCCGTTTTCTGAGCGATCTCTCTGCTCTCACAGACCCAGACGCCATGGCTGATCTGAATTTGCATAGCATAAAAGCTTCACAGGCCCTCAAGAGGGCCAAGGACTGCTATGAAGCCTCCGTTTCTAAAAGCGGCAAGCAAAAAATCGAGGTTTTGGAAGAGGAAGTGGAACTTTCTCGGACAAAGACGGATGACAACACCATTAGTGAGGAAGTTGATTGGCTCGTCGATCCAAGTACTCCCTCCACGCGCCAAACATAGTTTCTACAAACCCAAGTTGTGGCTTGGCAAGTGAAAACAATGCTGGCAAAAGAGATAGCCATGGAGGGAGCAGCGGTAAAGGAAACATTTGCGGCCACTTCCATGGCGTCAGCACGGAACATAGCTCGCCTTGACAAATTGGAAGTTGCTTTCAACTCATTAGCAGAGGAACTCCGCCAGCATGGCAAGGCACTGGAGAATTTCGTCCGACGATTCGAAATATACCTCTGCCATATCCTCCACATCTCCATCGAGATTCCCATGGATGACTCGCAGGCCACTATTATCAGACGCTTCAAGCCCCGAGCTCCAGTGACAGGCGGTGAGGGCGCGAATCCAGGCGAGGCAGGACACTCCGGAGCTTCCACTCCTACTCTCTAATGGTTCAGCAGTTTCTGTATGTGTTTGTTTTTCGATTGGTCTACCTATTTCCTTCTACTTCTATACTTATGTTGGTTTCCAGTAGCAATCGGCTTGTAAGAGGCCATTCTGGCCGTCAGCACAGTTTTGTTCAGGTTTTGTCTTCATGGCCAACCCTGCGTGGTAGCCACGATGTTTTGTCTAAGGGCTAATGTGGTTCTAAATCTGGCTAGTTTTCAGCTCAGTCATACTAAGTCCTTTGTAAGCTCGAAAAGAAGCAGGCCAATGTTATGTCAAATCCATAAGTCTTCGAGCCTCTATGCTGTAATCTCTGTTTATATTATAATATAATGATCCTAACTTAAAAAAAAAAGGATGGAATTTGACTGGTAAATTTTATTCACACAATATGTTCCTCAAATAAATTTTCTTTACCAATCTATACTCTTTATTAAAATTATAAAAATGGTTATTAGAATTGTAGAAACCGTCTTTTGATGTGTATTTCAGATTTAAAATTCCTTTTATAAAGAGCAATATTACCATTGAAAAAAAAAAGTAGAAAAATACTTTATTTTTTTTTCCTCTTTTCTGAAATGATTATATATATATATATATATATATATATATATATATATATTTTGAAAAAAATAATTATACTAATTTGTTTTTTTACTTTTACTTTTAATATATGAAAATATAATTCTTATTATTCTTATTATTTAAAATGTATAACTAGAATAAGTGTTTTCAAATATCTTTAAACTATTTATATGTTTTAATCCCAACTAAAACTATATATATATATATATATATATATATATATATATATATATATATATATATATATATTATTAAAATCATATTTAAAAATTATATTAGATTCAAAACTCAATTTAATAAATTCAACATTTTTTTTATAATATTATTAATATATAATTTTTAAATTTTAATATAAAGATATTTTTATTTCTTTAAAATTACATGTTTTATTTTTTTTTTCATTTTTTAATAGGATAATTCTCAATTTATTTGAAATTTATGGAAAATTTTTATTGTAAATTACCATTATTTTGATTTACATGATAATATGGAGTTATATAATATATATGTTTAATCGTAATAAAATGTTCATAACACAGTGGTACATAGAGTTGTGCTCTTTTACATATTTGATAAAGTAAAAAAAATACTTCGAAAACAAAAATTAAGTTATGAAGAAATTTGTTTATAATTTGTAATTTTTTTATAAATAAAAAAATGTTTTTAATATAGTAAATTGGATTGAGGTGTTATGAAATAAATAGGGGTTTAATCTCATAGTTTTTTTGTGAATGTGGTATTTATTATTAGTATTGGTTTATGATATTGTAATAAAATATATTTATAAATTAAAATTTCCATAATAAAGTGGGGTGAATTATGAGGTAAATATTTTGATGTTTATATGCAATTATAAGTCATGTAAATAATATGGTTGAGCTCGTGTATGCTTTTTTTTTCTCATTCACTTGGTAAAATGGTAAATGATAAAATGGCAACCATAATTATTATGTCTTTCCCGAAAGAATAGAAAAAAACAATTTACAACAATATCAAAAAACTTCACATATGTCTCAAAACCAATTAAACTAACCCTTAAAAGTATAGACCAACCTATATAATGTCAATAAAAATCACATTATTTTTTTATAATTTAAATTTATATCTAACACTTTATTAATCCATGTTCCACTACAACATCTTCCCATATATAATTGTGTTAATTACTTTTAAAATCACAACACATTTTCATACATATTATTATGTTAATATATTATTGCTAGTCTCTAGCCCACGAGGACTAGCATTCACCATAGGGTCATAATGCATGGACTTTGTATTATTTTACTGTGTTTTTAGAAATTTAACGATTATTTGAGGAGAATGATGATTATTTTATTGAGTTCACATGTGACCATTCAAGATTGTGTTTACAGATTCCACCATAATGTATTAGAATGTTTACTTTAATATTTGTATGACTTTTTCTTTGCATTAATTAAAATTGATATATTAATCAAATAAATATATAATAATTAAATTTTATAAAAATATTTATATTGATTTTTATATGATAATAATAATTTGGAGGTATGTTTTCATTTAAACTTAAGAATTTTTTTCCAAACAAATTAATACATGATGGAAATCGCTTATTATGAATTTAAAAATAGTTTTAGGCTGATGAACCACTGGTTATAGGGGAAAAGTTAGTTTCATTTTGAGTTATCTTGTATTGTTGTAAAGTTTTAGGTTGCAATATTTTTAAATAATTGTGTAGAAAGTGAATATACAAAAACTATTTTAAAATGCATAATTAATGAAAAGAAACACACTTTGTTTTATATTCGTTATAAAAATATGTCTAGATACAATTACAACTAGGTACCTAATGTATATGAACAATATAAATAATATGGAAGAAAAACTTTAATCAAAATCATTTTTTTTTCTGAAGCAAGGTTTGGCTAAATCACTAGAAAATCAAAGAAAATGCTACTGTTCAAGAAAAAGATAATTTATTAAAAAAAATTATATTTAAATTTAAGGATAAGTTAATTTATTATAAGGGGTTGATCATTCTTAATTTACAACATGAAAAGTATCTCTTTATTTTGAGTAGAATAAAGAAAAAAATTAACATTGATAAAATAAAAATAATCTGAACTTTATAGTAAAATATGGTTTTGTAAAATTCCTTAAACATTATATGTTACTATAAATTTCTCATATTTATAATAGTAAGAGGGTTGAAAATGAAAAACATTTTTTCTTATAATACTTTATGTAAAACTATATTAAATTATAGTTTCAAAATTTTTAACATAATTTTAAAATATATATATTTTTTAACTAATTAAATTTATCATGACTTTAAAATAGTTTTTTTAATTAAATTTATCATAATTTAAAAATAGTTTCTCCATACATCTTTTCCCCTTTAAAATAAAAATAAAAGTTAAAAATTATGTTTTAAATAGAAACATAATGTTCACTATAATAATAAAAAAAAAAATCAATATGTTGTAAAGTAATTAGAAGTAAAAAAGTAATTCCCCTAAACTTCTTTTTTGAAAACAATTCCCTTACGTGCCACTCTGTACTATTTGATACCATTAAATTGATTGTTAAATGATGAAAAGATTTTAGGCCATCGGATCCCACCACTTGAACTCTAATTGTTTCCTTGATTTAGGCTGCTTGATGGACAGACAGAAGAAAGTGGTTCAATGAATCGTACGACCTCCTTGATTAAGGCCACGTGAAGGACAAATGGAAGGGAGTGATTCAATGAATAGTAACTAAGATCAGACTAAAAACTAATTCATACAAACTGGTTTGGCATTTATACCATTTCCGAGCTTCTTGAAGAGCATTTTGGTATAGAATCAATGATGTACTGGAATTTTCTCTATATCAACCTTTTTTCTTTTTGTTTTAGTCATACTAAGTGCAATCCGGGCGTATTTTTCATTTTGAGCATAATATCGAAGTAATCTCGGAACCCCTCTGAATTTTTCATTGGCCCTCGGCTTTTCTTTTAATGCGAAATCAAAGATATTTGTCGTTTTGAGCATAATATCGAAGTAATTTGGGGACCCATTTCAATTTTTCGTTGTTTTTTTTTAATGCGGAATCAACGCATTAGGGGAATTTTTAGGTTTAAAATGGGCCTCCTAAGGAAATTATAAAATAATAGTGGAAATAATAAAATAAGATTTGATTACATCATCAAATTTAGAGGGAAAAAATAATTTTTTTTTTTTTCAATTCATATTTTAGCCTTATCTCCCTATGGGTTTGCTCAAATTTCGATAGGGAACACTCATTAGATTCATAATTTGATTCCTCATCCAAGGAGTACCCATGTTGCATACTTCCAATGGAACCTAACACACGAAAAATGAGAAATACATGAAAAGCATGATTGCAATCAAATTTTTCATGTATTTCTCATTTTTAATGTAGTAGAGTCCATCGAAAGTATGCAACATTGGTACTCCTTGGATGAGAAATTAAATTTTGCATCCAAAAAGTACTCCTACTCGAAATTTGAGTAAGAACTTAGGGAGATAAGTTTAAAACACAAGTTGAAAATGTAGTTTTATTATTTTATAATATTTTTACTTTTTTACCTCAAAAATGGTGAATCATCCCCCATTCTTGACATCATCATCTTGAATCCTATTGGTTCTTATAAAGTTTATTTTGGTTGTACATTTTTCTTAGGAGGCCCATTTTAGACCTCAAAAGTTCCCTAATGGATATTCATCAAAACAATTCTTCGTTATTATTTTTTCTGTAAAGATTTAGTTATGTTGTCTGCATTATAATTTAAAAAAATTTCAAAGTTAAAAATGATAACCTGCACGCAGTTTGGGGAGTCAAAAAACCAAAATTCATAGAGGAGAAAGATTTTCTTGGGTTTTAGGAATTTGGCTTCTGTGATCCATAAACAATTTTCTTGGATATTTTAAATTCGAAGTCAAAATGAATCAAAGTTAAAATGTGTTTATAAGTTTTGAATTCAGAGATAATAAGTTTGTAATTTAAACATTACTTAATGCTAGAAAAAAACTATGGATGTTGACCACACTTTCTGCATATTTTGATAGCTAATTCCACTAGTACAAAATGGCTAATTAGTTACTAAAAAAACGACTAAAATTTGCATATAAACGACTATTTTTTGGTCGGTGACCAATAGTAGCTAATTTACAGTATCTTATAACGCGACCAACTTTTGGTCGTTTTTAGCTTAGTCATTAATTGGTTATCTCAAATTTGTTGTCTATTTGTATATTTGGTCATTAATTTGGCCATTAATTTAGTCACTGATTTAGTCATTAATTTAGTCATTGATTTGATCATTGATTTGTTCATTTATTTGGTCATTGATTTAATCTTTTATTTGGTTATTAATTGTCACAATTAATGACCAAAGAAATATGACTAAAATTTTGGTCGTGTTATAAGATACTGTAAATTAGCTACTAATAGTCATATATATGAAAAATTTAGTCATCGTTTGAAACCAATTAATGACTGAAGAAATATGACTAAATTTTAGTCATGTTATAAGATACTGTAAATTAGCTACTAATAGTCGCATATATGCAAAATTTAGTCGTCATTTGTAGTCACAAATTTATCATTTGCAATAGCCATTTATTCATTATATAAACAACTAATTTAGTAGTTTATATTCATTTCATTTACTTTTATTAATAATCATTATAAATGACTAATTTAGTCGTATATTCATTTTCTTTGTGTTCATCATTAATCAATATGAACTACTAATTTAATAGTTTTAAATTGATTTTGTGTTCATTATTAATCAACATAAATTAATTTTTATGATTTAAAAAATATCATACAATGTGCATGTTCATATAATATGAAAACACAAAGTCGCATATTTTAATTACAATACTAAACAATATCATGTGCAACTATAAATAGTTTCAACCACATAAATTATATTATATGAAATGTTAAAGTATTACAATATGATTTTCCAACTTATTATTGGTTGGACTACAATTTACACATGAAATGGTGTTTCATCACTTCAAAACATTATCGTTGTGTTTTCAAGGCATTGCAGGTGAATTCACCATCTATGAATACTTGACCATCATTCTTTATATGTGTGTCTTATGCGAGATATTGGAGTATCACCAAACCAATTCTCCTCTCTCTCTTTTTGTATTTGTCGCTCCAATTTTATTGCTCCCCTCTTTTTTCAATTCATGCTTCTTACCATCAATACTGAGTTCATTTTCTGAAAACAAAATAAGATACAATGCAGAATGTAAAACATGAAAGACAATAAACACTATAATATAAACTAAATTAGACTATAAATAGTTTATACAACATATACCTCAACATCAACAATGTCAAAGCCATTTTTCCTCATACAAGTAAGAAAATAAAAAAAAAATTCTTCATTGGGGCGATAATTGCCACTATAATGTGGCCAGATAACCTGTATAAACAAAACAAATAAAATATCACCATATATAGAAAAGAACATCTTAGTAACTTAGTGTTGGGCCGTTAATATGCCATTATTATTATCACTTGTGAATGCTTATTCCACCCATTTCTACCATTCTTCGTCACGTTATTTATTATAATTTATTATTTAAATCTATTTTATAATGATTTATGTTCTTATGAATGAATATTATTTATTCTCCTTTATTTCTAATAAATTGATGATTATGAATTATTTTATCAATGATAGTTTTAATAAGTTGGTTATAACATTATTCATCATTTTTAGCCTCCAAGATAATTTCCAGATTGAAGATTTGATCATTGAAAGTGCCAACTCAGAAATGCGCTGGAATAAGGAGTGACAGTTTTGCGGTTGAGATTCTGAGAAAATGAAGACGAATCTGGAAAATCCGGAACATGGGTTTTGTTCAGAACGGACCCAATTAACTTTAATGAAGAACGGTTTGCCCAAATTCGGCTTGTACTAAGAGAAATGCAGGGTTCTTTGAGCATGATTTTCTCAGTTCTGTTGTTGCGGCCGTCCTCCAAATCTCAGCTACAAAGCCAAATTCGACTTGCTGTTGTTAAAAGATGGATGTAAATCTATTTTCTTGTTGATCAATTGGTTGGAAGAAATCCAATATTGTTATGGGAGATTGTATTTACTATTCAATTTCTCCTCCTTCTGATTATAAAAGGAGAACATGTATTGTGTATGGGGGATGGAGAGACTTTTCTTATTGTAATTTGCAGAATTGTGCATCGGCTCTTGTTAAGAGAGTGTGAGCTGTTTGTAAACATTATTAATGCATGATTAATAAAAGAGTTCACTGTTGTTCCATTTCTCAAGCGCTGGAGTAAAGCACAGCAACGCTTCACCGGTGGTTGAGGGCCCGGCCCTGGTGGAGCGATCTGCTGTTGGTATTTCTATTAGTTTATTTCTGTTGTGTGAAGTTCGTTTATTACAATTAAAGAATTGAGTTATTGCTAATTGGATCAAATACAGAGTCATTGTTATTCCATTCTTTACAAGAAGCATGATTCATGATTCAATCGTTATAAAATGTTGTTTTTCCGTATCTAATTCCAGTTGTTGTTCCTTTTGTTTATGAATTACGATAGTTGATTGTTGCGTGGCTGTCGACAGGATTAAAGAGTAGAAATCTAGTTTGCTTGGTTATGAATTGAATTCACTGTTTATTTTACGCTGCTATTCAATTCCTGTTCATTGCTTTTAGATTGTTGTTCCTTTCCAGTTTGAGTTTTAGATTTCATTTCCTTTGAGTTGTTTTCACTTGCTTTGAGATCTCTAAACTGTAGAGGGCAGAGCTAATCATTCTGGGTCCCCAGATTTGGTCATCTCACATCGATTTCTAGGGGAAAGAGTTATTACTACTGCACCCCTAATCAATGTCTAGCAAGGTTGTTGTAGTGTAGTCTTTACATTTCTGTCATTTGTAATTAGATTTCTTTTCAAGCAGATTTCTTTTCAAGCATTTATTATTTCTGCATTTGTATTTCTATACTATATCTTCACAAACATTACTCTTGAGTAAATAGCCGCCTCAGACTGAGTACACTCTTGAAACAAAAAGTCGTCCCTGGGTTGACAATTAATGTGAGGTAATTAGGGGTTACAAAGACACCTTTTTATCGCTCCACATTTTGGCGCCGTTGCCGGGGAGAGTGTAGCCATTTCTAAAGAGTAGTGTGAATCTGATGAGTGCCTGCTAGGGAAGAATTGGATCTTAAAAACGGAAGGTAAGAACCTACGTGCGGAGCATGTAAAAGCCCTGCTCCACTGTCCGCTTTCCTAACAGATTTGTTGTTGCTTTGTTGGGTAGAAATAGATGTTTGAATTTTTGTGAATGATTAGGAAAAAGATAGAAATTTTTAAAAAAATGGATCACATGATCTCATGCAAGTGGTGATGTAAGCACCACCCATTTCACTAACCGATTGACAGAAACATTTGAAGAAGGAGCCTCGAAGAAACACATGAAAAACATCTTATATTATGGTAAGAAATGGCTCACGTTTCTACTTTTGAATTTCCTATCAAAGATCTAAGAGGAGTGACACAAATGCACATAATTCCCCCATCTTTACCAAATTTTCATGGTTTAGCAAATGAAGATCCAGATACATTCTTATTTGAGTTCGAAATACTTTGTAGAGGATATGATTATTACACTAATGATCAAAGGTTGAAAGTGTTTCCTCTTACTCTAAAAGGAGCAGCTCTCCGATGGTTCATGAGCCTAAGTGGGAATTGCATCCAAACATGGGAGGACATGAAGAACATATTCTTGAAAAAGTACCAAGACTATTGCAAATCCAATGAAGATATTTTCGGTATAATACAAGGGGAAGATGAAAGTTTGGAGGATTATGTAGATCGATTTCATTATAACCTTCAAAAATCAAAGCATAAGCATTTGGAAAAAAGAGATCTTAAAAACACTCCTTCTTAAAGGAATCAAAGATGAATTTTTAGAACTCTTAAATCTGATAGGAAAAGGTGATGTTTTTCAGTTATCATATGATGATGTTTGTGAGTTGTGCATAAGGTATTCAAGAGGAATCTCCAAGGCCGGTAAGAATTCTAGAGATGTTTGTTCTTTCTTTTCCAAATCTGCTACAAGAATAGGAGACATAAGAGCTGAAATCAATGATTTATTTGAAAATTTTAAAGTTGATTTTATTAGCTCTCTAAGCTCAAAATTGGATGTTTTGCAGGTTCATAAAAATGAAGAATTTGATGAAGTGTTTTGCACCCATGACCAAGAGGAGCATCCCATAGACACTCACTCTTCCTTATCTAGGATGGAAGTAGCATATCAAAGAGATAAGGAAGCTACAACAAGGTCAACAGGTATGGTTCAAAACACTTCTTCTCCATTCTCTTACTTGCATAATCCATTATGGAATACTCGCATGTTAGAGCAGCCATGTCAATTTCAATATAACCACCAATCTTATCTACAAGTTTGGCATGGTTCACCTTATGATTGCATGACTACTCTCCCTCATCTTGTAGCACAAGCACATTCTCCATATTCTCCACCAGCTCTTTCACAACATCCTGCTTGCATATCAAATTTATCCACTCAACCCAACCAACCACATCATCACAATGCTCCATTCCATACACAATTTCCTGTTCAACTAATTCCACACCCTCACCACAATAAACCAGTACAACATGCTTACAATGTTGAACTGCCAAATTTACCCACCCTTCCCACCCATTCTATCTCACATGCGCCATTAGAGAAAACTTACAATGAGATTCAAAATGTTTCAAATTCAAAAATTGTAGAAGCTATGGAAGCAAATGAGGTTTCTTCTAGGTTGCACCAACAAACCATTTTAAAAGCTCAAGAACTTCATGGTATGATTGGAAATCAAGAAAGTAACGGATATATTGAAGATTGGTTTCACTCCATCACGTGTTTGCATCATCACTCTATGCTTCAACAATTTTTGATACCATTTTTTCAAGGGAAGTTGGCTTCTCATACCCTAATTTTCACTAATATGCATTTTTCAAATTTGGGTATGTGTATACATGAAGCCATATTTCGAAAATGGTTCCATTGGAAGTACTCATATACGTAGTCATATTCATTTTTCAAATCAAAATAGGTTAGTATAAAACATAAAATAAATAAGGGAATAAATAAATGCATTTTGTTTTTTATAAAACTAGTTGTTTTTTTGTTGCAACATGCTATGCAAATCAATATTGGTGATAATTTTTTTAATTCATTTGTGTATGTAAATGACTTATAATGGAAATAATAGCTCTACAAACACTCATATTCATTTTTATCACCACTTTGAAAAAATGCTTGAATATCATTTTTTTGGCTTGCGGGCTTGATGAACTTTCTGGAAAAAGAGTCGGGACAGTCATGTTTTGAGGGACCAAAAATGAATATTTTTAAAACCTGTTTCTACCCTAGATAGCCCTTGATGTCTACTTTCTAACCCAATTTGAATCAGTCAATTTGGATTTGAAACGAAAAAGTTAGAACAAAACATTGACCGGATGTCTAGCGGGCAGCTCAGGAACAGAGTTGGGACAGTCAGTTTTTGGAGGCCTAAATGACCATATTTTTAAAACCTGTTTCTATCCTAAATAGCCCTTGATGTCTACTTTCTAACCCAATTTTAATCAGTCAATTTGGATTTGAAACGAAAAAGTTAGAACCAAAACATTGACCGGATGTCTAGCGGGCAGCTCAGGAACAGAGTTGGGACAGTCAGTTTTTGGAGGCCTAAATGACCATATTTTTAAAACATGTTTCTATGGTAGATTCCCCTATGAATCTAGTTTCCAATGCAATTGGAATCACTCATTTTCGATATCGTATGGGGAAGTTATGATCAAAATACTGACTGTCTATCGTAAATCAGCACCCTTAAAACTCTGTTTTTCCGGATGTTCCTTACAGTATTTCACCTATCAATTCTTCTTTTCTTCAAAACCTGTTTCTATTGGAGATAAATAAATGAATATAATTTCATTTCCAATTTGAATCATTCGAATCTGACATCAAACGAAGAATCTATGCTTAAAACATTCACTGTTGTTCTAAGTGGGGTAAGCGAAAATGACTCTGTTATGCAGGTTGTTCTAAGTAAAATTGACATATCATATCATTGAATTTTTAAAACTTGTTGCTATTGGAGATTAACCTTTGAATTAGCTCTCATTTGGATTTGGAATCACTCAATTTGGACGAAAAACAAAGAAGTTGTGACTAAAACACTGCAGGTTAGCATGATTGGCCACTGCTCTCCCGCAGGTAACAAATATATTTTACTTTGTTATTTTCTCCGTGGATTTGTTCTACAGAGTAACTACTTGTTAGTTTTTTTGCATAATTTTTGGATTAGGGGAGCCCGCGCACCTCTCTTTCTCCATGATTTAATGTTTTCTTGCAGGTAGACACTCGTTTTTTGCAGGTCTTGGGAAAATAAAGAAGGTCAATTTATGGACGAGTGATTCTTGAAACAAATTTTAATAAAAAAAAGGAATTTCATCCAACTCATTACCCAACGGATTCATAATAGAAGCAATGAAGAATTGATTTCCATTTGAAGATTCATGTCATGTCTTTGCTGCCAAAACATTTTTCGAATAAATCATTTTTTTTTTACATATCATCATAGCTGTTGTAACTTAATTTATTTATTTACATACTGTTTTTGTTGTTTTTTTCTAATTTCTCTTATATTTTGTGTTTCAGGTATTGCTTCATTCAAAGTGTAACTCATCCTCAGTATCAATACCGTGAACAGCTAATTTGTTTTTTTGCATGTTTGCATTGTATGACTGTCCATTTTTGCATTTTCACACTTTTTTTGTGTGCATTTCCTTTGTTGTTCCCTACAAGGAACAACACTTTTTTTGAGTGTTTTTGTTGTTCCTTCAAAGAAACAACACTTTGGGAGCAACCCTTCCTTCCTCTTGTGGAATTATTTTTAGTTCATTTCAACCACACTTTACTGATTCCCCTTCATGGCATGAAGTACACTATTTTTATGAGGACAAGAATTATGGATTCTATTGAAGCGAGCTAATATCATTCACGTTATGATCTTTAACAGGACAGCTCCTTGATGATAGATTATTTTAAAAAGAGACACAATTATTTATATACTACTTTACTGCATTGTTTTCTGTTGAATATGATATTGATTGATCATCTTAATACCATGTTGGTTCCACCTTTCTGGGTTATAATCTTCTCTGTCTGTAATAAATGAGATTATGGGTATATTTTTTTTCTATTGACATGTTCAACTTCTTCCACCATCCCTGCTCTTAAGGAGTACTGAGCCTCCCTCTTTTTATCATAAAATTGTGTAATAACAACAAAATTTTGTTCACAGATGGAGGATAGGGGGTCTCATTACGAGCCAGCCCACCATGTTCATAAGGTTGTAAGAAAGTGACATTCCCATTATGGCCACCACACCAGGGTTATGATCCATTGGATAGTCAAATTATCCTTGGAACAGGAGGTCTCATCACGAGCCGACCTGATCACTTTTGCTACATCCCAGTGAATGGCAGTGTGGTTATCTGGTTACCACTCCAGCACATTGATCTCTTCTATAGAACAACAATGTAACTCTCTAGTTATAAATTGAGGATTCTGGCTCATATGGGTTAAAAAGCAACCCTGTCGAGGCTATGGACGCCTGCTGGCAGCAGTGGCTCTGCTTATGGTATTGAAGTTATATCTTATCGTCAATTATTATTATAATACCCTTTTCTTATTTTATTTTTCTTTTTATGAGAGAAGTTATTTCCTTATTTTTTTTCCCTATTTTGAACCTTTATGCATGAGAAATTGTTTTATAATCAATCACATCATTTTTCAGCTAGAATACCATCAGCAAAGCATATTTTTGGCATATTGCTGTCCTTTTTCTCTTTTTCGTAACTTATCATCAATCCAAAGCGTCCTATCTCTTATTCATAACTATCTTTACACACTCTGCTCTCATTATAATCATAACTCTCATTGTCCTATCATTGATATGTGTACTCTGCTTCATTTACTGATATATTGTTCATTCCCGTGCCTTGCCGTCAGCACAACACCTCTCATATGCTTTATGGTCATGGAATTCATTTTCCAATTGGAGGGGGGAATGTATGCATTATGGGATTGCATGTGATATGATTACCGCACTCTGCCATCACTTGTTGATTTGCCAAAATATTAGTATTGCATGTATACATAAGTTTTTCTGATTGAAATTTTTGCATGCATCTTATCTATTGCTTACACTATGGATTCAAGAACATTGTATGCCAAATAGTGCTTTGTTTGCAGGAAAACAACAAGTATGGGCAGAATTCTATTCACAACATGACTACAGTGTTGCAACTAACAGAAGAGGCTCGAGCAACTCACGAACGTGAACAATTCTTCAGACATGATGTGCTTACCTGGATTCCACCTTTTGCATCACTTTCAACACCAACTCTGCCTACATCAGCTTCAACAACTGCCAGTCCATATATGTCATTCCACATTTTTGGAGGTAAAACTTGAGGTAAAATAGCATAATTTTCTGATTTATTAAGAATTTAGGAGAATTTACTGAAATCCATTTTGAGCATTATTTATCATCCTTCATTCCACATCTTTACCACTTCCCCTTTTTCAGCGACATATCATCTTTCAGTTTGGGGGAGTATTGCTTTCATTCATTTCTTTCTTATGACTATGCCCTTCATATTCTTTATCATCCATTGTTATTCTTATTCATTCTCAACACCTCCCTTATTCCATGTTGTTTTACACCAAGCATAGCATTCAACAACTGGTAGCAACCACCTCTATTTGTTTTCTAGCATTGCATGAGGGCATGCTAATTTTTCAGAGAGGGGGAGGAATTGCTACGCATGATGGATGTTTTCAATTTTCTTTCTCATTTAAGGCATAAAATTTCATTTTTACATAATGCAGAAATTGATTTCCATAATATTTTTAAAAAACCATGAACTCAATTCTTGTGATTTCTGGAAAACACAGACGTATCATTAATACAAACCCAGATAATTTCAAGATAAATTGGTTCATAAAATTTCGGAAATCATGCACTCTCACCTACAACCATTTTGTTTATATCTCATGATCCATGCATCAAAACAGTCTGATTTTTGGATCATAAAGGCATTCATATATTATAAATTTACTTGCCAAATTTCAACAAAAGTTGGTTTGTAGTTTTTGAGAAAATGGTTAATGAAGTTTGTTGTTACTTATATCATATTTTGCTGCAACTTCATACATATAGTTGAATGTCAATATAAAAATTGTTATGCCTTCATCAAGATTACTAAAAGTGAATATTCATTAATTAAGGAAGAATTCATTTGTTCTATCCATTTCATGAGCTAAGATGAACATATTTTTTATTGCTTGGTTAACACATGGGTTTTGTCTTGGGGTTGCATGAAGACATGCAATATATTCAGGTTTTCGTTGCATGAGGACATGCAACATATTGAATGTGGGGGTATGTTGGGCCGTTAATATGCCATTATTATTATCACTTGTGAACGCTTATTCCACCCATTTCTACCATTCTTCATCACGTCATTTATTATAATTTATTATTTAAATCTATTTTATAAATGATTTATGCTCTTATGGATGAATATTATTTATCTTCCTTTATTTCTAATAAATTGATGATTATGAATTATTTTATCAATGATGGTTTTAATAAGTTGGTTATAACATTATTCACCATTTTTAGCCTCCAAGATAATTTCCAGATTGAAGATTTGATCATCAAAAGTGCCAACTCAGAAATGCGCTGGAATAAGGAGTGACAGTTTTGCGGTTGAGATTCTGAGCAAATGAAGACGAATCTGGAAAATCCGGAACATGGGTTTTGTTCAGAACGGACCCAATTAACTTTAGTAAAGAACGGTTTGCCCAAATTCGGCTTGTACTGAGAGAAACGCAGGGTTAAATGAGCACGATTTTCTCAGATCTGTGGTTGCGGCCGTCCTCCAAATCTCAGCTACAAAGCCAAATTCGACTTGCTGTTCTTGAAAGATGGATGTAAATCTATTTTATTGTTGATCAATTGGTTGGAATAAATTCAATATTGTTATGGGAGATTGTATTTACTATTCAATTTCTCCTCCTTCTGATTATAAAAGGAGAAGCATGTATTATGTATGGGGATGGGGAGACTTTTCTTATTGTAATTTGCAGAATTGTACATCGGCTCTTGTTAAGAGAGTGTGAGCTGTTTGTAAACATTATTAATGCCTGATTAATAAAAGAGTTCACTGTTGTTCCCTTTCTCAAGCGCTGGAGTAAAGCACAGCAACGCTTCACCGGTGGTTGAGGGCCCGGCCCTGGTGGAGCGATCTGCTGTTGGTATTTCTATTAGTTTATTTCTGTTGTGTGAAGTTCGTTTATTACAATTAAAGAATTGAGTTATTGCTAATTGGATCAAATACAGAGTCATTGTTATTCCATTCTTTACAAGAAGCATGATTCATGATTCAATTGTTATAAAATGTTGTTTCTCTGTATCTAATTCCAGTTGTTGTTCCTTTTGTTTATGAATTACGATAGTTGATTGTTGCGTGGCTGTCGACAGGATTAAAGAGTAGAAATCTAGTTTGCTTGGTTATGAATTGAATTCACTGTTTATTTTACGCTGCTATTCAATTCCCGTTCATTGCTTTTAGATTGATGTTCCTTTCCAGTTTGCGTTTTAGATTTCATTTCCTTTGAGTTGTTTTCACTTGCTTTGAGATCTCTAAACTGTAGAGGGCAGAGCTAATCATTCCAGGTCCCCAGATTTGGTCATCTCACATCGATTTCTAGGGGAAAGAGTTATTACTACTGCACCCCTAATCAATGTCTAGCAAGGTTGCTGTAGTGTAGTCTTTACATTTCTGTCATTTGTAATTAGATTTCTTTTCAAGCAGATTTCTTTTCAAGCATTTATTATTTCTGCATTTGTATTTCTATACTATATCTTCACAAACATTACTCTTGAGTAAATAGCCGCCTCAGACTGAGTACACTCTTGAAACAAAAAGTCGTCCCTGGGTTGACAATTAATGTGAGGTAATTAGGAGTTACAAAGACACCTTTTTATCGCTCCACACTTAGTATTCAACTTTCAAGGAAAGCTTAAGAACAATTATGTCAACTAAGTTATATGCTAAAAAGCTCAAGCTATGGATAACTTGTGAAAACAAATAATCTAAAATGTGATGTTTAATCCTTGTCATTTTATTCACAACAACATTTCATTTTCTAACACATGAACTTAGTAAAGTATATAAACAACATCTACCTTAGTCAAATAACAACATGAAAGTAACTTTTTCTGATATTCATAAAATATTTTAACACAAAATAGCTATAAGGACTTAAATCAATATAGTGTAATACTAATTTCATCTTCAAGTTTTGGTTGTTGTTTATATGGACATGGTACTAAGTATTTTCAATTTCATAGTTAAAAGCCAAAACAAAATCAAAAGAAACGTCCAAAATACAATCAAACAATAAAGAGAGGATATCATGGAATGGAAATTGCAATTATAAAAAAAAAAATTTACCTGTCCATCTATGTCGTGTCTCACATTCCTACGACATTTGCTTGCCCAAAATAACCATGAAAGTGAAATAATCACAACATTAAAAATCATAGGAGTTCCCACTAGAAACATTTCCAAAGTTGATGAATTGGGTGTCTAAGCATTCTCTAACAATGAATGAACCATATCCAAGACGTGATATGCATCGTCTTCTCGTCCTTTTTCCATTCACATTTCCTATAACTTTCCCACAACAGAGTCAAGTAACAATCAAAAAAATACATTGACATTTGTTTTTATCTTTTATATCTATAAAATTTGAATTTGATTTGTTCATATTTAAAGCCTTCTTGACATATGAGAAAGTATCAATCAAATAAGACATCAGAAAAATCAACCTCAATGAAGTCCTCAAAAAATTTCTACAATATCAATATTTTTCTTGTTGTGGTATCTTGGGTATAAAAAATAACATATCTACAAAAGAAAAATGCATATATTACTTATGGACAAACTTTGTATATGGTGTATTCTTAAGCATTTTTTAATATGTTCCTCCGCCTTTACCAAAGTGAATTGTAGTTTGGTTAAACTATGTATCCTTTCATTCAACATCAATTTCTGCAAGATAATGTCACACATTATTCTTTCCCATTTCTCAACATGTTATATATGATAAGTTAAAAGTCGCATAATACCAAGAACAAACCCTTTTATAACCAAAACAAACAAACAAATGGTGTCTCTAATAAAACTTCATTATAATATTAGAAAATGAAAGGAGAGTGGGCCATTTTTGTTGCTTGACTTTGCCTATTTTTGTTATGAAAGTGCTCGAGCTTCAAGAACCAACAAATGTGAGGGAAATCGTAAATGTGAAAAAAATTATGTTGATCTAATTTGTAGACTTCTTCAAAATTATGTGAATGATGCCATTTTCGGATGTGGTAAATCTCATAATAAGAAATGGCATGTATTCTAATAAATTACATTGCTATAAATACCATGGGCCTCTACGGGTTATAGGTCCTCAGTATGTTAATCTTGATGATGAAAGAGAGATGGCAACGATAAGTATGGGTGGTCCTAGTTTGTATGGTGGATATCTTCAAACCAAGGTCGCCATCTTGATGAACCTAGGTTCTGACATGGTAAACCTAGATCTGGTCTTCACCCAATTTCATTCCATCATACTTTGTGAAGACTCAAGAGGACATAATGGTCCTTCAGCTTATAATAGGGTTGCTTTTGAGGTTATAAATAAAGCTTATCAAAATCAAATGGATTTTTGGGCTCCAAGAGATATGGATAAATTAAATGATAACAATTATATGTTTTTTTCCCAAGATTCAAATGTAGGGATACATTTTGTGGATTTTACTAATAAATAGAATGAGAGAAATAATCCACGAGGAGAATCTACTAGTCATTGTGATTAGGGAAATACTCGGAAATAATAATATTATTTAGGTTCAAATCAAAGATGGTGTTGATTCTTGTAGCTCCTCAATTGTTGGTAATTTTTAAGGTAGGAATTTCAGTTCTTCAAAGTCGGGGTCCTTCAACATAATTGCATCTACCTTGGTCATATCACCCAAAAGCAAAACATAATCAACAAAGAGTAAATATGTCAAGTCTAGGGAGAATCCTATTTGTATAGTTGTCAAGCTTATAGTTCTTTTTTATTATGTTATAACTCTGTTGAGACCACCTACTCTACAGTAAAAAATGGCAGAGGAGCCATTCGTCATAGCTACCCATGGTCTATTATAGACATGATAGAAGAATAGGCTGAGCCATTAATTATAATTCTAGTTAACCAATTGCACATTGAACCGTATATGGATGAGTAGCCTAAATAAACCCGATTTTCTCTATCATATGCCTTGGAAAGACAAACTAATATTTGTTGTAATTTTTTGGTTTCATGTTATAAATCCTTCTTAGGAAACTCCTATTCTATAATGGATTTGTTTCCCAGGAAGGATGCAAAATTGTTCTAATGACATGGAATCAGCTTAGTCAATTTGTTTCCCAAGAAGGATGGAAAATTATTCTCTTGAACCTTATAAGAATTATATAAATCCTAGTGGGAGCTGCAGCATTTGGCTTACTAGAAAAATCCTTCTTTTTCTTCTTCTTGTTGACAACTACTACCTTGGTAGCATCACCAATATTTTCAACATTATTTTTTGCAGAAACATTGGAAGATATTTTATTCTCCTTTTTGTCAATCTAGCTACTAAATCCTTCTTGCCTTCACTTTCAACAAGCAAAGATGACACCTGAAGTTGAGTAGACATTTCAAAAATATCACTATTAGTGGTGGATACTTTATCCTTATCTTGTGTGTCAAATGCCTTCACATTAGCAGTTGAACCTTCCACGAGTACTTTAGCACTGTCATGGTTAACCCTACCTTTGTTTCTATATCAAAACTATTGTTTGCAGTCAAAAAATTTGTTACCAGATAGAAAACATGGTTTTTCCTCCAAAATAGCCATATTAGCTTTAGGGAAAACTGTTGTATCTTCTAATTGTAATTCCCATTCAGACACCTTGCCTGTATTTGTTATTGATTGCTCAGATACAACTAACACTTCACCCTTTTTCTCTTTGAGAAGATTTTGATCAACACCCATTGTGCCATTGTTATGTGTAGCCAGTTGAGATGCCAACCTACTCTCATTCATTCCATTGATTTTTCTCTCCCAAGCATTCAAACTAGCTTTTTCTTTTCCAATGACAGAATCGGAAAAATAAGTCAGCTCTTTGTTTATGTCAGCATCAAGTGAACTTGACAACTCAGATGGGGAATCAAAAACCACAACAGTCCCATGATCAAGATGCAGAACATTTCCAAGATCTTGCTTCTCTCCAATTACAGAATTAACAAAATTATTTTTGCAACTTTGTCTAGCATTATCACTTGTTGATTAAAATTGTTTATTCTTCACATTTCTAAGTTTTGAATGGCTAGATCACGATCACCTCCAAAAAGTCCCTTTAGGGTTGTATAAACTAATTATAAGGGAAAGGATTGTGTCAAAACTCTTTTAGCATCCAAGTAGAATGAATTCATAATAGTAGCAAAGACGGTGATCTACCCATCAATTGAAGAAACATTGATGTTGTTTTCATAGAAACTATACTTCCCTAGTGAACCCAACCACACCCTGACTTCAGTTTTGGTGGAGAATGTCAAGAAATTAAGCCTAGTCATAATCAAAACCTAAAAGAAAGAGGTAATCGATGTGACTATCATAGCAAGATACTAGAGCTTATGGTGTATGAAGGTAACCACCGCCCTGATGAGCAAAGACAAGAACCTTTGATCAAGGTATCTAAGAAGACAAAAATTTAGGCCTATAATTATTGAAGAGGCAGATTCATCCTATGTCATTTTGTTCACTAAATTTGAAATTTAAAACTTGAATTTAGACATACCTTAAAGTTGCAAGCAAAATTTGTCAATTGTTTATACAAACGCGTCATGTCTTAAAGGGATCAACAATGGTTGCTACTTAATGCAATCCAATGAATGATTATATAAGTCTAACATTATAGTTAAATTCAAATACAAACATGAACCAAGTTAATCATATTCTATCTACACAAAAATATTGTAAGAAATAGAGCAATGAAAGAAGTGCTCCTTTGTCTCTACATCACATAAGAAGCATCACTTGCAAATCCATTTTTCCCTTTAAATATGGAAATTCACCTCCATCCTCCACTAGTGAAAACATACCCACTATTGTCAATAAGAGAAGTGTAAAGCTTGTGCATCAAAGGGTCAAACTTGTGTAAGCATAACCAGTGTTATGCAAGAGCAACATTGTGCTTATGCATACAAAGGAAGTTGGAGGTAGCCAAGCTAAATAATGAATAACTTAGAGATCTAGAGAACATAACATAGCATAGGAGAAGCCCATGACATTAAACTCAAGACTTGAGATCAATTGTTTGTGGATTTGTGTCCTTACCAAAATGCAATGAAAACACATTCAAAACAGTACCCATATTATTGGTAGATATGCCATCCGTGGAGTTATATGAAAAAGTTATAGTCATGCATAGGAAAAATGGTGGGAATTGAACTCAAGGAAAACTACTTATGGATATGCGACCTTAAACACAATGTCAAACAAAGGCCTTCAACAAGAGACCCACATCATATTTAATATACTCAAAAATACAAAAAAGTTAATAATGTCGTTGCTAGAACATGAGACTAGGTTTAAATTAAGAACGCTTGTCTTCAAAATTTTTCCTACAACCACATTTCAATGCCATTGTCCTTAACTTAAACCCTATGGTAGGAAACTTTATATCCACCACTAAAACTGGCAGAGGTAAATTGCATTAAATCGAATAGGCCGCTGACAACAGTGACAACAATAAAAGCATTATTATATTCTCATCAACATTCCAACCTATAAATATAGATGTGGATACTCAACCTCGAAAACAAGGCTCCTGCACCACTTTTATGTGGAGAAACCATCAGGTCAATGCTTTTGGTCTAAAAATTGACAAGGCCCTCCAAGGCTTAAAGTGACTCCACCATGAATATTTGGATGCATTCCATTTGTTGTTTGTGGTCCAATTTGCACATATTTCCCATGTAAAAGTGTTGCTGGACCTTCAACCCCTACTAGTACATTTCCAAAAATTGCGCCTGGAAAAGAAGTCATGGCTACAAAATGCACATTTTCTCTGAGTAATTGCAAGATGATAATCTACAAGAGAGGCAAATTGAGGAACACTTGAAGGTAATGGTTTCCAAACCCAGTGTCTAGGACCAGTGATAATGGATGGAACATGACCAATTGAGGAGGGGGTTTTGCAATGTTCCACCAAGACTCCGGTGCGGGGAGACGCACAGGGGGGACGTGTGGGAGTACCCTGAAATTTTAGGGAAATTTCGGGGGTGCGGGGAGTCGTCGGGGTATATGAATTTTAATTATATATATATATATATATATATATATATATATATATATATTAATTCAAGTTCATATTCATTTTTAAATAATACTAAATACTAAATTTAAATTCATAATTGAAATGAATAATGACATACATTGATCCATCCTCATCATTCATTGAATCATTTTGATACATAGTACATACATATTACAATGTACATCATTCATATGACATACTCAGTATTCTAATTTCTAAATTCTAATATTCATCCATAATCAATGATCATTCAATAATGAAATCTCAAAATAGTAAAATACATTGAACCATGATTCCATATCATTCATCATTCATCATTCTATAATCTACAATGTACATTGATTTAAAAAATTAAAAATTAAAAATTAATTTCATCATTCATCATTCTACTATTCTAGAATTGAAATTGAAAGCAAATTGAAAACAATGAACATGTTAAAGTATAAATAGTAAAAGTCTAGAAGTAGATAATATCACGATTCATAATAGATAAGTTTCAAACTCAAAAATAGTTAAGAGTCAAGAGTCTGAGGTCTGAGGCCATCAACTGAAAAGTAAATACTAGAAATGGATAATGAGCACTGAAAATAAAATCAATATCAAGGACTCAATCTCAATGATTGGTCCTCGACATCCATCTGCTGCATGAAGTCATCGGGACCATTAATGGGAATGTCAGTATCTGAGTCAGAGTCACTCTCTTGAGTAACCAACGGAACTCCAACCAAACCATGTTGCAGCTCATCTGGTCCATTCTCATCATCTATCTGTGCAGTATCCTCTGGATCCATGTCCCATCATGTTGCCGGTCACTTCCGATACTCTGGTGTCTTCCTATGTGCAAGACGTAGAGAACTGTGCACTGCAACTAGCTTCTCTGATCTCCTAGAGGAAAGTCTATTCCTCTTGATAGAGTGGATGAAGCTATATGTGGACCAATTCCTCTCTGCTGCAGAGGAACTAGCAATCTGAGACAATAAGTGAATAGCAAGTTGTTGGATATCTAGAGTATCATCCCCATGCATGGTCCACCAACCAATGGGGTCAATCTGGCCTAAATCATTGCGATCTTCCCTTGCATCATGCTTGTTGAAGGGACCACTGAGACTTGAAAATTGCATCCATTGTCTCTTGATTGTTTTCCCTTCTTCTGAACTATACATCTTTGTAATGGCAGCTCGAAATCCCTTTTTGACCTTAGGATCTTCAATGGGAAGAATTCTACCAATCCTTGGCACATACCATTTTGGGTTGAGAGCATATGCTGCCATGTGCAAAGGTGTATTCATTCAATCCCACCTAAGTTGAATAATGGGTCGAACCTGGGTCATATAAAACTCAAGGAAGGGTCTTTCTCACGAATGGCCACCCTTACTTGATCCAACATACTATCAAAAGTCTCATAGATTTATCCAAGAGTAGGAGAATTTGTGTCAGTGTAGAAAATGACCTCAACTACAGGATGTAAGAGTGACACCAAATAACCACAATCTGTCCACCAATCATTATCCAATATCTGAATCCTGATTTTCTTCCCTTCCTCTTTCTTAGATTCTGCCCATTTATTCCAATCTGAAGTCACAACCATGGCCTGCAATGCTGACTGCACCTCCAAAATCCTCTCTAATAAAAGAAAATAACTAGCATATCTGGTATCAGTAGGCTTGAGGAATTCCTTCCTCGCATGAGACCTGTACATGGCTAAAGAGGTGTGCTGATTGCAAATAAACATTTGCACATTTCTTGCAACTGTCACCAAGTTAGATACCCACTCAATTTTGATAATGTCTTTCAATGCATTATTGAGCGCATGCAAACAACAAGGGGTCCAGAAAATATGCTTGTATTTACTTTGAATCATTAATCCTGCTGATCTACACACTGATGCTGCATTTGTCACAACCTGTACCACATTTGTAGAGCCAACCTCCTCTATAGCATCACGAAGAAGCTCAAATTGGAACACTACATCTTTGTGCTTTCTAGAACAATCAATAGCTCTAAGAAAAAAAGGCCCATCTCGGCAAGTAACTATGATGTTAATAAGTGGATGTTTCGCAATGTCTGTCCACCCATCCATAACAATAGAACAACCTTCCCTCACCCATGTCTACCTCAGTTTTTCCTTTTGCACATTAATATTGCTCACTTGCCTTTCTAATATCACTTTCCTCAACTTATGTTCACCTGGGGGCACATATGAGGGTCCTACTGCTGCAATTTCCTTGACCATCGCCTTGTAGTAAGGAGAACGACTAACATGTAAAGGAATGCCATTGGCAAAAATAAATTTGCCAATGGCATCATCTGTATCATCACGGTTCATCTTACTATACATCCCTGCAAGAGTTGGTCCCATTGCAGAAGAACGGGAACCCTTAGTCCCAATAAGAGATGGTGGAGGCATATTTTTCCTATCTTTTAAATTTTTTTTGGAACTTGTGGCTTCATCAAAATTTTGCTGAGCTTTGTCCATGAATTTTCTACTTGCAAAGGTGCCCTTTGCATCTGCTGCCATTTGCATCCTCAAGAGCTCTGATTTTTGCAATATGGTTAATTTTGTGCATATGTTAACCCCTTTGCCACCTACACCCAAAAGATGCATCTTGATCCGACTATAACTGCCAACCCAAGAATGACCACAAACATTGCATTTCCAATGGCGTGTCCCACCTCTTTGTTTCCCTAGTTTTGGTTGGATTGAATAGTCAGTCATTTTGCTAACATATAACAAAAGAGGTTTCATTAAATTAAATGTCCCATTTGCATATTATGCCAATGCCCTTGATGGGGTTGCACTTGCAGGTGATGCAGTTGTGGGCGTAAGAGTAGCTGGACTACTGCCATGGTGATGGGTTTCATTAATTGCAGATCCCAATGAACTTTCTGTTTGAGTGTATTCATTATCAATGTCAATGTCACTATGGCTGCTCATGCTGTCCTGATCAGTCATTATACAGTTGTTGCTTGCTGTGTTTTAATTTATTTTGAAAGTTTTTTTAGTTTTTCTGCCCTGCATGAAAGATTTAAAAAAAAAAAAAATTTAAAAAATTTAAATTTAATAGAATGCACATTCTGTTTTTAAAAATTAAGTGTCGAATCATAAAAATGATAAAATCGCATTAAAATCACACATTCTGTTTTAAATTTTAATTAAAAAATTTTAAATTTAATTTTTAAATAATTGGTGGAGAGCTCCTACAGGTTGACTGTGGCGGTGGCTGCACTGTGCTGTCGACTCTGCTAGCGGGTGGCCACGAGTGGACTTGCGGTGACACCGTGGCTGCACTATGCAGTCGACCGGGTGGTGGCACCGTGACTGCACTGTGCAGTCGAGCGAGCAGCGAGCAGGCAGGCAGGCGGGCGGGCAAGCAAGTAGGCAGGCGAGCGGCCAGGCAGGCGGGCGGGCGGCTGAGTAGAGGTCCAACGGGCGGCCAGGCAGGCGAGCGGGCGGTTGAGCAGAGGTCCAACGGGCGGTGGGCGGGCAGTTGAGCGACTGGCGGCTGGCTGCTGTCAGCTGCCGAGAGCTCAAGAACGAACTGTGGCGTCGCTGACTCGCTAGTGGCTACTCATGAGAGAAGCAGAAGTGCCGGAGGACGCAACGAGAGGAGCACGGGGAGGTAGAAGCAGACGTGCTAGAGCAGTCGGGAGAGTTAGACAGTGTTTGAAACTTTGAATGGGTCGATAGGTTAAAACTTAAATGGGTCGATAGGTTTTTAATTTTGTTTTATTTATTTATTTATTTTTAACATTCATAATTTTTTTTTTTTTAATATAAGGCTTTATTAGGAAAAGTTGGGGATGCGCGACTCCCCTCAAAAGGGGACGCCCATAAGATCATTTTTTGGGGAGTCGCGACTCCCACACTAGGGAAACGCACCCCCCGGAGACTCCCCAAGACTCCCCAAAAAGGGTGTGTGGGGAAACACACCCCCATGAGACTCCCCGTCCCGGGTGCGAGGGTTGTGAGGGGTGCATGCACCCGAACCTGGGAGACGCGACCCTGTGGAACGCTGGGGTTTTGGGGACTTTATGCATTACACCACCAATCCTTAGATGAGGAGGCTCATGGGTGTGTTGATTATTATCACTATTCATCCTTACACTCCCTAAATTATTACAAATAGAGGCACCAGAGTTTTCTCTTGCACTGAAATTAATATCATGTGTTGGTCTTTGTAAATGTACCGATGGACCTCTATTAATATTTATAACTATATTTGGAGCCACAATTGCACCAATATGCTTTTCCTCCCTGATTTATGTTGTAGAAGAAACAAAGAAAATTATGGCAATGGAAGTTGGATAAATTAATGCACCAATGTGCATAGTGGGTATACACAAACTGTTTCAGGAAGAGGGCATACACAAGATTTTGGGATACAGGACAATTCTTTATTACCCTGAGATGGATGGGATTACTTCCATTATTTTGATGATCATTTGACAGAAAACAAACCAAATGTAAACGAGTTCAAAACTACTTTGATTTCCCTGAAGTCAACAAAGTTGATATCTGGTCTCTCGAAAGATGTCGAAGTAAATGCAAAGGACCTGATGACTCATGTATAATAAAAATATATAACAGTATTGACTCAGCTATAATAACAGTATATAACAGTATTGAATCAGCTATAATAACAATATATAACAGTATTGACTCAGCTATAATAACAATATTTTCCAAGGAAGGAAATTGCAGAATTATAAACCTTAGTGAAAATTGCCCTAGGATATTACATGAGATATCCATAATCAAAAACTCCATCGACAGTACCACAGATTTCAACCCCTGCCTACTTATAAATTGATGAAAGCATCAATAATTTTATGACAATTCTTGTCATATACATAAAGAAAACCTGTAGAGCATTTTCTTGAATGGGAATTGAATAAAGAAGATTTTACTTACAATATTAGGGACTGAAACCATTCCTGCAAGGCTGCAACTGTGGCAGTTTATAAAATAGATTTTGAGTTTTGGCCTTCAGTTTTGAACATTTTTTGAAGTGAGATCTTGGGAAATATTGTTTGGGACATGCTCAAATGGAGAAGTGTCCATGGGAGTCGAAGTTTGTGAGACAACGTCAAATGAAATGAATAAAGAGGAGAAACCAAAGAAGGGGAGTTACTTTTTTTTAATTCATTTTCTGTTGATATTGGAAGGTTAATTTTTGAACAGTTTTTGAAGTGAGGTCTTGGGAAATATTGTTTGGGGCATGTTCAATTGGATAAATGTCCATGGGAGTCAAATTTTGTGAGACAACATCAAATGAAATGAATAAAGAGGAGCAACCAAAGAAGGGGATTTACTTTGTTTTAATTCATTTTCTGTTGATATTGGAAGGGGATCTCATCTCAAGGAACCAACTCGATCAATAGAAAGTTAGTTACTACCGTAACAGGAGATAAGAGCAGGCTGGAAATAACAATGAAAGAAAATTGCACAATAAGAAAATTCTCAAGGGATGATGCATGCACAAGCTCCAAACAGTTATATACAAGTTCAGATGACATTTGCAGAAATGATCCAACAAATTAATATAAACTAGGTGCCTCAACTTGGAAAAAGCACATTTAATGTATCTGTAAAATATTAATATCCTAAGTCCAACTATGAACTCGAAACATTGATTAGGGAAAACACTGTTAGCTGGTGAAGCTAGAGGCTTGAAGTTGTCGCATTGTACTCCATTTGCAACAATAGAAGATAATGTTAGGATTATAAATAAACTAGTTCCATTTAAAATATGGGCTATTGAAACCTCACCAAGACCCTTTCAACATCAATCAGCCCATCATGTTGTCCAAACAATTGCTGGAACTAAACATAGCAGAGGAATGGGGGTATCCGAAAGAAGACATCCCAAAATCACAAGAAGATAAACTCTTAGCTTCTAACCCCAACATCACTGTAAATAGTGAGCAATCCAACACTACAATAGGATGGATCTTTGTCAATGATGAGGCATCTATGCCATATTTCAGAGAAATTCAAGTAAGAAATGATTTCCATAAAGACCACTACATAGATTTAGAAGCACTTGATGATGAAGGCCCTGCTTTCCACTTTTTCACTAGTGTATAGACCACCTACAATGCTCAGACTAATGATATGGATGTGTAAAATTTTTCTCACTTTTGACTAGAAGAATAATCAAGCAGCAGATATGATGAAGCCCTAAACACATCCAATCATAATCTATTTGGAGATGCATTGAAACTTGAACATACTTCTTAGGTTAGAGAAGTGTATTTTGATCAGCAGGAAGTGATATAAGATGAGATAAGATAATTTTATATATCCAATGAATGACAATAAATAGGTCAATGGGCCTAAAATATGCAGTTAGTACGAGTACAATGTGGGAGTGCAAACGCAACTCCTAGAAAATGCCAAAGCTAAATCTAGGATAAAATGAACAAAGAAGAATACAATAATAGGACATCCTCATAAACATGTATATAAACCGATCATGTAGAAGTCTAAGTGAGGGTAATACAACTATGGGCATTCATGGAAACACATTTGGCATCTCAAAATTACATTCTGAGTTTGAGAAAAACATAAATATAACACCTACGCTGCATTTTGATGTCGATGATGAGTGTGGTAGAGATAAAGAGAGGTACGTTCCTATGAAATATTGTGATGTGAAAACAGTGGGATGCTTCAGTCTAGCCATTACTCATTTTGAGGCAATGTTAATCACCACCCTGTTGAAGAAGACAAAGAAAAGTTTCCAACAAGTTTTTCGGCCTGCTTAGTTGGCTTGCTACACTTGGACAGGGATATGCTACACTTCTCTTGATTTGATTCCCCCTTGAAAACAATCCATATTTCCAAATGATTGATAGTGTGAGAAAATGTCCTGAATGCAGAGGAGGAATATCAGCAAGAGGGTAGGAAACAAATTTCTACCACTCTTGCAATCACCCTAGAAGACTTGCACGTGATGACATGGGTATCATGACATGCCTTTTTTCTACACTGGAAAATGGAAATTCAACCAACATATGAAAAAATCCTAAGCGCAGATGGAGATAATGGACTGGATTGTAGTTCTATTTATCCTGAGAATGAGAGTAATAAGTCACTCATTAATGAAGGGAAATCCTGAAGGTCCCTTAAGGTTGAAGAGACCAACACTCCTATCTCTTATTTTGAATATGGTGGAAACTTTGGCACCCATAATTATGTGCATATCCAATCAACATTGCCTACTAAATTTGAACAGAAAAATGCAAGATCTGATATTTTTTCCTTTGACAGTCATCATACATGTGACATGGACTCTGATGAGAAATAAAAGAAGGCTAATAATATCATCATGCCGTTTTTTGAACCATATGAGAAAAATGTAGAAAGGTCCATTCCATTTTTTGAAGGCATCCTTATTGAAGATGAATAGTCTTGTCATATTGAAAGAACAAACCAATATCTATGAAAACAAGAGGACTTATACAAACCCATAATTGATTAACTACAAAATGAGAAAAATCATTTCTAGGTTTGTATCTTATTGTTCATAGGTATGATAATTCACCTTCAAAGGAGTTTCTTCTCCTAACTATAAATTATATTTGGGTAGCTTTAATTTCTCATATAAAAAAGCCCCTTGTATGCAACACTGATGTTCATGGGCAGCATAAAATTGTTCCTGTGTTTGATTCAGAAACGTTGGAACTTACGAACTTGAGGATAACGATGGATCTGTGGCTTGAAGCAGTCAAGTATTAGCTCCCCTCGAATTTCCTTGAATAATGTCTTCCACAACATGATGCTATATTTATCAATACCATACCGGTCCAAGAGTATTCCCATCTTGAATATGGGATCCCAAAGGTCGCTAAAAAGATCCCAACAAAATGCCCTAATCTAAGCCTAATTTATTTGAATGTTTCATTCATGAAGATGGGGTCAGCCAAATTACTAAGAGAAAGACCATGTGGATCAATTACTCATGTCGAAATGATGGTATATTGGATTAGGTGTGGGTTGCACTTGCATTTGAAAGAGTGAACACAACATCGATAAAGAACATTGAATACACTAGGAACCTCAACTATGGGGTTCAAATAACATGGCCAAAAATCCAAAATTCACAAAGTACAATTTAATGAGCATTGATTAGTCAAAAGTACAATGTGGATCAACAACTCGTGTTGAAATGATGGTATATTGGACTAGGCGAGGGTTGCAATGACATTGGAAAGAGTGAACACAACATGAATAAAGAGTCACATGGAGAAGGAATACAAGGAATCACAGTCTTGGTTGCACGTATAGGGATGGTCAAACAAGCAAGTAGAAGCATTTGGGACACCATAAAAATTGGCAACTCATTTTTTCTGAGACATCCAAAAGCGCATTTTTTTTATAGGGAAAAACTTAAAAATCCTCCTTTTGGAAAATGCATCCTTGACATTAGGGAAAAGTTTCCATCTATGTTTCCCATAGAGATATGTAGAGAAATATTTCTTGAATCATCCAAAAAAATGGAAAAATAAAAAACCCTTTTGGGAAAATGCATTTCCCTCTATGTTTCAGAGCATTTCCCAGAAGTGATATGTGGAAAAATGTTTCCTGGAGCATCGTACAAGAAAAATACACCTTGGGAATATGGGAAACATGGAGGTTACCCCTCCCAACCTAAGGGACACATCCCCATAGAACAGTGGCTTTTTCATTCATTTAGTGGCATTTCTGAGTCATCACTGCTCATTTGTTTATGAATACAAAGTTTATCATATACTGCTATGTTGAATGATAAGCATGCGTCAAAGCCCTATAACAAGAGGAGCTATCGGATAGAATCAAGGCCAAGGCCTGACAATTGGGACTAAAATTTCATAGTTGCAATATAAGCATGTGGACAACAACACAGTGGAAATTCATTATAATATAGCGACCTTACAAAACCATATTTTCTTGATGGTCATAGAGACTTTGGTATTTCACTTGCACTGAGCATAGCATGTACTGTCATCTATTGGTAAATTACATCTATAAGACCTCATTTACAGATACTTCCAAAAGTCTGCCTTGGAAAGATTACTTTTATTTTAACAGTCAAAGAACTTCTCTGACAATTATTGTTGACTAGTGTAAAAGCATAGCTCTGAAAGAATAGAAAGGTGTTATGGACTATATCTAACATGCAGAAATCAAGAACGGAATAAGTAGGAAGTGATGCTAGCCTAAATCATGGTGTAAACTAACCAGTATTAAAATTTTTCCACTTCATACCGTCACACTAGTGTGTTTGTAGCAAAAAAAATGGTACTGCTGAAAGTATAACTACGGCAATGTAAAAGAAAATATCCACGGTGCAAAATTTTCAGTTTGAACCATAGATATGAACTTAAAACACATTTTGGATAAGAGAGTACATACTTGTTCAAATGCTGAGCAAAATTCCAGAAACTGCAATGCTAATCCAGCATCATTTGACGAAAATTCTATGCCTGCAATAAACTGCATTGGATTCCCTTGAGACAAAATTCAAGGATTTGGATGTGCAGGAATTTACCTCAGAAATACCTTGACACTTGAGTAAATCAGCAAACAGAAGCAAAGCCTGTAGCCTTAGCTGCATGGACAAGAATTCCAGTAGGAGCACAACCTTGCTTTTTCTTGCAACAATGAATTCAACAACTTTATTTCTGTAAATCTCAGACAATGTTTCCTATAAAAACCTGATTGAAAATTTGACTTATAAAAATAAACATAACAATTAGCATGTTTTTGCCTAGGTGCATTTCTATATTCGAGTTTACATGCAAATATTGCAATTGCAGATACTTCTGCACTTTGGACACTTCCACTCCTCATATTTAGCAACCTCTTCAACTTTTTCTCCATATCGTGAATTTACCCTTTATGTTTGCTTAGAAGACAGGTTAACAGAGAGCATAAAGGTCAGGCATATATACTTGAAATTTTAGCCCGTGGTCACAAGTGTTGTCATTTTCTGCCATTGCAAGATGCAAACATTCGATCTTAACATCATTCGAGACCATCAGAACCCCTTTTGCTTGTGGTTAAGAGATGAAAAGAAGAATTTGGCTCCTTTCCATATTCAATTTATGATTTCGCTGACATCAACATGCAAGGAGTAACACTCTGTTAAGATTAATAGCCAAGGCTTAAAAGTCCCTATGACTTTCATCTAGGGATGAAGGGATTTGATTTTAATTTTGAGTTGGTGAAGTTGGGCTTAAATGTAATTCGTAGTGATGATTATTATGAAAATTAAATAAATATTCAATATATTTCGTTAACAAGTTTGAGAACTTCTCAAAGATGACACAATTACCAATCTGTTACATATAGACATATAACAAGATTTGTACTTATGGACCTATTTCCTTAACCAAAGGCTAGATTGAACATATTTCCTTCCCTCCAAAATAGGGAAGTACCAATATCGTAATTTTTCATTGAAGTACCAATATCATAGTTTTTCATTCCAACAAAAACAACATAGCAAAACTATGAAACAGTGATCCAGATTCGACAATTAATTGAGTGAAAAAGTAAGCAGAACTTTCTTTCTTGTAGAGTCATGAAGTCTGGGCACTCCACTAGTTATGATACACAATCAGGCCAGTGAAAATTGAGGGAACCTTTCTTTCTTGCAGTGTTATGAAGTTTGGGCACTCTAGTTGGTGATATTTCTCTTTCTGCGTGTTATGTTCTGATTAGTGCAGGTTTTCATGATCAAGTTTTGTCACAGTTAAAAAATAAACCTCCAACATTCTAGGACATAACACAGAAAATTAGAATTCGATAAATGAAGCCAGGCAAAGATACGCTGCTTGAAAGTATGAAGGTTCACACAGCGTAGGTGCTAGATAATTTAAAACAGAGTCAAAGTTCCGAAGAATTCTTCCAAACTATCACTGACATACCCTTGCAACAAAAGCAAAGCCTGTAGCCTTAGCTGCATGGAAAATAATTCCACTAGGAGCACAATCTTGCTTTTTCCTGCAAGAATGAATTCAACAACTTTATTTCTGGAAATCTCAGACAATGCTTCCTATCAAAACTTGATTGAAAATTTGAGTTATAAAAAGCAACATAACAATTAGCATGTTTTTGCCTAGGTGCATTTCTATATTCAATTTTACATGCAAATACTGCAATCACAAATACTTCTGCACTTTGGACACTTCCACGCCTTAGATTTAGCAACCTCTTCAACGTTTTCTCCATATCTGGAGCATTTACCCTTTATTTTTTCTTAGAAGACAAGTTGACAGAGCATAAAGGTCAGGCATATATACTTGAAATTTTATCCCGTGGGCAAAAGTGTTTTTATTTTATGCCATTGCAAGATGAAAAAATTTGATCTTATCTTCATTCCAGACCATCAAAAATCTTTCTGATTGTGGTTAAGAGATGAGGTTAAGAGATGAAAAGCAGAATTTGGCTCCTTGCAATTTTCAATTTAGGATTTTGCTGACATCAACATGCAAGGAGTAACACTCTGTTAAGATTAATAGCCAAGGCTTAAAAGTTCCTATGACTTTCACTTGGGGATGAAGGGATTTGATTTTAATTTTGAGTTGGTGAAGTTGGGCTTAAATGTAATTCCTAGTGATGATTATTATGAAAATTAAATTAATATTCAATATATTTCGTTAACAAGTTTGAGAACTTCTAAAAGATGATACAATTACCAATCTTTTACATATAGACCTATAACAAGATTTTTACTTATGGACCTATTTCCTCAACCAAAGGCTAGATTGAACATGTTTCCTTCCCTCCAAAATAGGGAAGTACCAATATCATAGTTTTTCATTCCAACAAGAACAACATAGCCAAACTATGAAACAGTGATCCAGATTCCACAATTAAGCCAGTGAAAAAGTAAGCGAAACTTTATTTCTTGTAGAGTCATGAAGTCTGGGCACTCCTCTAGTTATGATACACAATTAGGCTAGTGAAAATTGAGGGAATCTTTATTTCTTGCAGTGTTATGAAGTCTAGGTATTCAAGTTGGTGATATTTCTCTTTCTACGTGTTATATTATGAAAGTGTAGGGTTTCAGGATCAAGTTTTGTCACAGTTAAAAAATAAACCTCCAACATTCTAGAACATAGCACATAGAAAAGTAGAATTCGATAAACCAAAGAAAAGTAGAAACCAGGAGAAGACACGCTGCTTGAAATCATGAAGGTTCACACCGCGCGGGTGCGAGATAATTTAAAACAGAGTTGATGTTCCGAAGAATTCTTCTACACTATCACTAACATACCCTTGCAATAGAAGCAAAGTCTATAGCCTTAGTTGCATGGACAAGAATTCCAATAGGAGCATAAACTTGCTTTTTCCTGCAACAATGAATTCAACAACTTTATTTCCGGAAATCTCAGACAATGTTTCCTATCAAAACCTGTTTGAAAATTTGAGTTATAAAAATAAACATAACAATTAGTAGGTTTTTTCCTAGGTGCATTTCTATATTCAAGTTTACATTAAAATATTGCAATTGCAGATACTTCTGCACTTTGGACACTTCCACTCCTCAGATTTAGCAACCTCTTCAACTTTTTCTCCATATCTGGCGCATTTACCCTTTATGTTTGCTTAGAAGACAGGTTAACAGAGCATAAAGGAAAAGCATATATACTTGAAATTTTATCTCGTGGTCACAAGTCTTATCCTTTTCTGCCATTGTAAGATGCAAACATTCGATCTTATCATCATTCCAGACCATCAGAATTTCTTTTGCTTGTGGTTAAGAGATGAAAAGCATAATTTGGCTCCTTGCCATATTCAGTTTATGATTTCGCTGACATTAACATGCAAGGAGTAATACTTTGTTAAGATTATTAGCCAAGGCTTAAAAGTCCCTATGAATTTCATCTGGGGATGAAGGGATTTGATTTTAATTTTGAGTTGGTGACGTTGGGCTTAAATGTAATTCCTAGTGATGATTATTATGAAATATAATAAATATTCAATATATTTCGTTAACAAGTTTGAGAACTTCTCAAAGATGATACAATTACCAATATGTTACAAATAGACATAACAATATTTTTACTTATGGACATATTTCCTTAACCAAATGCTAGATTGAACATGTTTCCTTCCCTCCAGAATAGGGAAGTACCAATATCATAGTTTTTCATTCCAACAAGAAAAACATAGCCAAAATATGAAACAGTGATCCAGATTCCACAATTAAGCCAATGAAAAAGTAAGAGAAACTTTCTTTCTTGTAGAGTCATGAAGTCTAGGCACTCCTCTAGTTATGATACAGAACTAGGCCAATGAGAATTGAGGGAACCTTTCTTTCTTGCAGTGTTATGAAGTCTGGGCACTCTAGTTGGTGATCTTTCTCTTTCTGCGTATTATGTTCTGATAGTGCAGGGTTTCAAGATCAAGTTTTCTCACAGTTAAAAAATAAACCTCCAACATTCTAGAACATAACACATAGGAAAGCAGAATCCGATAAACCGTAGAAAATTAGAAACCAGGCAAAGACACGCTGCTTGAAAGTATGAAAGTTCACATTGCGCAGGGGCGAGATAATTTAAAATAGAGTCCATGTTCCGAAGAATTATTCCACACTATCACTGGCATACCCTTGCAACAGAAGCAAAGCCTGTAGCCTTAGCTGCATGGACAAGAATTCCAGTAGGAGCACAACCTTGCTTTTTCTTGCAACAATGAATTCAACAACTTTATTTTTGGAAATCTCAGACAATGTTTCCTATCAAAACTTGATTGAAAATTTGAGTTATAAAAATAAACATAACAATTAGCATGCTTTTTCCTAGGTGCATTTCTATATTCAAGTTTACATGAAAATACTACAATTGCATATAATTCTGCACTTTGGACACTTCCACTCCTCAAATTTAGCAACCTCTTCAGCTTTTTCTCCATATCTGTCACATTTACCCTTTATGTTTGCTTAGAAGACAGGTTGACAGAGCATAAAGGCCACACATATATACTTGAAATTTTGGCCGGTCACAAGTGTTGTCATTTTCTGCCATTGCAAGATGCAAACATTTGATCTTATAGTCATTCCAGACCATTAGAACTCATTTTTCTTGTGATTAAGAGATGAAAAGCAGAATTTGGCTCCTTGCCATATTCAATTTCTGATTTCGCTGGCATCAACATGCAAGGAGTAACACTCTGTTAAGATTAATAGCCAAGGCTTAAAAGTCCCTATGACATTCATTTTGGGATGAAGGGATTTGATTTTAATTTTGAGTTGGTGAATTTGGGCTCAAAAGTAATTCCTAGTGATGATTATTATGAAAATTAAATAAATATTCAATATATTTGTTAACAAGTTTGAGAACTTCTCAAAGATGATACAGTTACCGATCTGTTACATATAGACATATAACAAGATTTTTACTTATGGACCTATTTCCTAAACCAAAGGCTATATTGAACGTGTTTCCTTCCCTCCAAAATAGGGAAGTATCAATATCATAGTTTTTCATTGAAGTACCAATATCATAGTTTTTCATTCCAACAAGAACAGCATAGCCAAAATATGAAATATTGATCCAGGTTCCACAATTAAGCCAGTGAAAAATTAAGCGAAACTTTCTTTCTTGTAGAGTCATGAAGTCTGGGCACTCCTTTAGTTATGATACACAATTAGGCCAGTGAAAATTGAGGGAACCTTTATTTCTTGCAGTCTTATGAAGTCTGGGCACTCTAGTTGGTCATCTTTCTCTTTCTTCCTATTATGTTCCGATAGTGCAGGGTTTCAAGATTAAGTTTTGTCACAGTTAAAAAATAAACCTCCAACATTCTAGAACATAACACAGAAAAGTAGAATCTGATAAATCATAGAAAAGTAGAAAGTAGGCGAAGACACGCTGCTTGAAAGCATAAGGTTCACACAGCGTGAGGGTGAGACAATTTAAAACAGAGTCAATGTTCTGAATAATTCTTCCACACTATCACCGACATG